>JAJOZX010004707.1:0-367296 GCA_023014485.1 Bathynomus jamesi | reverse complement strand
CAAAATTATGAATGGGTTTCGATAACGTAGATAGAGATAGCTTTTTTCGAAATATCTCAATATAATAGGACTAGAATAACGGGTGTAACTTGACAAGTAGAAGGTTCGAGACAGCATTGCCAAAAACTTTTTTACGCATAGAATAGTAATAGCTGGAATAGTTTGCCGGAAGTAATTAGTAGCACGTCTATAAACATGTTTAAAATCGATTAAGAACAATATGTTGATAGATTGGGTATAGTTTAAGGTAGTAAAATAAGGCTTGTGGTGATAGATCCCACAGCTCAACACAAGTGGGTATAGGGAGGCAGCATCTTGGGTTAGGGATACTCTCTGTCCTTACACACCCCATTTAAAGAGATTCCTCTGCCGACGGTGCCCCCCATAGTACCGTGAGCATCGAAAAACTCATGATCTTCACTTGCCCCACAAACACCTGTAAATGGGGAGACTCAAAATGGGTGCACACACCCTTCTACATTACTGTACAGTCTTTACAGCCACACCTACACTTTTTCTCGTAAGTGTATTATTGTATGTATATGATTGTAAATTTTGACTTGGTCCGCAATCGATATAGACCGGACTTGATGGATACCGTAATGAATTGACTGGATTCTTTGGATCTGATATATTTGCATGTCCGTTATAATAGATATAGAGTGTAACATATTTGTGGATAGTAAGTCTATTATGACTTGATCCTCTGATCCATAGATTCTATCTTTAGTTTTAAATGATAATTAATTAGTTTTAAATTGTAATTATTTAGTTTCGTAAAAATTGGTCGTTGCCAATTTACCGGCAGTTTTTACATAATTTCTTATGTTCTTGTGGTTCGGAACCACGTAAAATTGTAGTCCCCTCCGCCACCACGGAGGACATACACAATACACGATTACGAACACAGTTAGGTAGACCAGCCATGAGTGTATCCTAGGGTCTTTGTTGGTCTGAAACATTATAACATTATAACATTATATATATTATATATATATATAATAATATATATATATATATATATAATATATATATATATAGTATATATATATATATTATATATAATATATATATATTATATATATATATATTATATACATATATAATATATGTATTTATATTATATATAATGTTATAATGTTTCAGACCAACAAAGACCCTAGGATCCACTCATGGCTGGTCTACCTAACTATGTTCGTAATTGTGTATTGTGTATGTCCTCCGTGGTGGCGGAGGATTCTAAAAGAGTAGTTAAGCAAGATTTGTTTCGCCTAAAATCGTGTTGCGTATTTCTAACTAGTTTATGCACTTCTAAGTGTTCGACTATACAATCCATAATTATTGATTCCAGTAGCTTACTTACAACAGACGTTAAACTGATTGGCCTATAATTTCCCGCCGCACCTTTATCGCTTTTCGTAAAGATAGGTGTTACGTTTGCTAACTTGAAATTATCTGGTACGGACCCCTCAGAAATAGACGCATTAAAAATCTTTGTTAGCGGCACAACAATGCTATCTTTTAATTCGTTTAGTTGTATGGAATATATGGAATCCGGCCCCGGTGATTTACGCGTTTTCATTTTATCAATATAGCGCATTACTTCCCCTTCACTAACCACGATATTATCCAAAATATTACCATTATCAAAAGGTATTATGTCTATGACCGTAGGGATATTCGTTACATCTTCTATAGTAAAAACTGACGTAAAAAATTCGTTTAGCAAGGTAACCATTTCCTTGTTTTCAGAAACTAGATCTCCGTTTGCATTTTTCAACGGCCCCAAGACACTTTTTACTGGATTTCTATTATTGACGTATTGAAAGAATCGCTTGGGGTTTTCTTTACCGTCACGAGCTATGGAGATTTCAAATTCGCGCTTGGACTGTTTTATTACACTTTTCGCTTCACGCCTTAGAGACATGTAGTTGTTTCGTAACAACAGAATATCTTTATCGCACTTATATAGCCTATAAGTCCTATCTCTACTCTTTATAATGTTTCCTACTCGAGAAGTAAACCACAAAGGCTTGTTGTTTACTTTCGCACGCTTAATTTTGTACGGTACACATTCCTCATTTATAGTCCTAAATACCGTTTCGAACGATTCCCACATTAGTTTTGCGTTGGAGTTCCCCATTACGTTTTCCCAATTGACGTGTGAAAATTTATTTCGAAATTTACTAAAGTCTGCGTGCTGGAAGTTAGGAATTATAGTCGAGTTAGTTGGTTTCGAGTGACTTACTGAGAGGACAAACTCTACCATATTGTGATCGCTATTGCTTAACGGTTCTATTACTTGAAGATTAGTAATTAGCCTATCATCTGTAGTTATTACTAAATCTAAAATACTGCCCAACCTCGTAGGTTCACCAACCTTTTGAATAAGAAAGCTATCCTCGAGAAAATTAACTAAACGATTACCTTCCACGTCTCCCTGGATTGTATCGTAATTCACGTTGGCGCAATTAAAGTTAAAACCTGTTAAAACCTGTTAAAACAATCTTATTAGTTTTCTCCTTTAGTCGCTCTGATAAGTCCCTGTACCTAGCCAGCAGTTCTTCCGATTTAGAATTTAAAACGTTATTAGTACCGACATGAATAACATACGTTGTGTCCTCGGTGGTACCGTCTGTAAAATGGTCAACACTATTAGTTATATCCTCCACCCTTGCACCAGGGTAGCATTAACGGCGCCTACGACGAGGGTTTCTCCCACAGAATTCCTCGAGCTGCCCTCGAACAATGGAATCGCCAACGAATCGTATTTCCGGTTCATCAGCATCTTCGAAACCTAAAACAGAAAACTTATTACTTGTTATTACTGGTAGACAAGTCTTTGCTTTTCTCAATGGGGCTTCATTTCGCACTCGAACAAAGGATTGGTAACTATGGGAAGAGAGAGGGCTACTAGTACTATTTATATTATTAGTAGAAACTGAGGCAGGAGGGGTCGTAACTGGAGTCTCAAGGGATTCTAATTTTGCCGTCAGGAGCATCACGCTTTCTTCAAGTCTCACCCTGGCCTCCCTCTCACGTTCTAAGTCGTTCCTCAGCACTTCCATGCTTGAGCATATATATATATTATATATATATTATATATATATATATATATTATTAATATATATATATATATATATATTATATATATATATATTTATATATATATTTATATATATATATATATATATATATATTATATATATATATATATATATATATATATTATATATATATATATATATACATATATTATATATATATATTATATATATATTTATATATATATATTATATATATATATATATATATATATATATATATATATATATATATATATTTATATATATATAATATATATATATTATATATATATTATATATATATACATATATATATATACATATATATATATTATTTTTATATATATATATTATATATCTAGATTCTATATATACATATATATAATATATATATAAATATAATATATATTATATATTGTAACTGTTGATAATTTTTCCGTTTTGTAAATGTATTATTTTTTAATTTTTGTATTCTGTATTTTTTGGGGGTTTTATTAGTTTTATTAACTATGTACAGTACTCTTTATGGAAATTTTGATATAGTTGCTCTGTGATATGTATAGTAAGTTGAAACGCAAGTGTTAAAGATATTTATAACGTATTTTTGTTTTCATGTATTGCGTAATGGGTAAAAATTAATTATTGGGGTCAATGTGTAGGTGGTTGGTAAAAACCTTCTAGAAGTTTCGTGCAGAGCTTTACTCTGCTCTGGTGGAATCTTGGTATTGTTTGGTCTGCTGGCATAGAAAGCATTTATGGTCAGAGAATTGAGAGTTTTTGGATTTCTGTAAATCTTTAAGGAAAGTGGAGCATAATTTAAGGGTTGATTGCCAAGGTTACCACCAGAGCGGAGGAGTGAGGCGTCTCGGCCCAAGTTGTGGGTATCGGTGCTCTCCTTCTGGTTGAGTCAAAGGTCAGGGTCTGGTTTCGTTGACTATATATGGTCAAGTGTGTGGAGGCCTACCCCACACCCAGCGTTCGACATTACGGATCGGTCGTTTGTCATCCTCAGGCCATTTTCCCGCTGCAACGGATTACCTGGTGCACGTTCTTAGGCACGTTCGGCAACGAAGGACTGGCCGACGGCACAGGAGTCGTAGTGGGCTACCAACGAGGTGTGCACGTTCTTAGGCACGTTCGCAGCGAAGGACTGGCCGACGGCACAGGAGTTCGTAGTGCGAGGTGTTTAGCCGGATAAAGACTATTTGGTCTAGACCTTGGCAGACCTGCTGGGAGTTGTCTGGCGTGCGTTAAAAAGGAAAAGAAAACATTTATTTAGCCAGTGTTTCTGTACTATTATGCTCTCATTGAATTTATGAATTGTTGTAAATACGTGTATATATTTCACTAATTATAATTATAAGGTTTATTTTGAAAGCAGCCTGTTTATTGTTCCTTAGTTTTGCACCTGTTGTCTTCTGTTATTAAGGTAACCCATCCCGAGATACTGTTGCCGGGTTTTTGGTATAATTTGGTCAGAAATATTGTATGACAGCCTTAGTCACCCGGCACGGTAACATATTTGGCGCCCAACGTTTTATGTTTTTTTTATATCTGTTTTTATATTTGCTTTTGTATTTTTTTTCTGTAAGTTCATTGTTTTTTGCGTGAAATTGTGTATATTTAATCTTTTGTTTACGTTTTTTTTGTTTTAGGGATATATATTGCGTATATACTCGTACATTGGGTTTGTATTTTATATTTATTTTTTTCTTGTTAAGGTTATTTTTACACGCTTTTGGCCTATATATTTTAGGGGGGGTCTTTTACAGGGTTCAGGTCTTTGATTCTATTGTCCTTTTCTGATTTTCGTAACTATGTCTGTTGATGAAAGTAAACAGGCCTGCGCGTTAGAGGCAGTGTTTCAAGGAGAAAAATCGAGTGATAGTGCGGCAATGACGTATTTAATGAAATTTCAGGAGGCTCTAAGTCATGAATCGGTTAATATAGATAGTGTGGTGTTTACCTTGGAGTCTGTTACAGAAGCATTGAAGTATAAGCAAAAGGGAGCTATGCCAAAAGGTACGTCGGGGAAAAAAGTGCAGTACCAGGTCAGAGAGGATACGTATGAAGAGAGTGACACGGAGCCTGATGAACGACGAACGAGGCAAAAGAAAAAAGTATCGCATGGGTCTATGGCAAAGACTCGTAAGTACACGACGGATGGTAGTACAGATTCTGAGGTTGAAGAGTCCCAACAGGGTCAAGGTGGTAGGTTTTGGTTGAAGAGGTTATTGGAGTTAGAAAAGTCTGGAATTTCTCACCAGGAGGCGACTAATAGAATTTTAATAGTAATAGCTGGTGAGCTTCTTGAGATTCTTAGGTATGATAAAGAGGCTAGGAGTGTTAAGGCAGTTAAACCGTTAAAATTTGGTGTTGAACGTATTCAGATATTTGATGCATTTATGGAAGATTTCGAACGGTACGCGGGTGAACAACTTGGTAAGGATAAAAACAGGTGGATAGTAGAGCTTAGGAATTTTCTAGAGGGACCAATTTTAAAAACCTATTACAGTGTGTATCGCCCGAAAGTCTCTTATACGACCATCATAGCCCGCCTTAAGAACTGGTGTAAGGAAGAAAGAGATAACGAGCAGACTGAGTTACAGAGAGAGTTTTGGCGTATGGAAATCAAGAAAGGAGAACGCTACAGTGATTTTGCCCTAAGATTGCAAACAACTTACGAGGCAGCAGTTCCTGAAGGTAAACGCGACGTGGAGACTCTGAAAGGTCAGTTTTTGAAGTCTGTTCCTTCTAAGGTAGCACGAAGAATTAAAATTAGGCTTGGAACTGAGAGAGAGAGTGCCAACGTCAAATGGAAGGATATGGTAAGGTGGGCTCTAGATGAAGACGAGCTTGAGGAAGAAGAGAAGGTGGTACGTAAGGATGATGCTATTCCGGTCTGGACTGCCTTTCCTGAGAGTGCTATGAACATGAATGAGGATTCTCGAATGCCGTATGCTGGTGCGGTTAGGCAGGGTAAACCATGGATGCATGAGCAAGGTAACAATGGATGCATGGACAAAATAGGCCTTGGATGAATGACGTGTCAGGAACAGGCGCACAAGGTGAGAAGAGGGTGGTAGTGTGTCATTTTGTCGTAGATCTGGGCATGTGAAGAAAAATTGTTGGAGGCTGAATGGTTGGTGTTTCGCGTGTGGGAGTGACCAGCACATGGTGAGTGACTGTAATGTTAGGGGTGATTTTTATGGGAAAAGACCACAAGGCCAGGGAAAGAAACCTAAATGTTATTTGTGTGAGGAGGAAGGGCATGTCATATCTAGATGTCCTATGCTCGAGAATGCACGTGAGAATGTGAAAGGGAAAAAGTCGATCGACGGTAATAAGGGAAACTAATTAGCCCCGGCTCTGGTAATTACGAGTCGGGGCTGTTGATAGAGGCGCTGAAAGTGAGGATGCAGGCAATAAGATTTTAAATTTGAATCCCGAGGCTGCTGAATTTGTTTCAAGTGAGCAGATGGGTGAAAGGGGGCAGGTAAGGGAGCAAATATCTTTGCCGCAGGTAGTACGTCGGAAGTGTAAAGTAGAAAGTAAAGTTGACAGTACGGTGGTGTTTGCTATGGGGATGACTAAAAGCAATAATCAAGAGCTTGAGGCACAAGACTTGATGGAATTGGTAGTTCATTTGAATGGAGTTGGGGTGGTGGCAATGATTGATTCGGGAGCACAAATGGGTGTGATGATACTAACCTTGCCACGAGTTTACCTGAGTTGTGTATGGAAGAATGCAAGATAAGGCTGCATGGAGTTGGGGTGGAAAGTGAGGGTATATTAGTGACAAAGAAGGTTCGAGTGAATGTGATGATACATGGTGTGAATTATGGAGAGAGTGAATTTTTGGTAGTTAACAATTCTGGTCAACCAGTAATTCTTGGGATTGATTTCCTGGTTAAAAATAAAATTAAACTTAATGTGGGTAGAAGATGCTTTAAAAGGGCTAATGAAAATGATGAGCAAGAGGAGCTGTATGTGGGTGTGAATGTGAATAAATGTTTGAGAATGGTCTCTTATGTTCCAATTTGTATGGCTGAGAACGTGATACTGGAAGAGGATAAATGGATTAGAGTTAAAGTTAGGAGGCCTTATAATAGTTTTAAACCACGGGAATGTTGTGCGGAATGTGAAAGGGACGACGATGATGTGTTATTTGTCGATGGTGACTCTGTGAATCCGAAGTTTGATAAGTTATTGAGAGTTTGGCCTGGCTTGATTAACTGGGAAAGTGAAGAGAGTTTTATTTTAGTGAGAAAGTTGATACCTGGTAAATTAGGATTAAAAGAAAATGCAAGGATTACGACTGCGTATTCAATGGTTGATAATGCAAAGTTGGAAGAGCTCGATAAAGAATTTACTTACGCGGTGAACACGTTAGTACATGAAGCAGGTGGAATGAAGATTGTAAGGAATGGAATGAAGAATCCCTTCAGAGTAAAGTGTCTTTGTCTGATGTAATTAATGAGCAAGAGCGACAGGTCGTTTGGGGTGTGTTATGGAAACACAGGAATGTTTTTAGTAAAAGTGACTCGGATATTGGGCGCGCACGTATGACTCCATATAAGATTGTATTGAATGATTACACTCCGATATACCAGCGACCACGTAGATTTAATAGAGAAATGAATGAGGAGGTTGAAAAGCAGGTTAGAGAGTTATGTATGCGTGACATTGTGGAGCCCTGTGCTTCTGAATGGAGTTCTCCTATCGTGCCAGTTCGTAAAAAGGATGGGTCTATACGATTATGTGTAGATTATAGAAAACTGAACGTGGTTACTAAAGCAGATAGATTTCCTATGCCTAATTTGAGTGAAGCGGTGTTTGGGTTGCATGGTATGAAGTATTTCACTTCCATGGATTTGCTTCGCGGTTATTACCAGATGCCTGTAGAAGAGGAAAGTCGCGATTTCACTGCGTTTTCAACTGTAAGTGGTCAATATAGATTTAAAAGTTTGAGTTTTGGTCTAAAAACGGCACCAAGTGGGTTTCAAAGAGAAATGCAGAGAGTTTTGAATGGTTTGCCGTGGTCGCGGGTGGTAGTGTATATTGATGATATTTTGGTTATGTCCGAGTCCTTGAGTGAGCATATTGAGTTGTTGGACAAAGTATTAACGCGCTTGGAAGAAGCGGGAATGAAGGTCAAACCAAGTAAATGCCAATGGGTGAAGGAAGAAATTAAATTTTTGGGTCACATGGTAGGACGGAACGGTTTATCTAAATTGCCTGAGTATGTGGATAAAGTCACTAATTTTGAACGACCAAAAACGGTGAGTGACTTGCGTCGGTTTTTGGGATTGATTAATTTTCAAAGAAAATTCATTCAAAATTGCTCTGGTATCTCAGCACCGTTGTGTGAAATTACTGGTAGAAAGGGGAAAGAAGTGATTGAATGGACGGAGGAACGATTAAGTGCATTTGAGGAGTTAAAGGTACGTATGAGAGATGCTGTATCGTTAGCTTTCCCCGATTTTTCTGAAGGTGCGGAACGAATGGAATTATATGTCGATGCAAGTGGTGTGGGAATGGGTGCTAGTCTGTGTCAAAAGCAAGATGGGGTGGACAGGATAATAGCTTACGATTCACATGCATTTTCACCTGCCGAAAAACGGTATTCGACCATAGAACGTGAGTTAACTGCATTAAGGTGGGGTATAAAGGCATTTAGGCCATTTTTATTAGGTCGTAATTTTATCCTCTATACAGACCATCGTCCTTTGGTCTACCTGCATAGCATGAAGATGATTGATAGTCGTTTGGCAAGAACGTTAGAGGATATAAGTGAATATGATTTTGAGATTAGATATAAGGCAGGTCGTGAAAATTGTGGCAGATGCGTTGTCTAGATGTTGTCAAGGAGTCATCGAGAATGAATGTATAATAAATGGGGATTTGGAAGGGCTGCCAGAAGGGTTGAGGATGATTAAGCGTGTTCAGGGAGGAGGCAACTCTTTGTATGAAAGTTTAAAAATAGTGTTGGATGAAAGGAGAATACCTAGTGTCCCTGATAGTGTGCAGGGTTTAAGAGAGTTGTTGGCGACACATTAAGTAGGAATTATAAGAAATATGGGTTCAGTAGACGTGGCAAGGTGAAGCATCTTCGGTCCCTTCGAATATGTGGAACACTGCCTGTGCTAGAAATGTTGTTGGTTGCTAGTGATTTGTTTGGGGTTGAATTTTCGGTACATCATGGTACATGTTGTACAGTTGCGTATGTGGGTCCCGATGTGAAAGAGAGATCAGATTTAGTGAGTGTGCATTTGCAGTGTTTGGCAGGTGTGCATTTTAATCCAGTTTTGAATGACGGAACGTTTGACTGTGAAAATGTTATTGAAGGAGTGGAATGGGATGATTGCAAATTGGAAGGACAGATCAGAGAAAATGGAGTACCGTTAGAAAGTAACAACGAGGAGGTGCAAATGAATTTGTTTATGAAAGAGAGCGAATCTAATAATAGGTATTGTTGCGGTCACGATGGGGCTTTTGTCGCTTGGACAAATATTCGTATTGACGGTTACACTTACTGTGCATTTTTGGATACTGGTTCAGCTGTTAGTTTGGTACGAGAATCTGTGTTTGAGGAGGCGAAAGTTCAGGAGTTTCGAATGAGACAGTTGGGTATAGATGTGAAACTGAAAGGAATTGGATCAGAATGTGTGCATTCGCGAATAGGTATAACGTTAGATATTATGTCTGACAAGCAGGTAGTGACAACACCATTGGTTGTGGTACCGGATAACTGTATTCCTGGTTGTTTTCTGTTAGGAATGAATTATTTGGTTAAGGCTAGTGTAGAGTTAGATTTTGGTGAAGGGTTATTAGTCTATGGGACTGTAGGGCAAGCAGTGGATATTTTTAATGTCACGGTTGGATTAGATGGTAGAAATGTTGAATCGGAAACTGAGGATATTCGATCAGATGTGGAGATAGGGGATGGTGATGTAGATTTGAGTTATAGTGACAGTGTGACGTTCAGTTTAGTTGAAAACATGTTAGCCAGGGATGTGGTTCTGAAGTTACAAAATAGATCTAATGTAATTAGTAGATTGAGAGAAAAGGTTGCAAAGGGTAGCACAATGGTGGAAGACCGTATGTTGGTAGAGTTTAGACGATATTTTAAAGACTTGGTAGTGAATAATAAAGTTTTGTTTAGAAAAATCAGTGAGAGTGAGTTTGCTGTAGTAATAGGCTTTAGGCAGTTAGTTCACGTAGTTGTTATGTTTCATAACCAGTTAGCCCACATTGGAAGAGATAAGTTATTGCATGTAGTTTCAAAGTATGTATGGCACCCTAAACTATATATGATAGTCAATGACGTGTGTAGAACGTGTGAAAGATGCCAGAAGATGAAGATTGGTCACCAAGTGGTATATCCCCCAATATGGAAGATAGAGGTAAAAGTACCCTTTGAACTTGTAGCTGTAGATTTGTTAGCCTTGCCTAAGACACCGAGAGGTTATGTTGCATGCTTAGTTGCAGTTGACCATTGTAGTAAATGGGCAGTAATAAAACCATTGAGAGATAAAACTGCCAAATGTGTAACTAAAGCTTTTGAAGAGCATGTCTTACCCAGTTTTGTACGTATTCCTTCAAAGATTCTTTCCGATAATGGAAAAGAATTTAGGAGCGAGTGTTTTACTACTATGCTAGAAAAATTTGGAATTGGGCATGTGTATAGTAGTCCATATAAACCTGCTGCGAATGGTGCAATAGAGAGAGTGAATAGAACGTTAGCGGAATTCTTGAGGAATTTGTGTGAAAAGGGGTATGACTGGGATGTTTGGCTGCCTAGAGCAATCTTAGTCTACAATAACACGCTCCATGCGGAAATTGGAATGACTCCGGCTGAGAAAATACTGTGCGAAATTCATGAGAGAGGGAAAATGTTACCAGTTACACAGAGAACAAATGCAGTGGCGGGAAGGCCATCCTAATTGGGTACCGTATGGGAAGGGTGTGAAAGTAAAGAAAAAGATTGTAACAGTTGACAGATCATTGGAAAGAAAGATGGAAGGCAGGTATGAAGGTCCATTCACAGTGGTGGAAGTGTTGTCAAGGGGTATGGCTTATGTAATTGAGGGTCAAGGAAGACGAATGAATGTCCACTTTTCTCATTTAAAGTTGTGGGTGGATCCGCCTTTGTATCTTCGTGAATACTGGGAGCGACAGAAAGGTGTGTATGAGAGGTTAGAGCCTGAGCGGGGATGTTTTGAAGGGAAAAGGCATCCTTATGTTCAGGGATCGAAAATGGATTCAGGTATTAAATTTGGGTACAGGTATGATGGTGAACTTGCAGAATCCGAGGAGTCTGCAGGTGAGAGGCAGTTAATTTCCACCAGAGTAAGACAGAATCCACCTCGTCGAATTCAGTGGAGTGCGTGCAAAAAGTTGGCTGTTTGTAAGGTTAACCAGGTAAAGGTGGCTCATAAGTCAATTCAGACAGAATCCAGTACAAGAGAGGTGGCAGTTCAGGTTGAAGGAGGAAGTACAGTACTTCCATTTGATTTCGAGATGGGGGATTGGTTCGAGACGTTCCAGGAGGATTTCAGCGATTTTGGAGAGGACGAAGAAAGAAGCATAATAGACGAGAGGAGATGGAGTGAGGCTTTAGACTTGTGTAGTAGTAAAATAGAACATGCGAATAGTTTACCTCAAGTGAAAGAAGCGTACACGTTATGCTCCTCGGAACTAATTTTGAGTGAATCTGAGGATGGACATATAGAGAGGAAAGAGGTAAGAGAACAAAATACCGAAGTCGATATTAGTGAGGTAGCCATGAGATTAGGTATAACGTCTGGGGAGGAGAGTGGAAATTTTACTGCTTTTTATAAAGGTTTATCAGAGACGAATAAACAAGAGGGCAAGGGAGATGAGGATCTGAATCCTGATTTTAAACGGGTTACAAGATCCAAATTATTATTACAAGATTTACCATGGGTCCAGGAGCGTGTATTAGAATACGAAATAAAACGGAAAACAAAATCTAAACTGTTAAAGGACGGCAATAAGTCAGCGTAGGATTTGAAAAGATACAGGTTAAATAGTTTTCAAATTTTGTGGGAATATTTTTAAAGTTTTTATTAGTTTCTTCTTAAGATTGGTTTCCAATCTTGAGAGGGGAGAAATGTAACAGTGTTGATAATTTTTCCGTTTTGTAAATGTATTATTTTTTAATTTTTGTATTCTGTATATTTTTGGGGGGTTTTATTAGTTTTATTAACTATGTACAGTAACTCTTTATGGAAATTTTGATACTAGTTGCCCTGTATTGTATATAAGTTGAACCTCAAGTGTTAAAGATATTTTTAACGTATTTTTGTTTTCATGTATTGCGTAAGGGTAAAAATTAATTATTGGGGTCAATGTGTAGGTGGTTGGTAAAAACCTTCTAGAAGTTTCGTGCAGAGCTTTACTCTGCTCTGGTGGAATCTTGGTATTGTTTGGTCTGCTGGCATAGAAAGCATTTATGGTCAGAGAATTGAGAGTTTTTGGATTTCTGTAAATCTTTAAGGAAAGTGGAGCATAATTTAAGGGTTGATTGCCAAGGTTACCACCAGAGCGGAGGAGTGAGGCGTCTCGGCCCAAGTTGTGGGTATCGGTGCTCTCCTTCTGGTTGAGTCAAAGGTTAGGGTCTGGTTTCGTTGACTATATATGGTCAAGTGTGTGGAGGCCTACCCCACACCCAGCGTTCGACATTACGCATTGGCCGTTTGTCATCCTCAGGCCATTTTCCCGCTGCAACGGATTACCTGGTGCACGTTCTTAGGCACGTTCGGCAACGAAGGACTGGCCGACGGCACAGGAGTCGTAGTGGGCTACCAACGAGGTGTGCACGTTCTTAGGCACGTTCGGCAGCGAAGGACTGGCCGACGGCACAGGAGTTCGTAGTGCGAGGTGTTTAGCCGGATAAAGACTATTTGGTCTAGACCTTGGCAGACCTGCTGGGCGTTGTCAGGCGTGCGTTAAAAAGGAAAAGAAAACATTTATTTAGCCAGTGTTTCTGTACTATTATGCTCATTGAATTTATGAATTGTTGTAAATACGTGTATATATTTCACTAATTATAATTATAAGGTTTATTTTGAAAGCAGCCTGTTTATTGTTCCTTAGTTTTGCACCTGTTGTCTTCTGTTAAGGTAACCCATCCCCGAGATACTGTTGCCGGGTTTTTGGTATAATTTGGTCAGAAATATTGTATGACAGCCTTAGTCACCCGGCACGGTAACAATATATATATTTATAATATACACATTTATATAAATTATATATATATATATATATATATATATAATATATATATATATATATATATATATATATATATATATATACATATATATATATATATATACATATATATATAATATATATATATATATTATTTATATATATATATACATATATATATATATTATATATATATACCTATATATATAATATATATATATATTATTTATATATATACATATATATATATATATATATATATATATATATATATATATATATAATATATATATTATATATATACATATATATATAATATATATATATATATATATATATTTATATATATATATATACACATTTATATATATTATATATATATATATATATATACACATATATATATTATATATATATACATATATATATTATTTATATATATATATTATATATATATATATCTATATTATATATATATCTATATTATATATATATATATATATATATATATATATATATATATATATTAAAAAATGAACACTGGATAATCAATGTCATTTTTACATAAGAACCAAAATCGCTTAACGCGAGTTTGGATAAAATTTTATTTGTTGCTTTCTATTTTTGTTTGTGTCACAACCCTACGATCTACCATTTCTATGGTTTAGTCTTATCCATATTTCCATATCTTCTCTTGACCATTATCCTATATCGATTTTATTAAATATTCATTATTACTCGTGTCAGTCTACGGAATGGTACGAAACTTTATGCCTCCGTACCTGTTCGTTCAAAATCGCGCAAATATGTTTGCATGTATTATTTTTTTTATTTTTTTTTAAGTGCGTTCACCTCTTGCAATGAACTCGAAAACGCTTATGCAGGTGTACACAATTCGATGATCACAGCATAAATTGAACATCTGAAAACGGAAAATCTCCTCTCGCTCTAATTCCAATATAAATATAAAAACACTAAGAATTGTAAGTGACTAATGTACTTAATAATGTAATTGATGTACCGTACTTTAAAATGAAACTAATTAATGATAATAATTTAAATGTAATTAATGTACTTTAAGTAACGATAATAATTTAATATAAAATAATTAATGTATTTTAATAACGATAATTAACGATAATAAGCGAATGTAAATTAATCCGTAATTTAATCATAATTGTAACAAACCAAAATTACACCGTACTCAGTGATGTACTTAGATTGTACTAAATGTCTGACACGACATTATGCCGCCATTTAGGAATGTACACTCGGCGATATTATTATTTTTCCGTTGGGTTAAATTTTGATGTGCTTTCTACTTTGCCAAATAATTGATGACTTGCTCTTTCTTAAAATTTCTTAATCATTTTTAGATTTAGCTTAATAATGAATTCTGAAAACTTTTTGCAATGTTCATATTTTGTATACATTCTCTCTGTTATAAAAGATGAAGTCATGTCTTGCCTAAGCATTTAATTGTAAATCTTAAACCTTTAATTTTACTCATGTGCATAGTTTAGTGTAAAGATGCATAGTTCAAATTCGCTTTTTGTTAACTTGGCAGATCATGATAACATCAGATCTAAAAATACGCGGTTTAAGATAAAAATATGGCTTCATCTTCAAATATCTTGTTTATTCGTTTAAACATTACCACAGCTGAAAGATTTACTTTATTTTCAAATATTGTGCAAAAATAATGCAGCCTCTTCCACATTTAATAATGATGATGTTAGTAGAATCGGGGTATATAAACCTCGATAATTTCTTCCATGTTCATTCTGATTCCAACGACGAGGCTGAGTAGTACCTGTACATTTTAGCAGTAAATTACAGTAAAACAAAGTCTTTATCTTCTCCTTCGAGCCGTGCTCTCTTCAGGAATTTAGTCAGTAAAATATCCCGATACGTTACAAGAAGAATCGGGGGGAACCCTCAGAAAATTTAATAAGTCTCTCAGAATCCTCCGAGCCAGTAAAGAAGAACTCGGAGAGTCGTATAGAAGAAAGTACTGCAAGTAACAGATCCGTTGCTGCCTCCCAACCAGAACCCCCGTCGACTCCGAACCAACCTAGGGCCAAATATATAGTAATAGTGAGCAATTTTTTGTTTTATTTGAAAAAATAAATTGATCGCTAAATTCCAACTCGCCTTTTATGCCATAAATAAATGGTTTTTGTTAATAGAAATTGCAAATAAGTCTATAAATAACAGTTAAATATGGGACTAGTTGGTGGAGCACATTTTATTTATTAGGTTTTCATCTCGCTTAAGCGTGTTGGATATATGTTCCAAGTCGTAAGAACTCTGGTAGTTAATTGTTATTATGAAAGGTTATTATTGTTATTATGAAATGGTGTTTGAAAATGTGACAAATTTTATAGATGTCATAAAATTATGCGATAAAAAAGAGAATTTAATTAATGAATTACTAAAGATGAATGTACTAAAAGATCGGGATCACCTGAAGATCAGGGCCACAGCCTTCTTTAGTTAGCTTTATAAGGCTAACTAACGAAAATATCACGACCTAACCTAACCAATCGTCAAGGGCGTACAGTTGACGTAACGATTGTTAGGTTAGGTCGTGATATTTTCGTTAGTTAGCCTTACAAGCCTAACTAGAGAAGGCTGAGGGCCCTAATCTTCAGGTGATCCAAAGATCGTATTAAAATTTTTTTTCAAAAGATCGTATTAGAAATTTGAGAAAATTTTTAATTATTGACGATGGAGTCTGTGATGGATATAGACTGAAATGCGTGCAGTGCAAAAAGCGTTACAGTTTAAGATCGCAGTCAATTTTGGCGAAATCGAAAGTAAGTTTAAGCAAAAATTCTAAGGTAATTGCTCTAACCTAAAGTAACCTAACCTTACCTAACCTAACCTAACCTAACCTTACCTAACCTAACTTAACCTAATCTAACTTACAAAATGAAACACTTACATGTGGTTGTATGTTCTGTTGAAAGTCTAATAAGCAATTTATTTTTTTAAATAGAACCAAAGAATTGTTCACTATTCTTAACCTTAGCATATATATATATATATATATATATATGTGCTAAGGAAAAAGAAAACGATTCCAACGCCTTGGAATCATTTTTCTTTTTCCTTGTGGATTTGAATCAATCATTCATTTCACGTGTTTAATTGTGAAATTAATCCCATATATATATATATATGGTGAATAAAACCACGAAGGAAAGGAAACACAGAGTGGTGCCCAAGCGCTTTCGTCTAATGGCGCTTGAGTACTACTCTGTGTTTCCTTTCCTTCGTGGTTTTATTCATCATAAATATTTTTCACGTGTTACTTTCGTGAAATAATTTTCATATATATATATATATATATATATTTGGGTGGTCCTTAATTTCAAAAGTTCAAAATTTTGTGCTCTCACCCATCATAAATGTTTGTTTTTACAAAAAAAAATGATTGTGTTAAATTTTTATGAAGTTCAAGAAATGTTTAGAAGTCGTCCAAATATATTGCCGAAATTTATTTCATAACCAATCCATATATTTCAGGTATTTATAAGGCGTCTGGGCGACCTCTTAATTTTGTCAGATTGAATAGAAACTTTGATCAGAGCAATTTAACTACTAAAGGAACATTTTCAAGGGGGCAGGGGGAACACACAAAAATACACTTTTATTTTTTATCATTATGCCAAGGACCACCCTAATATATATATATATATATATATATATATATATAGTAGTTACCAGAAAGTCTGGTCCAACGCTACTTTTAAAATGTAACCTGCCAAGTATGATTAGAGTTGTTTGAGGGGGGGGGAGCACAATCCATAAATTTAGGTATCTCACGTGATGCAACTTTTTCACGAACATATAAACATTTTTTAAGACGGGAGAATAAATGTCATATGTTGTTGTGCAAATTATTATTGTTATTATTATTATTATTATTATTATTATTAGAGTACAACCGCAAATTATACCATAAAATCTATAATATATACTCTTATTGCGAATAATTACATTTCTACACGAGAGCTAATTATGGTTGACAGATCACATTTTAAAAGTAGTGGTGGACCAAACTTCTGTAACGACTGCACAGTCAATTAAAAAAATACTGTTGTAAAACTCAATATTTATTACTGTTAATGATCGTTAAGAAAGATCGCGTTTAACGATATGGTTTTTTGAATTGATTGTACAGGCAAAAATGCTTAATGCTGGAACGATAAAAATAGGTAAATATTAGCTGTGACAACCAAATCAGATGGTTGATTTGACCATGCGATGATTCCATTACACTCATAATTATTTTTCTGGCTTAACCATTCTGAGTAGTTGGCAAATAACGAGACTGTTAGAACTAAGTACTTTTTGTTCAGCACAAAAGCGAAAATAAATCATTTACTAGCATGTCGATAAAATCACTACACTTATATACACCTTCGTAACTTTTGTTTTGCTTCCGTCCGAAATGTTCATTCTGACGAAGGTCAAGCTTGTTGCTCCACCTTGAACCTACAGCTTAACGTGGAATCCGAACTACCAGGGTGATCAGAAATTACAATCCCCGCCCGGACTCGATCTCACGACCCCCCGATTAGCAGCGCAACGTCTTAACCACTAGGCCACCCAGGGTACCCATTTATCTATCAACCATTTTTATTGTATAGGCCCTATAGAGGGATGAACAGCTGGGTGAGCTCTGCGCAGACTGCTATCGCCGAGGAATACGTAGTCAGCGATGCCAACCACTACATTACCGAGGCGCTACAAACCGTATATATATATATATATATACAGGGCCGGATCTAGAAGTTGCGAGGCCCTAGGCAGATCTAGAAATTGCGAGGCCCTAGGCAGACCTAGAAATTGCGAGGCCCTAGGCCTATATATATGAAAATATGGACTTAATTATCGGTACTATACCAGCAATATTAGAATCCCGCATAGACAGAACTATGCCAGCACTTAAAAATTAAACCAAACCAAAATAATCACGCATGGAAATTGTATAAGAAATATAAATAAACCATACAAATAAGTATAAATTATAATATGAATCAAGATTTGTATAAAAAATATAAGACAATGATTTCTAAGATTTATATATTATAGGTAATGACTTTCCATAGTATACAAACGTTTTTCATATGTGATGTATAAGAGATGTTGACATTTCATTTTTTATAATAGTGAGCGATCGACTCATCAGGCTAAATATTAATGCTTTAATATTTGGTTCAGATGCTCCTTGAATATTACAGCAATGCTTTTCTACTTTTCTTCGAGCTAAACTCTTCAATTAATCTTCAATAATCTAATGAATTTGTTATATCGTTTTCTATTGATAACATAGCTAATGATTGCAATCTCGCTTGAGACATGGTGGAACGCAAATATGTTTTAATAAGTTTGAGACGCGAGAAACTTCTTTCAGCCGAAGCAACAGTAACTGGGATGGTTAATACTATTCGAAGTGCAACATAAACATTAGGATAACTCTCACTTAGTTGTTTTTGCACTATATAAACAAAGGCATTTCCGAGATCTGTTTTCTCAGGTATAAACCTGCAAAGTACTTTAAGTTCTTCATAGAGTTCTAAATCATAAATATCACTTGAACAGAACGCGCAAAACGGCTTGAGCGAGGCCCCCTTTGGCGCGAGGCCCTAGGCGATCGCCTAGTTCGCCTATAGCTAAATCCGGGCCTGTATATATATATATATGTTACACATAGGCTATATATATATATATATAATATATATATATATATATACAAAGAAATCATAAAGCAACACGTGATCTTTTTAATAAGCAAAGAACCACATGGAAAAGGAAAAGGAAACACGAAGTCCGAGCGCTTTCGTAATATATTCACATCTTCAGGGACAAGAGAGATATATTTCTCTCTTGTCCCTGAAGATGTGAATATATCACTAAAGCGCTCGGACTTCGTGATTCCTTTTCCTTTTCCTTGTGGTTCTTTGTTTATATATATATATATATATATATATATATATATATATAACAATTGCCCCAAGCAGGATTTGAATCTTGGATTTCTTGAGTAGGAGTCGCGAGCGCTACCCGAATGTTGTGTGGTGGTAGTGCTCGCGACTCCTACGCAGGAGGTCCCTGGCTCGAATCCTTGTGCAGGCAATTTTGTTTCATACAAAAATCATGTGCTCATGCGTGTTATGCCACATATACGAGTGTATATATATATATATATATATATATATATATATATATACTTGTGTACGTGTCATCACAAAGGAAAATAAACTAAAAAAATTTAAATTTCCTTAAAAGACGCGTTTATGGTGTCACAAAGGTGAAGTTTCCCCTGAGATGCGGTTACAAAGTTGGAGAATTTTGTGTCTTAAGCTGAATAATTCATAAGAATTCTTTTATTAGTCCTGAAAGGAAAACTCCTTTCAAGATATGCGAGAATTGAACACTCAAATTCCTTTGTTTTGATTGTTTATGTATGTATCATCCGTTTTTGTTTGTTTGCTTTTTGTTTTGTTTTCCATTTTTCTGCTATGTACTGTATGTATATTTTTCCTTGTAGTTTCTTTTGGCTTATTCGTGTTGATTAGTTTATTTAAACTTTGGCGTAGTTGTGTATTTTGTTTGAAAATGAGAATAGTTTTCACGAGGTTTTAACAAGTTAGGTTGTGTAATAGCCAATTTAAGCTTTTTCGTTCTTTATTTGGCCGATCTCGATTTGAAAGTGAGAATTGGCTTCTCTGAACGAGAAGAGGAAAAACATCGTTACATACAGCGTGGTAAACAATGATTCCCCGCCTTCCACAGATGAAACTAATAGAGGTACAAAAAAACTGATTGTTGCATCTTTTAGACCCACGCTTCTCAAACTAGGGGTCGCGTAAATATTATTGGGGGTCGCAGAAACATTTGAAAATATTATTTTTTTCATAAATATACAGTGTTAGTACCTATTGCTTTTATGACATTGAGTGAAGGGTCGCGAAAAAATTTGTCTGATCCAAAGGGGTCGCAAGTGAAAAAAGTTTGAGAAGCCCTGTTTTAGACAATTTAATTCTACGTCTAAACAAAACCATTCAATTTCGGAGGATTGTTTCGATGTGCTGCTCCATGGTACGGCGGCAGAATCTTTCAGGATCCATCCTGAAAGATCGAATGGAATCCCTGATGCTTGCTGAACCACCAGCCACCCGATTCTGCCGCCGGACCATGGAGCAGCACATCGAAACAATCCTCCGAAATCTTGAGTACGACACTGACCTTTTCGAGTCTCTCCTCACCTCCTACCCCTGCCGACTTGAAGCCACCCGCCAAGTACAAGGAGGCAACACCAACTATTGAGTGGTTTTGTTTAGACTTTAGACGTAGAATTAAATTGTCCAAAAAATGCAACAATCAGTTTTTTTGTACCTCTATTAGTTTCATCTGTGCAGGGAGTTAGCCTTATAAGGCTAACTAACGAAGGCTGAGGGCCCTGGTCTTCAAGTGATCCTATAATTTATATAAAATATATATAAATAATAAGTAATAATAAGTTAATAAATTTATAACTGGTTGAAGAAAGTAAAAAGTAAAAAATTGATCAGTTAGTAAAAACAATTTTTATCATGTTTAAAATTATTTTATCTTTTTCTGCTTTCCCTTTATCTCCATTTTATAGTGCTTTCTTTCAATTTTTTCGGAGCAAGTGTAGTTTACGTCCCCCTGTGGTGCCTAGTGTAGTTTACGTTCCCCTACATTATTCTAGTGTAGTTTGCGTTCCCCAACTTTGTCCGCGTACACCTAATCAAATAAAACGTTAAAACTAACGAAAAATTACGACTTAACCTAACCAATCGTCAATTTATATATATATATATATATATATATATATATATATATTATATATATATGGGCCTCTTTGCGAGTGACCCGTTGCCCACGTCGGGCTAACATCATGAAAAAGAAAAAACTATAGTGTTTGTCATTTACCATTGCTTATTCGGACTATAGTGGATTTAATTTTCGCAGAACAGTGCCTTGTTCCATTCGAGTGTAGGACAAAAGCCCCCTAGGGCAAAAGCCCCCTAGGACAAAAGCCCCCTAGGAAAAATAATAAGAAGATTTTTTTTAATCATTATTTTTATTCTTTATTATTTACAGTTTATGTTTATAGTTTATAGTTTATACTTTAGTTTATGTTTATAGTTTATGTATTTTGGCTCTCGTCATTTTCGTTTAAACTAACGAAAATATCACAACTTAACCTAACCAATCATCAAGGGCGTACAGTTGACCTAACCGGGCATTCAGTTGACCTAACCGGGCATTCAGTTGACCTAACCAGGTATTCAGTTGACCTAACTGGGCATTCAGTTGACCTAACTAGGCATTCAATTAACATAACAGGTTAATATTGGTTATTTCACCTAAATATCTTCTGATCTTTTCAAATTAGATGTGACACCTGACTTGCCCTACCCAGCAATTTGTCCTAGGGGGCTTTTGTCCTTGGGGGCTTTTGTCCGGACCCGGTTCCATGCACGGTCTGTGTGTATCAAAATACACTATATATATATATATATACAGGCCCGGATTTAGCTATAGGCGAACTAGGCGATCGCCTAGGGCCTCGCGCCAAAGGGGGCCTCGCTCAAGCCGTTTTGCGCGTTCTGTTCAAGTGATATTAATGATTTAGAACTCTATGAAGAACTTAAAGTACTTTGCAGGTTTATACCTGAGAAAACAGATCTCGGAAATGCCTTTGTTTATATAGTGCAAAAACAACTAAGTGAGAGTTATCCTAATGTTTATGTTGCACTTCGAATAGTATTAACCATCCCAGTTACTGTTGCTTCGGCTGAAAGAAGTTTCTCGCGTCTCAAACTTATTAAAACATATTTGCGTTCCACCATGTCTCAAGCGAGATTGCAGTCATTAGCTATGTTATCAACAGAAAACGATATAACAAATTCATTAGATTATTGAAGATTAATTGAAGAGTTTAGCTCGAAGAAAAGTAGAAAAGCATTGCTGTAATATTCAAGGAGCATCTGAACCAAATATTAAAGCATTAATATTTAGCCTGATAAGTCGATCGCTCACTATTATAAAAAATGAAATGTCAACATCTCTTATATATCACATATGAAAAACGTTTGTGTACTATGGAAAGTCATTACCTATAATATTATATAAATCTTAGAAATCATTGTCTTATATTTTCGATACAAATCTTGATTCATATTATAATTTATACTTATTTGTATGGTTTATTTATATTTCTTATACAATTTCCATGCGTGATTATTTTGGTTTGGTTTAATTTTTAAGTGCTAGCATAGTTCTGCCTATGCGGGATTCTAATATTGCTGGTATAGTACCGATAATTAAGTCCATATTTTCATATATATAGGCCTAGGGCCTCGCAATTTCTAGATCCGGCCCTGTATATATATATATATATATATATATATATATATATATATATATATATATATATATATATGACTTACTTGACTTAAGTCCCTTCTGACGGTTGTCAGGTGGGGTCCTTCATAACGGTACGCCGGTATCTCCGCCACGCAGCTCGATCTCTTGCCAAATTCGTCATCTCTCTCACTGGGAGTCGTGCATTCGAGTTCCTCAAGCTTCGCCACCATGTTGTTCTAGGTTTTCCCCTTGGTCTTTTGCCGTGCACTCGTCCGTATAGTACGGTCCTCGGCCATCTTCCCGCATCTGTATGTCATTCACTCTCTCCACGATGTTCTGATCCAGCTCGGCCATCTCCCGCACTCTTTCATTACTTATCCTTTGTTCTCACCTTACATTTAGTATCCTCCTAAGGCAGAACATTTCAAATGCCAGCAATTTACGTTCTACTTTCCGTTTCATCACCCAACACTCCGCTCCATACAATACAGTAGGTATTACTACGCTATTCATGAGTCGAAACTTCAATTTGCGCGAGATGGATTGGTCCCTCCATACTTTTGTCAGTTTCCTGAATGCGACATGGCCCAGTCCGATTCTATTTCTTATCATATTATACGAGCCGGCATCCTCGGTATAATATACTCCCAGATATTTAAAGCAAGTCACCTGCTCAATCTCTCCTGTGGCCAGCTCCATACGAATATCTTCCCTTCTCCTGCCTATTTTCATTACCTTTGTTTTATTTGCATTGATGACAAGTTTATACTTTGCACATACTCTCTTCAATCTTCTCACCATTCCCTGTAGTTGATCGACGGAATCTGCCATCAACACAATGTCGTCGGCGTATCTCAGATTGGTGATACGCTCTCCACCCACCAATATACCATCCTCACAACCGTCCAGGGCCTCCCTCAGCACTCTCTCCAAATAGAGATTGAACAGATGAGGGGAGAGCGGGCATCCCTGCATCACTCCACATTTCGTGTGGAAACTTTCTGTGACCGTTGGTCCCTTGCTTACCACCGCACTAGTTGACTCATACAGTCTGCTGATCAAATATACCAAATCATCCTCGAAACCGTAAGCCCGCAACACCGCCACCATCGCCTCTCTCCAAACCGAATCAAACGCTTGGTTGAAATCCACAAATACACAGAAGACGTCCCTTCCTAACTCCCACCTCTTCTCCACGATCTGGCTAAAGGTGAAGATCTGGTCGATCGTTCCTCTGCCAGCTCTAAAGCCGGCCTATTCTTCTATTTGTATTTCCTCTTCTCTATTGCCAAATCTCCGTTGGATAATCCTGGCTAAAGCTTTGTACGCATGCGGGAGCAAACTTATGGGTCGGTAATTACCACAAACAGTCACGTCTCCTTTCGTGTGGATCGGCACAATAACCGCCCGACCCCACTCCTGAGGGAAGACTCCCTCTGGAACAGTCCCCTCTGGAACAGCTTTGTGAGCCACTCCACCGTCGCGTCTCCACCCGCGTCTAACAGCTCCTGCACCACTCCATCTGCCCCGGGAGCTCTATCCCTCGCTATCTGTTGTATGCTGCTTCTCACCTCCGCTTGCAACACTTCTGGTGTATCTATCCGCTCTGCATTCTGTCTCTGCAGCTCCGG
The DNA here is from genome assembly GCA_023014485.1 of Bathynomus jamesi. Lineage (NCBI taxonomy): Eukaryota > Metazoa > Arthropoda > Malacostraca > Isopoda > Cirolanidae > Bathynomus > Bathynomus jamesi. The sequence goes on along the minus strand of JAJOZX010004707.1, from coordinate 342,929 downwards.
GAAGTTTAGAAGACTAAACTCCTCCTCTGGTCCTCTGTAAAGCCTCTGTTAGTGGCTCTTCCACACTTCTCTCACCTTCTCCTCGTTTGAAACCTTTTCATCATCCGCATTTCTTACTGCTACTGCTAGTGATATAAATTGACGATTGGTTAGGTTAAGTCGTAATATTTTCGTTAGTTTTAACGTTTTATTTGATGAATTCATTTAAAAAATGTCTCCTAAAGACATAGAGTGGTGTAATGAAAGCGAAATGGTTGGCAAAATGTTCCACCATGGTTGGCTCTTAATACTCTTTCTTTCTTTCTGTTACAATCTTTTTACACTTATCAGTTCCTCTTCACATATTATTCGTCTTCATTTCATGGTCGAACTTACTTTCCGGCAAGTACTGTCGAGTACTTTCAGTTCTTTCATTTCATCCTTTCACTTTATTTTAATCTACTTTTACGTATTCACTTCCTTCATCTTTGAGGTTAAACTTTCTTTGAAATCTTTATCAACTTTCATTCCCGACGAGTACTTTCGTTTTCATCCTTTCATCCTTTCTTGCTTTCTCTTTTACTTTCACGTATCCAATGTCGAGATCCATATTTTTAATTCTCCCTTTATTGTCGAGATTCACCTTTTTTCTTCTCTTTCTATCACCTTTCATTGGAGATACATTTTCACTTTTATCTCCCTCAATGAAAAGAAGAAAATGTCATTTTTGGGTAATAAAAAGTGATGCATCGTAGATTAAAACTATCCCGAAAGTAATTAAAGAATGGCTTCGGGACAATACTCAAACCACCTAAAAATGAATTATAGGAAATTTTAAAATTTTTTCAATTTTATTTCGCTTCTAAATCACTTTTATAGCTTTTCATTGCCTTTATTTAAATTTGGGAGCAGATAGGTTTTTCCATGTAGGGTAGGCCAACTAGGCTACGCTTATTGGTTAGGCTGTCATCGAATATATACTACAAGATGGCGTATTTTACGGCTGAATGTGTGTTTATTGTGAAGCATTATTTCCATATAAAAAGTGTTTTTTAAGTGCTGCATAATTTTAGAGCACCGTCTGAAGTAAGGGAAGCCCCTGGCAGATCTGAGTTAACGGGACTAATGAAGAAATACTGAAAAGATACTGGAGATGTGAAAGACACTCGGGAAAGTCTTGTTGGTCAAAATAAATTCGTTTGGAATTCGGAGAACATTTAGACTGCGAGAAGCATTGCTGCGAAGTCCATAAAAGTCGGTGACAAGACTCTCTCAACAATTCTCTTTAATTAAAACGTTCAAAGGTTGTCATACTGAGCATGTATTTAAATGAAAATAAAATCTCCAGCCTTTGTGAAAATAATGGTGTATCGAGAAACTCATGTGATATACTTTATGGCATATTAATTAAACAAAATAGAGCGTCCTGTTTTGGAAACCCAACCTTGTATATATATATATATATATATTTGATGCACACACACAAGGAAAAGCGATTCCAAGCCTTTCGTCTATTCAACACTACATCTCATCAGGGAATGAGGGATCACTGCCACCTTCACAACCACTCACTACTTCCCCCCCAAACTTCAAAATTATCAACTCGACCAACCAACTAACCGACCTCCGCATTCTCGAATGCCAATATATCCTCAGTATTAAACCAACCCTCAACGACTATAGTTTGGCCTTTAAATTAAACATAGCCAGATAAATTCTCATACCTTACTGCTGGAAAAGAAGCCTACTATTACTCCGTTTGGCTCTCTAACATTTCTAATATGGATATTCCAACATCTAATCATTCCCAACCTTCGTTTCAATTAGCTCATCGCCCCGATAATAACCTGGTAAGACACTGCTTTCAATTTTTTGTCACTTTTTAATCTTTGTACAGTGCATTGTTTTTTATTTTCTGTAAGGTGTTTATGTGTGTTTGAGATAATGGGTGTCCAGCAAGGGCTAGCATAGTCCATAACTGAGCGAATATATTGTTTGTATATGAGTGATGTTGTTTTCTGCTGGTGTCCAAAGTTTGTGCCTGTTAGTACCCTAAGCGTGTTAAGTCTTGACGTACATTTGTTTTTAATGTCCTGAATGTGGTTTGCAAAAGATAATGATGTATTGTATGTGACCCTAAGTATTTTGGTCCTGTGAGTGTGTGGAATGTTGGTGTTGTTTAGTGTAATCTGTGGAGTTATCTGGTGTTCTTTTGTATTGCTTGTTAGCAAGGTGATGGTTGATTTTGTGGGCGCTACTTTGAGTCTGTTGTGTGTGAGCCAGTCTTCTATACTGTTTATGTATGTTTGTAGATTATTTGTAGCGTTATCGATGTTGTTATGGGTGGATGTTAGAGTGATGTCATCTGCATATGATGATAAGGTAAGCTTGTTATCTATAAGTGTTGGAATGTCATGCATGTATAAGTTGAAGAGTGTTGGTGAGAGAACAGAGCCTTGAGGGACCCCGTTCGGAAAAGCTTGTTTTTGGATGACTTGCCATTAAATGTGACACATGAGTATCTTCCTGAAAGATAGTTGCCAGCCACCTTTTGGTGTTATTGTGCTTGTTTGTGTTGAGTATTTTGTTTATCAGAGGGAAGCGTAGGATAGCATCAAATGCTTTACTAATGTCTATTGTTGCTAATAGTATACGTTGAGCTGGTCGTCTGGAGTTGATGCCATCCATGATGTGCTGCGTGAGGTTAGTGAGTAATGTCGTGGTTGAGTGGTGATGTCTGAATCCATGTTGAGTAGGCGATAGTGGTATGTGTGGGTTGGTAATTTGTAAGATTAGTCGTTCTGTTACTTTGGAAGGTGTGCATAGTAAAGTAATGGGTCTATAGGAAACTAGTTCTGTTGGATTTTTGTTTGGTTTGAGTAGTGTAATAATTTTAACTTGTTTTCATATGTCAGGAATAATACAGTGTTGGTATGAATATGTGCTGATGTTTGTGAGAGCTAGTATTCCCTGTGGGTCCAAGTGTTTAAGGTGTATGTTAGATATGTTGTATGGTCCAGTAGCCTTCGAATTCTTAATGTTTTTGATGATCTTGGTGATCTGGTCTGTATTGAAGGGTGTAATGGTCGTTTCAAGTCTGTAGGTTTTCTTGTGTCTGGCTGTTTGTCTGTCTGCGTGTTTCTGGTTGTTGTCCTGTTTAGGTGATTTATCTTTGCATAGTGATTAACTAGAATGTTAGCTTTTTGTGTATATGTTGGGATATTATTTTGGCTGCAACAGATAGCCGCGTGTGAGGTGTGAATTCCGCTGTTTGAGTGGGTAATGCTGTTTATAGTCTTGTACAGCCTGGATGTATCTGTGGAGTGGTTTAGTGTTGTTATGAATTCCTAAAATGTTTCTGTTTGTTTTTCTTTAAGTTTATTATTTATTTCTGTGTTGTTGTTATTGGTGTTGTTTGATGTAGTGTTCAACCTCCTTTGTAAGGCAAAGGTCATATGACGGTTAGGACCTGCATGTTTGCGTGAGATTCGAACCACGGGTCGCTACATAATCTGGAAGAAGAGGACGGTCTCCTCATCGAACTACCTTCCGTCTAATGTCGCTTAACTTCACTGATCGACGGGGAGCGGTGGTACGACATTGGCCAGAACGTATATCCGAAGCTTAACGTAATGACTCGCTTGTGTTTTATTATTCTTATGAGTTAATTTTTATGATGATGAATATATGACGACTTAACATATTGATGAAACGCAAAATTGATGACATTCTATCTTCTTAACGGGACAAATTATTTATCAAAGTCATAAAACAAAAGGAAATAAGATTATATATATATATATATATATATATATATATATATATATATATAAATATATACACACAGAATGTCCATAAAGTCATGTATCATAGGAAAATACATTTATTTTGTTTATTTATCTATTTTGTTTTGATTTATTTATTCGAAATGATTCCCACCAATCTCAAAACATGTTCGTAAATGAAAAAGCAGGTTTCTTTGAATGTTCCTCAACATATTTGGCCTGATGGAGACAAATAAATGGTCACTGCTTATGTTCCTATAATGCGTGACTTTATGGTATGGACACCTACCAAGTTTAAGCCTTTATTTCACCAAAACTTTTGAGAGTACAAAGCTAGTTCAAACGCCATTCAAATCAGCATGCCAAGCTCTTTATATGACAATGTGTTCAATGTGCTGTCCCCCCACTTCGCCGATTTTTCGCAACCTCATCCCAAAATTCGATACCACACTGTGGAGAACCTCTGTCGGAATGTCGACGATTTGACGTTCAATCGATGATTTCAGCTGCTCCAAAGTCTTTCGGTTGCTCTGGTAAACTCTATCTTTGAGATATCCCCACAAAAAGAAGTCACACAGGTTGAGATCAGGCGAATGGGCAGGCTAATCAGTGCCACTTCCATAGTGCTTCCGGTAGTCCAAACAAAAGACATTCTCTCCAAACTGATGTTCAACAAATGACGTGAGTAGTATAGTGTGTCAGCAAACTTTCATCGAATTCTATTCATTCGTTTCGGTGAAAATGTAAGTTAATGTTGGTAGGTACCTTTTGGGCCACCCTGTATATATATATATATATATTATATATATAATATATTATGGTGGCCCCAAACACATAAGGTAAAAATAAATATCAGATATACTGTATATCGCTCCACATGGTTATTTCCGTTTCATTTAGTAGTATGACTGCAAAATGTTAGAGTGCAAATTGCAATGCAATGTTGATCAATTGTTGCAAAGGGGGGAGGTTGGCACCCGGTCGGGGGAAGGAGTTTGGCACCATGGGGGGGCGGGTTGGTGCCCGTGGGGAATTTGGTATGCAAGCAAGGGTGATGGGGTTTAGCCCCCAAGCTGCATGAAGGGAGGCCAGGGATAATGACCTCCCCCAAAAGGGGTACCCTAACCTGACCCAGGAAGGTAACCTAAGAGAGAGGAGGAAGGAGGAGGGAAGATCTTTTCTCTGGCATGTCTCGTCGCATCAGTATTGCCAGATGGTTCTTCTTAATAGGTGGTAGCTTTACTGTTAATTTCGCGGTGAAATGCGTGGAAACGCGGTAGGTAATATATATATATATAATATATATATTAGGGTGGCCGAAAAATTAACTGAAAACATAAAAGTTTGAAATGCTATTCTCCACAAGGCTATTCCTGTTCCATATCACAAAAGAAGCCTTCATGCAAAAAATCAGGAAGATTGGGCAATATTTAGAGGTCGCGACCTCAAGGTAAAAATATCTAAATTCCGTAATTTCAGTAATTTTGGGTCACCATTATGTTCTACAATAAATATTTGCCGAGCAACGCCACTGTAGACTGTAAACCTATATCCAAAGGATCACTATATGATAGCGATGCACTCTTCCCACGAGCTCAGTTGGTCGCCATGTCTCGGCAGGTGTAGACGTGTTTTTGTTGTGTTCCAGCCATCTGGGTTACGCCGCGCAGTGAATCACACCAATAAGGCAAGTTAAACTTTTCACCAGTGAGTGGCGGACACTATGCTTAGTTTTTCTGTCATTCATTTACTGCACTGACCTTGATAAGCAATTTGGAACAATGAATTGTTTATTAAAATTGTTAAAAATTAAAAGAAAAAAATTTATAAAAGTTTATTAAAATTGTTAAAATTGTTTGCTTTATATTCTACATAAAACATATGTATAGGTTCTTCAACTCTAATTTCCATTTAACTTCCATTCCACGTTCCAAGACCATGACAACGACAAGGAGCAGTTCGAAAGTTTGGCTCCTGGGTAAGCCGGACCCGGACATCTTGGGATCTAGCCTGCCAACAAAAGCGGCTATTCTCAGGAACTTCATGTTTCACCACCAGAAGGGATCCACAGTCGGTGACAGTGCTAAGGCCACCATAGACAGAGCGCTGACAATCTGGGACAAGGCACGAATTCCGACCCAGTGGGTGGACTCCGGCGTGTGCAAGCTTCGGAAGCTCTATGAAGAATATTGTGGGTTGAAGAAAAACAGATTGAAACCGAAAAACGGGTGCCGAATCAAAGAAAGAAAATTCAAGGAGAATCTCACCAAACTATTTGACATCTCACGAAAAGACGCCCTCAGTATTATGCCGGACGAAGAAGACAAACAGTTCCTGCGGATGCAAGAGCGGGATCCCTCGAGCGCGAGTATGTCCGGGATCGACAAGACCTTGTCGAACAAAGAGACTCGCAAGCGCCTCAGGAGTGATCAGGCCAGTGCTCGAAAGGAAAAAAGCATGTTGAGCGCCCAACAGGCGAATACGGCTGTTCCGTCTAGTTCCGCCATTGCTGACATCTGTAACTCCTCCACATCGACGGAGTCCGCAGATGATTTCCAAGCTCCGTCAAAATCCAGTCAAGATCAGCCAAGGAATAAGAAATTGAGCCCGGGTCACCACTCGTGAGGCGGTAGCAACTGCTGAACAGGCTGTTTTCTCGCCGGACAGCCCACCGCTTTTCCACTGGGACGGTAAACTGCTTCCAGATATCGCCGGCAATAAAAAGCTTGTGGATCGCGTCGCCATCTTGGTGGCTGGTGGTGAAACAGAGCAACTTCTTGCCGTCCCTAAGATCGGCCGCGGCACGGGAGAGTAGCAGTGCAATGCATGTGTCCAAACGCTGGAGTATTGGAACCTCAAACCCATGATCCAGGGACGAGTCTTCGACACGACGGCAACCAATACTGGGTTGAATATGGGCGCGTGCACCCTAATTGAGAAGGCTCTGGACAAGGCTCATCTGGATCGCGTGCCGTCATCACGTGTTCGAGGTAATGTTGTCGGCCGTATTTTCTGTCGCCCTGACACCAACCGGTGGGCCTGAAGTGGGAATCTTCAAACGCTTCCAGAAGACGTGACCTGATATTAATATAGTTGATTTCCGTTCTGCTGGAGACGAGCTCTTCGTTGGCATACCGGACGGCCTACGAGAGGAGATGATGTCATTTTACTCGGAGGCAGTCAAGAGCCAGCTCCCACGGGATGACTATGGAGAGTTGCTTCAGCTATGTCATATATTCCTAGGGGGATCCTCCGACGGAGAACCGTCCTTTCGTGCGCCAGACGCTATGCACAACGCGCAGTGGATGGCTAAGGCAATATACTCGCTGAAGATCTTCCTTTTCAGGAGCCAGATTAAGTTGACAGCCCACGAGACAGCTGGCGTCACAAAGATTTGCCTCTTCGTTTCTCTTATTTACGCTCGCTACTGGTACGAGGCCCCTCTCCCAGAGAGGGCCCCCTCAACGACTTAAACCTAATTGTTCTCCTCCATGAATATCCTGACCGGGCCATCAGGGAGGCGGCTGTTAAGGCCTTCTATCGCCATTTGTGGTACTTCTCTGAACACCTCGCGCCTCTCGCCCTCTTCGACGATCGCGTCGACGAGATCACCAAAGCAGCTATGGTTGACAACTTCTTACGTCCCTCAAACCAAAAACTCTTGAGACGTCTGAACGGGACTGTGTTCGATCATCGTTCTTCATTAGCGTCGTACATCGCGAGCCGGTCTTTGAAGATATTCGATATACTCTCCATGAAAGGACAAGATGAAGCCAAGACATTCTTGTCAAAACCTCCCTCCCTCTGGCTGACAGACCCCATTTACCAGTTACTTAAGGCTAAGTGCAGGCTCCTCAAGGTCGTCAAAGACTGTGCCGAACGAGGAGTCGCTCTTATTCAGTATTCAGTCCTACAATACCGCGCTGACGAAAGACGAGACCCAGAAACAATACCTACTGCGACTCGTCGCCAGTCACCGAAAAAGATTGCCAGTTCCGACGAAGTTGGCTTTGACGAAGAAAAAGTAACGGGTGTGACGTTGTTTGTTTGATATACAAGGATTTAGTGCAGTCGTATTAACTGCTATGACATGTGTGTTCTAGTATATTTTTTCATAACATGTGCTCTGTGCTGATGACTTTAAATTTTGAAGTAAACATTGATATTGTATTTTTGTTTCAAATCCTAAAAATATAGAAACTGGTCGCGACCTCTAAATATTGTATGATCTGTCTAATATTTGGCATGAGTTCTTACATTTTGATAAGGAACGCGGATGGCCGTGTGGAGAAAGATATTTTCAACTTTAATTTTTTAGGGCCACCCTAATATATATATATATATGTATATATATGTATATATATATATATAATATATATATACATATATATATATATATATACATATATATATATATACATATTCATATACATACATATATATATATATATATATATATACATACATATACATACATATATATACATATACATACACATACATATATATATATATATATATATATATATATATATATATATATATATATATATATTAGGGTGATGCAAAAGTGGGGGTAAAATTTTTTTGTTTCAAATTTTTGAGATACCCTCTCATTTGGTTTAATTTGGTGGAAAAATGATCCTGGGGAAATTTCGGTCAAAATTCGAATATTTGGAGGTCGCGCCCGCCATTTGAAAATTTGCTGATTTCCATGACACCCAGGAGGTACAGCAAGCGTCACGTTACTTTTTTTTTGAGTGGAAGTTCCCCACGAGGCCTATCATACCACCTTCCTCTTTTCCATTTGTTCATAAAACAGATACAATACAATAGATATTTACAATAGATACATAGAATGGATATACTCGTAAATTTTACTGTTGTGTCAAAGATACGAGAGTTTTCTTAGTTTTGTCCGGAAGCTTCTTCCGATAATTTGATACAACTTGCAGTAGATATTGCTTCTGTTGTTCATCATTGGTAATTAATTTGTTATAATCTTCAATCAATTTCACTCCTCTTTCAGCAATATCATTAACAACTTTCATGTGATTCACTACGTTCTTTGCAACCCAATAACTCTCATCGAGAAGCCAATCTTCTACTGGTTTGCTCAAGAACGTTGAAGACAATCCGAGTATACTGAAGAAGGACTTTGTGTTAGCAGTTACAAAATCTTGAAGCTGCTTATTGTCAATAGTTTTGATGTCTATTTGTGTCTTCTTTGGAGGATCTGGCTCCGAAGATTTTGTAAGAGCCTCCTTCATTTTTCTTTTGCTGTCAAAGCTGATTTTATCATCAAAGAAAGCCAATGCGATCAACTCTTCTGAGAGATACCACAAATGATTCTTGAATTTTTCTAAAGCAGCATTTGCTAGTTGTTCATTTGTGCTTTTGTAGCTGTGAAGATTCTTGAGAAGACTCAGATCATTTCGTGGAGCACTTGCTGCGCATGGTGCTGAAAACCAATGCTTAATATAAATTGAAACAGAAAACCAACAAATTTCTTTTAGATTTCTTTCTTCTATTGCTGTTATTTTGAACTGACTTTTGAACATAAAGATTTTCATTGAATAAATGACTTTCGCCATCCAACGGGCTCTATGATAAGCCCCAGGCTTCCTTAATTTTATTCCAGTCGTTGGAGTACCGCCAAGCAAGATGATTGTCAGTTCCAATAACTCTCTGTAATCGTCGCGAGGTTGATCTTCATTGATTTTTCTTGCTGCAAAGTTGATGATTTCCTCTTTTTCCTTTTGTGGATAATTTTCTAATTTATCGTATGAAGTTAGATTAATCTTATTCCAGTTTGTTTTGAATCTTTTGAATAACTGAATGTCAGGGCCTGATGAAGCCTGTAATGCAGGGGATACCACTGCTTCCAACATGATTTCAAGGATATGGTGTCGACAAGGACACCACAACAAATCTTTCTCCATTTTCTGTTGAATTAGGACACAAGCTCCGTTTTTACGACCTGTGTTCGATGCAGTTGTATCGAAACACATGCCTTTTACCTTATCTATTAGATTCCAATCAATGATCGCCTGATGTACTGCATTTGCAGTATCCTTTCCTGTGCCATGATCTATATTTGGCACTCCAAGCAGTTGATCTTCTCCACTGCCAGAGATTAGGACTGGCAACCGATCAACAACCTCATTCCCGGTAATGTCTTCGAGGAGTTTGCCATCCCAATGAACAATCAAGGGTTTGTCAGCTTGAAATTCTTCTTTCAAGTTTTCACTGAACTTCTTTCTTGATTTCTGTCTTGCCTGCGAATCGATGAGTAGCTAACATTGTAATTCTCTGGATCTTTTCCAACATTTGCGATCGTTGGAATAATTATTAAAGAGGCTGATCGGTCGCTGATCTTAGCAACATCCAATGAGGAAAGCAGATTTTCATTCATAATCTTGAATTTTTTTCTTGGAAGGCCTCTTTTGGATGTTGAGGGCACTTCCAGATCTACTTCTTCTTCCGTAGATGCAGGTGAATCACTGCAGGAACTGCTGCTGCTTGCAAGAACAACTGTTTCATCAAATGCACTTGATTCATGTAACCTTTTCTTATCCATTTTTTCATGTCTCTTCGCAGCTTCCTTTCGACGTTTTTCTTCATCCTTATCAACTGCCATCATTTTACCCTTTCGACCTTCCCTTTGTAGCCGTAGAAACTCTCTATCTTCCTCAATAGTTATTAACTCGTTAGCATTTGCATGCGCAATATCAGAGAGTCCATCCAATTTTTCTTTCCATGTATTCTCTTTCTCTATTGAAAACTTCGATTTTTTTCCTTTGCTCTTCTTCAGCCCTTGCCACTCATCATACAGTTTATTTAATTTCTTCACAACATTACATTTCTGGGTTGTTGGTATTCCTGCTCTCTGCCACACTTCCAATACATCATTAACGGTTGAAGTTAATGCTTCTCTGACAGTTTCATTCTTGATATGTTTATGATTCATGAATAAGGAAATTACTTCTTTCTTTGATGGAAGTTTACTTTGATTCAATTTATCTATTTGTTGACCGATCAGCCAGATATCTGTTGAGCTTCTTGATCTCATTTTTGTCACAATTAAGATAGAGGAAATAGAAGAGAAATTGAGGCGGAGAGACTCACTGATATAGCACCTCTCCTGGACACTGCCACAAGCACACTGCGATACCGATTTCCTTGAACGCTATTTGCTCATATACGCATCACCTACCACTCTGCCTGCAGCAAACCTGCACAAAACCTGCAACCTGCAACAAACCTGCAACAAAAATAAGAACAAATTCAAAAAATTTGATTTTACTCTAATTTTTTGTAATTTTCAAATTTTCAATTGGCGGGCGCGACCTCTGAATGTTATTTGTTTGACCTGGAATTTCTCACAGGGTGTTTTTGTGACAAATTGGAACAAATGAGGGGGTATCCCTAAAAATCCACGATGGTCATGATTTGTGCATCACCCTAATACATTAGGGTGGAGCGAAAAATACTTGTTTTCTAGTATGAAGTTCTAATAGTGATTAAAAGTTGCATTTACTGGACCAAATATGCCTGCCAAAATATGAGTTCATTTGTTTAAAAGTTTCAGCTGCCACCAGGGGGCTAAAGTTAACACAATTTTGTGTAAAAAGGAAAAAAATGCTTCTATTTTAGGTTTGTCAAACTATTATAAAATTTTATCTTAGAATTATCTAATAGTTTGATTAAGATTCTTAAATGATAGAAATTCGTTATGTAAAAATGCCTTTTCATATGCTTAATATCTTCAGCTGCCACAAGAGAGCTGAAGTTAACACAATTTAGAGTAACTGAGTCATGTTGAGATTACACTGAATGTTGTGGGGGAGGGTTGTGGGGGAGGGTTTTGGTGTGAAGGAATTTCTTTCTGTGAGTCATTAGAACAGTGTGTTAACACTTGTCTTCTTAGGTTGTAGGCCTAGTCGCTCAGTTGATCGGAGAGTTTTTTAATATGATCGGAATATTATAAAACTTTATTTTAAAGTGATTTATATAGAGATAATATTGATTTTATTATAAAATGCTTGTTATAATGTATTACATAATTTTAGTTTATTTATATAATATATTATATATTTATGTAATATATTATATATACTTATAAAATATATTATATATATTAATTATATAATGTTTTGATGTTACAGGATATTTTGTGATTGTGAATTTTTCTTAAAAATATTATGGCATCAAATACTAAATATAAACATTTCACTAGAGAACATATGAAGTGTGCCATATTTGAAGTACCTTGTGAGATGAGTGATATGCAACTACCAACTTATAACTGCATTATGAAAGATTACCTGTTCACAAAACATTTAGTGAAGGAGCAGATGAATAACAAGGAGCCTTCATTTTCTGAAATAGCAGAGGCAGTTTCCAAAAAGGTAGAAAATATTTGGAAGAAGGCCTCTTTGCCAATAGTTTCACATACACGCGTTTTACAGATGATGCGAGTGTACCATGATAAATACAGGTCCTTATTAAAGCCATACAAGTCACGCAAGGATCAGCCTAAGTACAAAAATTAGCTTGAAGAATTTGAAAACTCTTCAAAATGCACTTTGTTTGACATCTGCACCTGCAAATGTAAGGAGTTTAGGAGATGCTCATGTGAAAAGAGTAAGAAAGTCCCTCCAAAAGAGCAGGATTTTTTAAATGACCAACGAACACGCAGAATAATGGTGATAGGAAGCATTGACATAGCACACACAAGACGATTACAAGCAAGAGAACATCGAAAGGAAATGGAAAAAGCACGTCTGGAATCCTCACAAACAACTAGTGCTGCTATAACCAATACGTCCAACTTACAAATCGAAACAGAGACAAGTGAACTTCAACAACTAGAAGAGATATCTGAAGATAATGAGGAAGATACAACCTCGACTCAATATGTAATATCAGAACAACAGATGCGTGAGCCACTGCCTTCATTAGCAATTACTTGTGATAGATTTAAAATGTCGGACAGAGCTGGGGCTGCTATTGCTTCTGCAGTATTGGCAGATCTTAAAATTGTTACTCCCGAAGACAAAGGGAATATTATAGACAGAAGTAAGCTAAGACGTGAAAGACAGAAAAACAGAGAAAGGAACTACAACAGATAGGAGAGCCAAAAACCATGCGGGGATTATACTTTGATGGCAGAAAGGATAAAACAATGATTGAAGTCCAGGAAAGTGATGGCTCTAACCACCAAAGAACCAAACGCGAAGAGCATATCAGCATAATATCTGAACCACACACTCTGTACTTTGCACATGTTACACCTTCCAGTGGCAAAGCTAAATACATTTGCACAGCGCTAGTGAATTTCTTGAAAGAAAGGAATGTTGATATAGGGAACATCGTTGCAGTTGGCTGTGATTCGACAGTGGTTAACACTGGTAGTATTGGAGGCACAATAAGATTACTGGAAGAAGCCTTTAATAAGCCATTGCAGTGGCTGATATGCCTTTTACACCTTAATGAACTTCCATTGCGCCATCTGTTTCATCACTTGGATGGTACCACTACTGGACCAAGAGCATTTTCAGGAGAAATTGACCGAGCACTTTCAGACTGTGAAAAGCTTCCCATAGTTAACTTCAAACCCATTGAAATTCAAGAGGACATGTGTGAAGTTGATGTAGATGACATAAGTACCGACCAGAAATACCTTCTTGAAATTCACAAGGCTATATCAAGTGGAACATTCTCAAAGAGTCTTAGTCATAAGAGTCCAGGCAATATATCACATTCAAGGTGGCTCACCACAGCAAACAGGACTCTGCGGTTATATGCAAGCACAGAGAATCCTTCAGGCAATTTACAAGAATTAGCTACTTTCATTGTTAGGGTATACGCACCAATGTGGTTTCAGATAAAGCGTAAACCATTATGCCAATATGGTGCTAAACATATGTGGCATATGATTGCAAGAAGCCGGTATCTCCGTGAAGAGCTTAAGAGAGTACATGACTCAGTCATTCAGCGAAATGCATATTACGCAAATCAAGAAAACATTCTCATTGCAATGATAGCTGATGAAAGGGAGCATGTGCGTCAGTTGGGATTTAGGCGTATCATAAAAGCAAGGGCATGCATTCAAGAAACAGATGTTATCAGGTATTTTAAGGTGCCAGAAATAAATTTTTATGCCAAAGACTATACAGATCTCATTATGTGGCAAGATTTTCAGATAGCAGAACCACCGATAACCAAAGGAGTTTCTGTTGATGATATTGAATCATGCATCAAACATGGTACTACTCTTCATTCAGAATTATTTCAGTTTCCATGTCATACACAAGCCGTAGAGAGATGCGTGAAGCTCGTTACAGACGCTGCTGGATCAGTCTGCGGACCTACAAACAGAGACGGTTGGATTCGTGCTACATTAGAATCAAGGAAAAAACAGCCAAAATTTGACACAAAAGCAAATTACTAAATAGTCTTCAGCAAGAACCCTTTCTAGAGGGAGGTTGGTTGGGGAAAGGGTGGTAACTCCGCTAAGGCACGAAATAACGTTTCTTAACTGTCTCAAGCCAGTATAAAGGAGGAGAGACATCCTAATTTATTACTGTTCCCTTTTTCAAGTAAATACAGAATCATACTTAATTGTCATTTTTAAGTTAACTTCAGCCCTCTTGTGGCAGCTGAAGATATTAAGCATATGAAAAGGCATTTTTACAAAACGAATTTTTATCATTTAAGAATCTTAATCAAACTATTAGATAATTCTAAGATAAATTTTATAATAGTTTGATAAACCTAAAAGAAGCATTTTTTTCCTTTTTACCCAAAATTGTGTTAACTTTAGCCCCCTGGTGGCAGCTGAAAATATTAAACAAATGAAATCATATTTTGGCAGGTATATATCGTCCCCTAAATGCAACTTTTAATCACTATTAGAACTTCATCCTAGAAAAAAAGTATTTTTTGCTCCACCCTAATACACATATACAGTGCGTGTGTATATATATATTTGATACATTAATACACATTGTTTATAAATGTTTAGCCTTTAAAGTAAATAATTTTTCTTACCTTTATTAATTAAAAATTCATCTTCGGATGCAGTGCGAATATCCTCTTCACAAGCCCCTTCACGTTCTAACTTTGCGTACATATCCTTCATTTTTCAAACATACATTGTTTTACAGCTATTCGATGGCATTCCATTTTTGCATTCTTTAAATAACCTTTACAGAGCAGAATATCTTTAAGAGATTCCGTGTTCAGTCTATTTCTGAGTTTCGTCTTATTTAAGTTCACTTCAGAAAACACGCGTTCTACAGAGGCGCTTGAATGAGGCAGAGTAAGGAGATTATTCACAAGCTTTAACAGCACTGGAAATGCTTTCTAAGCATCCCCAGTTCTTAATTTTTCCATATTTCGTATTTTTTTGACGTCATTGATCTCATCAAAGACATGACGCTTTCTTGCTGTCATCCCATTGCTTATACTAGGTAAAGGTAGGTATACTGGTATACATTATATGCGGAGTTAGCTCACGCTTCACTTTTAAAAGATAAAAAAATATTATATACAATCCCTAGGCTGAAAATGCGGTAGATTTTCGTAACGAGGCGGTAGCGTGTGAAAACATGAAAAACCGTCCCTGGAGTTTTTGACAGCCTCAGTTGGCTTACAAGTCTTAATCAGCCATTCGGCTTGTTTAGAAGACAATATATATATATATATATATATATATATATTTATCCGAGTGAATCCATAAGAATAGTTGCTAGATTGCGCAATTTATTTAATTTGTATACATTTAATGGAGAGATGTTCTTCGTATAATGAAATTGTTGATAGCTCCAGTCGGCTTAGAAGGCAAATATATATATATATATATATATATATATATATATATATATATATATATATATATAAACTTTTGTAGTGCCGTTAATTTTGGCGTAGAATAATTAAATCATATAAAATCATATACTTTGAATAATAAAACAACTACGTCATTCTGTCTATTTAGTCGAGTTATTTAGCATGGAGTCAATTATTTAACAAACACTTATTCGAAATATATAGGTGATAAATATACATTAAAAATAATAATAACTAAAAGAAATCTATATGCACCCAAAATACACACTTTAAGCGAGGAATATATATATATATATATATATATATATATATATATATATATATATATATATATATATATATATATACAGGGCGTCCCAAAAAAATGTATACACACTTTAACAGCTGATAGCTCAATTGATGTTTCTTTCTTTCCAAGTTAAACCCATTAGAATTAATAATGGCAGTCAGACTAAGCTTTGAACAAAGGAAATTCATTCTAAAATGCTACTGGAAGTGTGAAACGCAGTTGAAGTGCAAAGACAGTTTAGGATGGAGTTTCAAACAGATCCACCAACGCGACTTACCATCACTCGAATTAGAGATAAGTTTGAAGCCGATGGAACTGTTCAGAATGTCCACAAGTAGCGTTCCGGAAGACCACGGACATCGACAAGCCCCACAAAGCAAGAAAGAGTACTGGAAACGTATCACCAAAGTCCAAGAAAATCTGTGCGGCAAGCGAGTCGTGAGGTAGGAATTTCAGAATCGTCTGTCCAACATTTTGAAGCGCTGTCAATGGAAAAGTTACATTCCAAGATTAGTCCATGCTATTAATGAAGATGATCCGGACCGAAGAGTGGAGTATTGCGAGTGGTACTTGGCACCATGTGGATGTGGATTGGACGAAGGGGTTTCGTAGAATACCCTCCGCGTTCACCAGTCCTCACACCACTAGACTTTTTTTTATGGGGATACTTAAAAGACAAAGTCTACGCTATAAAACCTGCAACAGTCGCTGAATTGAGAGCAGCCATTGAACGAGAATGCACACAAATACCAAACGAAATGTTTCGTGATGTTTGCGATTCCATTGCTTCGCGTTATCAGCAGTGCCTGGACCAGAACGGACGTCAGTTTGAAAACAGCGTTGACAAAACAATTAAATAATGTCTGTAGATTCTATTACATTTTGAAAATGAAATGTATTTTAATAAACACTGCCTTTATAATTATTTAAAGTGTGTATACATTTTTTTGGGACGCCCTGTATATATATCAACGTAAAGAACGACGCTTGTATAGGAGAATTACGATTTCTGATCGAGTGAGGACCATGGTGTAGTGGTTATCATATCTGACCGGCAATCGGAAGATCCAGGGTTCGATTCCCGGGTGGTTACCTCATTTTTTCATTTGTTCGTTCTCCCTCCTCATCTTGCGCGGGATGTTCTCCTATACAAGCGTCGTTCTTTACGTTAATTATACTGCGTGTTCTTGCAGTTGAAATGTATATATATATATATATATATATATATATATATAATATATATATATATATATGTTAAACACAGACCGTGCATGGCACAAGGAACTCTTCTGGGAAAATTAAATCCACTATAGTCCGAATAAGTAATGATAAATGACAAAACCATAGTTTTTTTCCTTTTTCATGATTTTAGCCCGACGTGGGCAACGGGTCTCTCGCAAAGAGATCCCATAAATATAGCTTCCCTCACCAGCTATCTGCAAAGCAGACAGGATCCAGCTTTGGGACGTGGATCTAGGGTTTAAAGCAAACCTAGATCCCTACACTCAGAACCTCTATATAAGTAAAAGACTCGTTGCATTCACGTCGTGTGAATAAATCAAAGAAAAAGGGGGTAACTATTGTATTTTTAGCCAAAAAAACCAAAACTTAAACCTCAACCGGGACATTGAGCGTCCACTTTTCAAGGCACGAAACACGTCCGTTTAGTATACACAAACTCAGAATGGTTCCCTGAGAACAATATATGTTAAACACAGACCGTGCATGGCACAAGGAACTCTTCTGGGAAAATTAAATCCACTATAGTCCGAATAAGTAATGATAAATGACAAATACCATAGTTTTTTTCCTTTTTCATGATTTTAGCCCGACGTGGGCAACGGGTCTCTCGCAAAGAGATCCCATAAATATAGCTTCCCTCACCAGCTATCTGCAAAGCAGACAGGATCCAGCTTTGGGACGTGGATCTAGGGTTTAAAGCAAACCTAGATCCCTACACTCAGAACCTCTATATAAGTAAAAGACTCGTTGCATTCACGTCGTGTTGAATAAATCAAAGAAAAAGGGGGTAACTATTGTATTTTTAGCCAAAAAAACCAAAACTTAAACCTCAACCGGGACATTGAGCGTCCACTTTTCAAGGCACGAAACACGTCCGTTTAGTATACACAAACTCAGAATGGTTCCCTGAGAACAATATATGTTAAACACAGACCGTGCATGGCACAAGGAACTCTTCTGGGAAAATTAAATCCACTATAGTCCGAATAAGTAATGATAAATGACAAATACCATAGTTTTTTTCCTTTTTCATGATTTTAGCCCGACGTGGGCAACGGGTCTCTCGCAAAGAGATCCCATAAATATAGCTTCCCTCACCAGCTATCTGCAAAGCAGACAGGATCCAGCTTTGGGACGTGGATCTAGGGTTTAAAGCAAACCTAGATCCTACACTCAGAACCTCTATATAAGTAAAAGACTCGTTGCATTCACGTCGTGTTGAATAAATCAAAGAAAAAGGGGGTAACTATTGTATTTTTAGCCAAAAAAACCAAAACTTAAACCTCAACCGGGACATTGAGCGTCCACTTTTCAAGGCACGAAACACGTCCGTTTAGTATACACAAACTCAGAATGGTTCCCTGAGAACAATATATGTTAAACACAGACCGTGCATGGCACAAGGAACTCTTCTGCCCACGTCGGGCTAAAATCATGAAAAAGGGAAAAAAACTATGGTATTTGTCATTTATCATTACTTATTCGGACTATAGTGGATTTAATTTTCCCAGAAGAGTTCCTTGTGCCATGCACGGTCTGTGTTTAACATATATTGTTCTCAGGGAACCATTCTGAGTTTGTGTATACTAAACGGACGTGTTTCGTGCCTTGAAAAGTGGACGCTCAATGTCCCGGTTGAGGTTTAAGTTTTGGTTTTTTTGGCTAAAAATACAATAGTTACCCCTTTTTCTTTGATTTATTCAACACGACGTGAATGCAACGAGTCTTTTACTTATATAGAGGTTCTGAGTGTAGGGATCTAGGTTTGCTTTAAACCCTAGATCCACGTCCCAAAGCTGGATCCTGTCTGCTTTGCAGATAGCTGGTGAGGGAAGCTATATTTATGGGATCTCTTTGCGAGAGACCCGTTGCCCACGTCGGGCTAAAATCATGAAAAAGGAAAAAAACTATGGTATTTGTCATTTATCATTACTTATTCGGACTATAGTGGATTTAATTTTCCCAGAAGAGTTCCTTGTGCCATGCACGGTCTGTGTTTAACATATATTGTTCTCAGGGAACCATTCTGAGTTTGTGTATACTAAACGGACGTGTTTCGTGCCTTGAAAAGTGGACGCTCAATGTCCCGGTTGAGGTTTAAGTTTTGGTTTTTTTGGCTAAAAATACAATAGTTACCCCCTTTTTCTTTGATTTATTCAACACGACGTGAATGCAACGAGTCTTTTACTTATATAGAGGTTCTGAGTGTAGGGATCTAGGTTTGCTTTAAACCCTAGATCCACGTCCCAAAGCTGGATCCTGTCTGCTTTGCAGATAGCTGGTGAGGGAAGCTATATTTATGGGATCTCTTTGCGAGAGACCCGTTGCCCACGTCGGGCTAAAATCATGAAAAAGGAAAAAAACTATGGTATTTGTCATTTATCATTACTTATTCGGACTATAGTGGATTTAATTTTCCCAGAAGAGTTCCTTGTGCCATGCACGGTCTGTGTTTAACATATATTGTTCTCAGGGAACCATTCTGAGTTTGTGTAATATATATATATATATATTTACATATTCAAAAATAATTATAGTACAGTAGACATCTACATACACGTTTAATATATGTACGCGCATCTGCACACTTATATATAAACATAAAAAATAATAATAGTACAGGAGAAATCTATATATATGTACGCGCATCTACATACTTACATATAAACTTCAAAATACTAGTGCAGAAGAATTCCAATACATGGATAATATACACATATACATCAAAATATATGCACTTTGTGTTCTACTGCGCTTAATTAAAATACTAAACTCGTATGTGATCGAGTCTATAGTTACATCCACTTTGCCTTGTACTATGCAATAAATACGATTTAACATTACTTCACCACTCAAAGTACGCGGGTGTCTATATTCAATATAAAGGGCATTCAGATCGTTTAACACTATTTTTGTACCCACTTTACAGATGGTTGGCAAGTTATCACTCCCTTTAAACACGGTTAGAATACATTCAGAAGCACGCACAAAGAGGGCATCGTTTTCCACAACATCATTATTAAAGTCAAGTTTATAAACACTGCTTTCCAAATGAGGGTTTATTCTTTCCAATCCGAGCTTTTCAACGGTGAACTTCTTCACAACGCATATTGACAATTTAAGTAATCTTCTAAATCGTATCGTACCGACAACTGACCATTATATAAAGAAATAGCTCTTCAGGGTGAACAGTGTAGACAAGCTCAGCCCTGTGTCGCTCAAGTCCTTTGTACCAAAGTTCAAGATATTTTGAAGAGTCTATACCCTTTAAATACCATCCAGTTCCAATCCATTCTCGCCTTGTTCAGTCCGACACTCGGTAAAGCCGTCGAGCAGAGAGCGGTACCCGTATTCAAGAACCGTGTCAAAATAAAGCATATCGACAACACGCGCGTCTAATATAGGCTTTAGCTTGCGGAACCCGACGACTTCAAACATTTTGTCGAGAATGAAACGGTTTCGCGTGGGGATAAGGGCGTTATTGTCAGCTGCATTCTTCCACATCAACCGTATATCAATGCATGGCTGGTCTCGTTTTATACACAACATACAAATAACAGCGTATGAGGGTGCATCACTAATCTGCTCTCTTTTTTTCCCTACACCTGCAGGTATTTGATAACGGTCCTCGCCCCACTTCTCAACCGCCACGTAGATTCTGTTCATCTCCTCAACACTTAAATAAATTACGTTCCGTTTACCAGAGTTTGATTGTCTACAACTCGCGTCAAGTACAAAATTAACAGCGCCGGTTTTACGCCTGAACACACGCACTGACTTCGTCACGGGCACGTCGAATACGGCATTGAGGATACTGCTGAACGGAAGCTCCAGTGTATATTGGTTTTCTATTGTGAGGAGCGCACGTCCAGTCGGGTCAAGCTTTGAGGTGACTATGAGCAGCCGGTGCGCAGTTTGGCTCGGTGGAAGATGTGCGGGGATGAGTCACACGGGCGCGTCATACCAAGCGTTAGTGATTCGTGTACGGGGTTGTTCCATAGGGTGTGTCACTTTTGGACATTTTTTTGAAAAGTTATGGTGCTTACCTCTTATATTGTGACAAATTGACCATAAACCATGAATAAACCAAAAAAAAAGACAATCGGGTAATATTTAGGGTCCCCGACCCCCATTTGAAAAATAAGCCCCCTATTCACACAAAAAAAAAGGTGATTTTTGGAGATAGTTTTGGTCATAGTTTCCTTACTAATCATCGTATTTCAAAACTTTTGCTACCAAAATGTAGAGAATAATAATGCGCTTCAATATGAATAGTTTTTATTAACCTTTGAGTTAAATTTATTAAATTTTTTATATCTCTGGTCATTTTGATGCATTTTCTAAGAGAAAAATACTGCTGTTTTATATCTTTGGAAGATCTAAACTGCAAAAAAAAAAAATTTATCTTATATACTTTGGATGTCACCGCCATCCACAGAGCATCATCCCAATGCAGCTCTGCGGCGATGGGCTTTGAAAATATAAATAAAAAATGCAGATGGGCTTAAATGAGCAACACACTTTTGTTTTAGAGATTCAAAGTGGGAACAACTTTGCACATGTTTAGTAGATTAAAATTAGTAAATTTTGCAAAAAAAAAAAAAAAATGACAACTGTAGACTTAAATTTTTATTAATCTAAACAAATATGCAACGCCCCATCGTTTTTTTTATTTTTTATTATAAAATACAAACACAAAACAATTTTAATCAAATAGGAACAAAGTGCTATCCTTGAAATTATAATGAAAAATTGTAAATGAAATTAAATTATAAATGGAAAGAAATCACAAATTCAAGAGACCTTGTTTGGAAAACTTTGCGAAAACACGCCTGTTTTCCTGTACAACTTGAAGCAATGCCTGAAATTCACCTTCATCCCTACATGAGCCATGAAAATCCTGCAAAAGTTTGATACCCCTTTCTGTAGTGTCATTAATAACCTTAGTTGGAGAGTATTCTCTTCATCCGTTGAAAATCATTGTTGCTGTCCCACGTTACAGCTGGAGTCCTTATCCCATCTCCCGTTGAACCAAGGACTTTGTTTGGACCAACTTATTGCTGAATTTTAATTCGTTCTTTTAAGATGGGAAATATTGGCTTATCCTGTTTGAATTCTGATAGTTGATTGAAAGAGGAAAGTTTTTTGGCCACCTTGTCCTTTTCACTATGAGGTAAATCTCCAAAGAGAGAAAGGGTTACAAGTTCTTCAGATAGGTACCAGTAATTACCTTTTAGAGTGTTGAGGGCAGCTTCCGCTACTTCCATGTCAATCTTTTTGTACTGAACTAATTCGTTGTATAGGAGGAGTTCATTTTCAGGAGCTTCAAGTGGGTTGGTGACTGGTAGCCAGTACTTGGAGTAGATCAGCGATGTAAACAAGCATAGTCTTTCCAGCTTTTTTATTGTAACATTATCATATCCCGCTTGGTCTGAAAATGCTAACATCTTATTCGTATACAATGTGACAGCCATCCATCTGGCGTGATGGAGAGCTCCTAGCTTGATCCAGTGTATTCCTCCGGCAGGAATATTTCCTAAAACGCGCATAGTTGTTTCAGCTACCTCTTTGTAATCATCCATGGGAAGGCTCTGGTTATCTTTGAGCAAATCTGTCATAAAATTTAGGACGCATTTTTTCAGGTCCTTGAGATGTCTGTCATTGATAGATAGCTGTTTGAAGGGTTGCTTAGTATCTAGCTTCTCCCATATAACATCTCTGAAGGTCTTGAAAGATTCGTTTTCGGGTGAAGTAGATTTACCAAATACCTTTAGATACACTGCTGACAAAATTCGTTCTGCCATATGGTGGCGACAAGCGAGCCCTAATAATTTTTTTCCAAAGAGGTCTTCCAGTACTTTACAAGCCCCTTTTATACAGCCAGTATTGGACGAAGTAATATCGAATACCATTCCGTAAACCTTATCCTGTAATTTCCATTCTTGGATTGTGCTAAAAACAGTACAAGCTTGTGTCGATCCAGTTGAGCCACCGATATCGGGTATCGAGAGAAGTTTCTCAACATTTTCTCCCGATATAAGTATTGCCAAGCGATCCTGCTTTCCTCCTGAAACATTCAGTATCATTTTGCTGTCCCAGTGGACTACACAATATTGAGGTGGGATGAACGACTCTTTAATAGTGTCAGCATTAGCCTCCCTCGACTTCTTCGCAGCTCGCGCAGAAGTACTTTTCGATAATGACATCTCTTTTAAATCTAGCCCACATTCAGCTGCTACCACAGATGCAAATGTCGAGCGTTGTCCGAATGATAGTCCTAAACGATCAGCTGTATTAGATATTAATGTTGACTGTAGTAAATTCTCCTAAGCTATTGTTATATCAGTATTTACAATTAAAAGTATTGACATATTCACTTAAATTCTGAAAAAAAAATTTATCCCAAACGTTTCTCATTATAATCCTAATTCATACTTTTTTTTTTTCACAGGCTTAAGAAATGACGAAAAGTACAATTCCTGATGAGATTAGATATAAAATAATACATTTGCATGGTGAGAGACTGAGTCAAAGAAAAATAAGTTAATCTACAGGTGTTTCCAAAACTGATGTAAAAACAATATTGGCTCGTGAGAGATAAAATGGGACCCGCAGTTGGTCGTCCTAGATTAGAGAGGCCTTCTAAGCTTTCTCCATCTGATCTACAATATCTAAAGATTACTTCCCTTCGAGACAGACGCAAATCCAGCACTTCACTTGCAGCAGATCTCGAAAAAACAACAGGTGTCTCAGTTGATCCCTCTACTGTACGAAGGAAGCTTAACTTAGTAGGTCTTAAAGGATGTGTTGCAGCAAAAAGCCACTTTCAAGGAATGGAAATAAAGAGAAGAGAAGAAAATATGCTTTGGAAAACAAGCATTGGACATCTGAGACCGACTGAGTTAAGCTTCCTTCGTACAGTAGAGGGATCAACTGAGACATCTGTTGTTTTTTCGAGATCTGCTGCAAGTGAAGTGCTGAATTTGCGTCTGTCTCGAAGGAAAGTAATCTTTAGATATTGTAGATCAGATGGAGAAAGCTTAGAAGGCCTCTCTAATCTAGGACGACCAACTGGGGGTCCCATTTGATCTCATGAACATCTACTCCATTAATGCACACACACACACACACACACACACACATTATATATATATACATGTATACACACTCCTTCTGATTAAGCCTTCTAAGCCAACTGGCTGATTAAGAATTCTAAGCCAACTGAGACTGACAAGAGTTCCAGTATGGGACGCGATATGCCAGCAAAAAGATCTTCTCTCCTCCTCTTTCCTCTCTCTTAGGTTACCTTCCTAGGTCAGGTTAGGGTACCCCTTTTGGGGGGTCATTCTCCCGGGCCTCCTTTCAACCCCCTCTCCCCCCTTCATGCAGCTTGGGGGCTAATCCCCTCCTCCTTGGTTGCATCCTCCATCCCCCATCCCCACATGGGTGTCAACCCCCCTTCCCCATATGTGACAACCCCCAGGTGCAAACCCACTCTCCCCTTTGCAACAATTGATCAACATTGCATTGCAATTGCACTCTAACATTTTGCGGTCATACTATTCATTTGACTAAAGAACTCTGCATGCCAAAAAGTACGCAGATTGGAGTATATTTAGAGGTCGCTCACTTTTTGCTACTTTTTGTTATAGCCCTGAAATCTCGCTGTTGTGTAGAGGATAGGCGCTAATGTTATAAATTATTACACATATAAATCGGTTTGTTTGTGCTACGTTTTACATTTATTGTCATTAATTAAAAGTACTCTACTTCCTGAGTTGTGGATTCAATTAGTGCGCCTATTAGAACGCGTGGCCTCTAGCGAAAACATGATTAATCGAATAAACGTGTTTACTCTCGTGGTGAATGGTTCGCCTCTACCCATCCAACTCCGTCAGTGTCCTCATTTCTTCAGTTTTTTCGTGTCTTTCTTAGTGTGAGTATCACCAGACAATTACTGTGTATAATAGGTGAGTTCGTGTTGCACCTTGCATGTCATACATACTATAATTAGTTACTGTATTTTCCGGGTCAAGATTATTGTTAATGCATATGCGAAAGATCTGAAAAAATCAGAACGAAGAGGCGGTAAAAGAAAACAGGAGCATTAGCCTAACTTGAATTACATACACACATACATATATACAGTACACCCACAGCTTTGTCCGGAGCTGAAGGGCGTGTCCCCCTGCTGCGAATGGGGGAATGCACCTTTCTCTGATGTAAGGGTTTCTTTGCCCTCGTGGACCATAGGACCCGTATAGGTGGTCGCTAAACGCTGTCGTGTTTTCACCCGAGGAATGTTTCGTAATGCACGAACCCAAACTTAATAATTATATATATATATATATATATATATATGTTGCCGCTGTTTGAATCGGGTAATTGTTGAACCAGAATTCTATATTTACATGGGATTTTATGTTTGCTTGTATTTGTACAAATAGTAATTTCATCTTTAAGTTAGGTGGCGCCTCTATAATTTCAATATTAAATTTTAGTTTTAAATAAAATGATCGTTAGAAAATATTTTAGAATTATTCGAATGTTCGAAGTTTTTAAAGATATTTGAGGTATAATAGCAACCAAAATATCATTACTAATCGCACCATCGTTAAACGGAGAAGACGTTGTAAAAATAAGTCGTTATTTAGTTTCTTATTGTACTTTGTAATTTCCTTAAAAGAAGTGTAAGTTTACTGAATGCGAAACTAGAGAAATTTTAGTTCCGGTTTCATATATATATATACACTATATATATATAGAGAGAGAGCTGCTTCAGCTGTGTCACGTTTTCCTCAGGGGATCCTCCAACAGAAGACCATGCTTCCGCGCACCCGGCGCGATGCACCACGCGTGGAGGATTCAAGGACCAGACAAAGCTAACGGCGCATGAGAGGGCTGGCATAACAAACATTTGTCTTTTTGGCTCTCGTCTACGTCCGCTACTGGCATGAGGCCCCAGTCCCAGAAAAAGCACCCTTCAATGACATTAACCTACTCGCCCTACTGGACGAGTACTCTGTGCGTTCCGTCAAGGACGCGGCGGTCATGGCGTTCTGCCGCCACTTATGGTACTTTTCTGAACACCTCGCGCCCCTCGCCCTCTTCGACGATCGCGTTAAAGAGAAGACTAAAGCAGCCATGGTCGCCAACTTCTCACTTCCTCCGAACCCTAAAGCTCCTAACCGGGTGGATGGGAAGGAGTTCGATCATCGCACTCCTTCCTTTAGAATCGTACATCACAAGCCGTTCGTTGAAATTGTTCAACCTTCTCTCCGTGAACGGCCAAGAAGAAGCTAAGGGGTTCTTGTCGAAGCCACCAGCCCTCTGGCCAACTGACCCAATGTATCAGTAATTGAAGGCCAAAGTCAAACTCCTCAAGGTCGTCAATGATAGTGATGAACGTGCTGTTTCTCTTATCACATCATACAACGGCGCACTGATGAAATACTAGACTCAGAAAATGCAAAAAACTTCACCTTCCTCCACGTGAAGGTCAAAATATGATAACAGTTTCGATGCCCACTGACATCCTCTTCGGGTGGATACAGAAAAACGAATGAACCAAAAACACGAGGGAAAACAGTCCAGGGACCATTAAGAAATTCGCACCTAGGTTAGATCCCGTTCTCCCGACACTGGAAGGGCATTTTTATTAAAGGGACCCGCTTATAAGTACATTCGCAAAAATTTAAAACTATCTCCTTGTTCTATACATACAGATTCTATTATTTTTTTTACATAATTATTACATTTATTATTAAATTTATTACATTTAATATTGCATTATTATTTATTACAGAAATTATAAATTTATTATTACATTGATTATTACATTATTGTTTATTATACAGAAATTATAAACGAAAAACGAATGAAAGAGGCGAGAAGGAAACAATCCAGAGACCATTAAGAAATTCGCACCTAGGCTAGATCTCGTTCTCCCGACCCCAGAAGGGCATTTTTTTATTAAAGGGTCCCGCTTATAAGTACATTCGCACAAATTAAAACTCTTCTTGTTCTATACATACAGATTCTATTATTTTGACATAATTACTGCATTTATTATTGCATTTACATTGTTTGACATTTATTATTATTACCTTTACACTAATTAGTACATTTATTTTATTACCTTTATTATTACATTATTTTATTACCTTTATTATTACATTTATTGCATTTATATTTATTTCCACATTTATTACTTCCATTATTACATTTACATTTACGTTTATTATTCCATTTACATTTTACCGAAATAAAAAACGAATGAACCAAAAGCGAGTAAGGAAACAATCCAGAGAGCTTTAAGAAATTCACACTTAGGTTAGAACCCGTTCTATACACACAGATTCTATTATTTTTCTTTTGACATAATTATTACATTTATAAAGTACCTTACTTGATTCCCAATCTATAGCATGATTATTTTGGCTGGCATGATAAAAAATGGCATTATTAGTATTACAACTTCTGAAGGCATATTTGTGTTCTTTAATACGGGTTTCAATATTTCTTCCAGTTTCTAAGAGCACTCAGGATTTGTAGCCCACATTTGCTGGACCCGGAAAATTCAAAGATTTGGTACATCTTTAAGGATTTAAAATATCCTGAGTGGTTTATCAGAAAGGCGTATTTTAAAGCCAAAAAATCTTTTTATGCCCCTCGGAAACCTTCAGTTAACCAAACACAATATGTGAGTTTGCCTTACATTGCCGGCTTAGAAAGAGTAAAACCATTGACGAAAGATTTCAAGTTTGCTTTGGCGTTCAAATATTCGTCTACAGTGAAAAGTAAATTGGTTAGGAATAACGTTGCAAAACAGGAACAAGCCTGCGTCTACAGCATTCTCTGTAAAAGTTGTGATTTAGTATACGTAGGAGAAACTGGAAGAAATATTGAAACCCGTATTAAAGAACACAAATATGCCTTCAGAAGTTGTAATACTAATAATGCCATTTTTTATCACGCCAGCCAAAATAATCATGCTATAGATTAGGAATCAAGTAAGGTACTTTATAAATGTAATAATTATGTCAAAAGAAAAATAATAGAATCTGTATGTATAGAACATGAAGATAATTTTAATATGTGCGAAGGTACTTATAAGTTGGACCCTTTAATGAGATTCTTGGTAAAAAAATCCCTTACGGAGTCGTGTGAACGGGGTCTAACCTAAGTGTGAATTTCTTAAAGGTCTCTGGATTGTTTCCTTACTCGCTTTTGGTTCATTCGGTTTTTTTTTTTGGGTAAAATGTAAATGGAATAATAAACGTAAATGTAAATGTAATAATGGAAGTAATAAATGTGGAAATAAATATAATAAATGTAATATTAAATGTAATAAAATAAATGTAATAATTAGTGTAAAGGTAATAATAATAAAGGTTAAAAAATATAAATGCAATAATAAATGCAGTAATTATGTCAAAATAATAGAATCTGTATGTATAGAACATGAAGAGTTTTAATTTGTGCGAATGTACTTATAAGCGGGACCTTTTAATAAAAATGCCCTTCCGGTGTCGGGAGAACGGGATCTAACACAGGTGCGAATTTCTTAATGGTCTCTGGATTGTTTCCTTCTCGCCTCTTTCATTCGTTTTTCGTTTATAATTTCCGTATAATAAACAACAATGTAATAATCAATGTAATAATAAATTTATAATTTCTGTAATACATAACAATGCAATATTAAATGTAATAAATTTAATAATAAATGTAATAATTATGTAAAAAAATAATAGAATCTGTATGTATAGAACAAGGAGATAGTTTTAAATTTTTGCGAATGTACTTATAAGCGGGTCCCTTTAACAAAAATGCCTTCCAGTGTCGGGAGAACGGGATCTAACCTAGGTACGAATTTCTTAATGGTTCCTGGACTGTTTTCCCGCTTGTTTTTGGTTCATTCGTTTTTCTGTATCCACCCGAAGAGGATGCCAGTGGGCGTCGAAACTGTTGTGGAAATAAACTCTGTCTATTAGAGTGGGTTTTTATTATCATAGACTCAGAAACAATACTTGTTGCGGTTCATCAGCAGTCACCGCAAAACCTTACCGGTTTCAACGAAGGCGGTACTGAACGTCAAAAAACAGGTTGTTTGAGATGTTTTATATTTCATAAATAAGATTGAAGGTCCTCTGTATTATCCGATTTGATACAAGTGTTGTTATTATTGTTTTTCATTTCATTGCTATTATACAGATAATTTAATAAGGGATCATGAAAAAGTAAATGTTAATCTTTTACAGTTTTGTTTCAAGCACCAAAAATGTAGCAAAAGAGAGCGATCTTTAGATATTCTCTGATATGCCTAATTTTATGCATGCTTCATTAGTTTTTTATATGTAACAAGGAGAAACTTGTGGAAATAAACATTTCAGACGCTTATATTTTTGGGCCACCCTAATATATATATATATATATATATATATATATATATATATATAATATATATATATATATATATATATACATATACACAGTATATACATATATACAGTATATATAATATATATATATATATATATATATATATATATATATATATATCAAAAGACATCAGAAACATCAGCGATGTCAAAATTGAAATCTACGAAAGAAGACTTGATGCCAGGCTCAGGACGGTTTCGGATGAGCCGGATGTTCCTGGCTATGTGAGGTGGGGAGTTCGGAACAGCAACACTTTCTTACATCAAGTCAGATCTAGAGAGTGGGCTACCAGCCTGACCTGCAAAGTTGCAAGTTATATATATTATAGAGGGGAATTCTTTTCTGAGATATTCTACTGAATATTAGAAAAAAGAGTGACAGTTAAAGGTGTTACAAGCAGTTACAAGGGAAAGAAGGAACCACAACTGCTTTACAGCTGACGTGTAGTGAGAGAGAATTACAAGGTTACAAGGAAAATAAGTACCTGAAACGCCCTTGCGGCCCATACTGAGGAGGTACCAATGGCAACGGGTCCAAGGGAAAAATTCCTACACATTGCCACAGCTAGCTTCTCGAACAGCCATCCCAGAAGACAGTAACACACATCCTCAAATAGTGTGCAAGATTCGGTCTAACCTTTACTTAAACTGATCCACAGATGAACTGTTCACAACTTCTGAAGGTAGCCTGTTCCACGTATCACAGATCTCATAGGTAAAGTAATTCCACACACACTAGTGCTAAACTATTTCAAATCTAACTTTCAACCATTGTTGCGAGTTTAAACTAAACGCTTCTAAAATCGACATCGTCGAACCCGTGTAAGAGCTTGAAAACCTCGATAAGTTGACCGCGCAGCCTCCGAGTTTCCAGCGAAAGCAAATTCAGGGCGTGTAAATATCGATTGTAGCCCATATGCTTAACAGAATGGATTAACTTTGTGGCCCTCGCCTGGACTCGCTCCAGCCTGTCAATATCTTTTCTGAGGGTGGGCGACCAGAACTGCACAGCGTACTCCAGGTGCAGCCGAACCAGGGAATTGTACAGAGAGAGCGCAATCTCCTTGTTAATCCAACAGCTTCTGGGCTTTCTTTTCCACCTCTACGCACTGTTTTGTAAACTTAAGGTCGCTGCTAATTAGCACATCCAAGTCTTTTTCCAAATCAGTGGCCTTGATATTACTCCCCAACATGGAGTAGTCCGACTTGGAATTGGCGTAGTTAATGTGCATGACCTTGCATTTACCCAAGTTAAACGGCATTTGCCATTTTTCGGACCACTCTCTTATCCTACGTAGATCGGTCCGCACGCAGTTGCTCGATTGCTTCGGGTATTCCAACATTGGCCTCAAGCTTGGTGTCATCAGCGAATTTAGCGAACCTACTGATGAT
This sequence comes from Bathynomus jamesi, assembly GCA_023014485.1. Classification (NCBI taxonomy): domain Eukaryota; kingdom Metazoa; phylum Arthropoda; class Malacostraca; order Isopoda; family Cirolanidae; genus Bathynomus; species Bathynomus jamesi. Next base: position 311,946 of record JAJOZX010004707.1, on the reverse strand, counting down.
GCGAGCGTCGATATCATTTATGTACGAGGGGCGGTCATAAAATAAGTTTACACGGCGTATAATTTCGTAAATGAAGAACCTACATAGATTATGTTTGTATCAGGTGAATTCATTAATCATTGTTGGCAACACTGCACGTTGATTCGGCTGCTATCTACTGTACATTCGTTATATGAGTCATTTTCGCATTGTCACAGGAGACAAGACATGGGTTCATCACCGTACTCCGGAAACAAAACGTGCCAGCATGAAATCGAAAAACCCTGGGGTCCCCGCGACCAAAGACTTTCAAGATTGTGAGGTCCGCTGGCAAAGTAATGGCTACCGTGTTTTGGGACCACAAAGGCGTTTTGCTCGCAGACTTCATGCAAAAATGCACAACAATCAATGCAGCTGCATATCGTTCAACACTGGAACGTTTACGAACAGCCATTAAACGTAAACGTCCTGGACTGCTCCGTAGAGCAGGGCACTGTTCCAGTCGAGCCGCCATATTAAACTGACTCATATAACCAATGTACGGTAGATGGCAGCCGAATCGACGTGCAGTGTTGCCAACAATGATTAACGAATTCACCTGATACAAACGTAATCAATGTAGGTTCTTTAGTTACGAAATTATACACCATGTAAACTTATTTTCTGACCGCCCCTCGTAAATGATAAACAACAGTGATCCCAAAATGGAACCCTGAGGAACCCCGCTAGTGACCGAGGCCAAATCCGAGCGAGCCCCTTTAATTACAACCCTCTGCCGCCTATTCTTCGGCCAGTTTCCAATCCAGCTACCTACACCCCCACCGATACCCAGCGCGCGGACTTTGGCGATTAGCCGGCGGTGAAGTACCTTATCAAAGGCTTTCTGAAAGTCGAGATAAATATATCAATCGCCCTACTCTTATCGTACTCACCCCACATAACGGAAAAACTCGAGCAGGTTGGTGAGACACGACCTATGCCGCTTAAACCCATGTTAGGAGTCCCCAAGCAGCTTGTAGGAATTCAAATGGTCAACGATCCTACCCGCTATTATCCCCTCTAATAATTTACCTACGACCGAAGTGAGACTAATGGGACGATAGTTCCCTGGACTTTCGTGATCCCCTTTCTTAAAGATAGGGTTCACGTTGGCTTCCCTCCAGTCACCAGGTACCTGGCTCGTCTCCAACGATTTGTTGAAGACTGTAGCCAGGTGGGGAGCCACCTGGTCGCGCACTTCCCGCAAGACTCTGGGGAGGAACTGGTCCGGCCCAGGCGCCTTAAGCGCGTTCAGTTTGTCTATTCTATCGGCAACGTCTGTCGCGGTACACCGAACACTATCCAGGCGAGCACCGTCGTACCTGACGCGTGGCTCGGGGATGAGGCGGGTATCCTCCCTGGTGAACACTCCCGCAAAGTACTCATTCAGCATATTAGCGATGTCCGCGTTGGAGGTCCGCAGCGCTCCGCTGGGGTCCTTTAACGGGCCTATCATGCTTTTAATAGGCTTTCTTTTTTTTATGCAGGAACGAGGGGCCAAGGGTAAATGCCGGCAAAAGCGCCCCTCCCATAGAAGAATAACAGCCAAAATCAAGGTCCAGGGTTTTCGAGATGCTTAGACACTCTGCGTTTGAAAGATGGTGGTCATAGACAGGAGGAAAAATGGATTGAGGAAGATTGTTCCAGAGTTGACCGGTTGAGTAGATGAAAAATTGAAAATACCGATTAACCCTTGCATTAGATAGTTGGACAGAATAGGAATGAGAAAGTGTAGAAAGTCTGGTACTGCGTGCTCCCCTTAAAGGAGAAGGCAAGCAGTTAGAGAGTTCAGAAGAGCAATGTCCGTTATGATAGCAATAGTAAAGAGAGAGTGAGAAAATATTGCGGTGAAGAGCGAGAGATTGAAGACAATCAGTAAGACGCGGGGAATTGATGAGACGAAAAGCCTTTGATTCCACCCTGTCAAGTACGGCTGTGTGTGTTGAACCATCCCACACATGAGAAGCATACTTATACAAGGGCGAACAAGACCCCAGTACAGTGACAGCAACTGAGTGTGGGGGAAGAAACCGCGGAGGCGGTACAGCACACCTAACCTCTTAGAAGGTGTTTTAGAAAGAAAGTATATGTGATCTTTCAAACAAAGTTCACGAGAAAAGGAAACGCCAACAATGTTAAGACAAGAGGAAGAATTGAGTTGTGTGTTGTTGAATTTAAGGGGATAGTCGTGTGGAAGATTGTGACGAGTAGACAGATGGAGGAACTGAGTGTTTGAGGCATTGAAAGCCACAAGGTTTTCTCTCCCCCAATCAGATATAGCAGAAAGATCAGAGGCAAGTCCCCCATAGCCGCCTCACGCGAATCATGAAGCGACTGTTGTGAGGAACGCTTTGGGAAGAGGGTGGAGAAGTGAAGAGTGGAATCATCAGCATAGGAGTGAATAGGACAAGAAGTGCGAACTAAAAGATCATTAATAAATAAAAGGAAAAGAGTGGGTGACAGAGCAGAACCCTGAGGAACACCACTGTTAATAGCTTTACGAGAAGAACAGTGACCATCTACAACTGCAGCTATAGATCAGCCAGAAAGGAAATTAGAGATGAAGGCACAGATAGAAGGATAGAAATCGAAGGAGGGCAGTTTCGAAATTAAATATTTGTACGAGACTCTATCAAAAGCTTTAAATATATCTCGCGCAATGGCAAAAGTTTCACCGAAATCCCGAAAGGAGGATGACCAAGAGTCAGAGAGATATGCAAGAAGATTGTCAGTAGAACGTCCCTTCCGGAATCCATAATGACGATCTGAAAGAAGATTGTGAGAAGAAAGGTGTTTAAGAATCTTCCTGTTATGGATAGATTCAAAAACTTTGGAAAGGCAAGAACCCAAAGTAATTGGACGATAGTTGGAGGGTTGAGAGCGGTCACCCTTCTTTCGGACAGGCTGCATGAAAGCGAACTTCCAGCAGGAAGGAAAAGTACCAGATGAAAGACACAGACGAAAGAGTTTGCCTAGGCAGGGTGTCAGCACAGAAGCACAGTTCTTAAGAAAAACAGGAGGAACATCATCAGGACCATACGCCTTCCTAGAGTTGAGCCCAGATAGTGCAGAAAAACATCTTTAGAAGAGATTCTAATTTCGGACATAATAAAGTCAGAGGGGGGGGGAGATGGAGGAACAGCACCGGAATCGTCCAGGGTTGAATTGGAGGCGAAAGTCTGAGAGAAGAGTTCATCTTTGTAAGGAGAAGAGACGGCAACTGTGCCGTCGGAATGGAAAAGAGGAAAGAAGAGGAAGTAAAGTTGTTGAAGAGGTTCTTAGCTAGATGCCAGAAAGAGCGAGAAGAGTTAGAATTGGAAAGATTTTCACATTTTTGTCGGATGAAGGAAGTTTTGGTGAGTCGAAGAACAGATTTTGCACGATACCGGGCAGAAATATAAGCGGAGTAAGAGTCAGGAGTTGGATGGCGACAGTACCTTCTGAAAGCTTCCTCTCTGTTGCGGATAGCATTAAAACAAGTAAAGTTAAACCAAGGTTTTTTGCATTAGTAGTAGGAATATAATATGGAATGTACGCCTCCATGCCCGAGAGAATCATCTCTGTGATCCGCTTTGCACACTCAGAAGGGCCACGGCCAGGGAAGCAGTAATCATTCCATGGGAAATCACAGAAGTACTGCCTAAGGGTCTTCCAATCAGCAGGCGCCGAAGTGCCAAAGGCGTCTCCTCTTGGGAGGATCCAAAGCCCGAATTGGAGCGATAGAACAGGAAACAGATATAAGATTGTGATCGGAGGAGCCCAAAAGAGAAAAACGTTTCAGAGAGTAAGAAGAATGATGAGAAGTAAGAAATAAATGCAGAATGTTGGGCCAATCTCGAAGGAGATCGGGGATACGAGTAGGATGCTGTACAATCTGTTCTAGGTCATTTAGGATAGAAAAGTTGTAAGCTAGTTCATCAGGGATGTCAGTGAAATGGGAGGAAAGCCAAAGGTGGTGGTGAACATTGAAATATCCTAAAATGGAGATGTCAGCAAAGGGAGAGTGGGAAAGAATGTATTCCACACTGGAAGTGAGATAGTCAAAGAATTTTGGATAGTCAGTAGAATTAAGAGAAAGATAAACAGCGCAGATGTATTTAGTTTGAAAATGGCAAGTAAGCCGTAGCCAGAGGGTATAGAATTCTGAAGATTCGAGTTCGGGAATACGCGAACAAGTAAAAGGGTACAGAAAAGGGGTTCCTGTCAGTCGTCCCAGTCACCTGAACTTCAGTGAGGAAAAGGAGATGAGGTTCAGAGGAGGAGAGGTGGTGTTCAACAGACTGAAAATTTGAGAAAAGGCCACGAATGTTGCAGAAGTTTATGAAAAGTGAATCAGATAGAGGTCCAGAACATCTCGAATGGGCAGTACCAGATCCAGCCCCGCTGCCCGAGTCTACATTTCTGGTATCGGCAGCGGGGGAGCCAGAAGTGTGGACATTTATGGTCCCTTCCCCAGGGGCTTCCGAGGCTCTTGAAGTTGATGCCAATTTTTTTTTAAGTTTTGAAAGATTATGTAGTGTGTAAGATGCATTCATATGTAGTGAGGATTAGTGAAAGAAGTGTGTGTTTGAGAGAATGCTGGACTGCTCACAGGGTAGATGAGACACGGAAAAAGATCAGCTAAGGAGGACAGTGACAGGAGAAACGGAAGTTCCAGCACTCTCTATCTTCTGTCTAGCGTCCCCCCCCCGGGAGTACTTCCCTGGTCGACTGGGGTCTGCAATCTCCTCCTTCTATTAACATAACTGAAGAATTCCTTAGGGTTCGCCTTGCAGAGGCTTGTCATCCGGAGTTCTTCGTTACGTTTGGCTAGTCTAACCTTCGCCTTCACTTCCCTGCACAGGCGGACATACGCCTCAGTGTTCTCATGGGAACGATTGGCCTTCGCCCTCCTATACGCAGCTTTCCTATTTCGGATAGCCGAAGCGATGTCCCGACTGAACCACTTAGACTGCGTTGAAGCAGGGGTGACCGGTTTTGAGGGCATGGCAGCAGACTGCAGCACCATAAACTGGTCCCGGAATGCACTCCACACTCCCTTCAACATCGCTGCCGACCTCCAACCCCATCTCACCTACGCTATCCCGAAGGCTAACAAAGTCCGCCCGCAGTAGATCAAGCTTATTACCTCGCGAGTTACTACGCTTCACCCGAGGGACGCAGACACAGAACCTAATCAGACCGTGATCACTCCCCCCCCCCCAACTATTCGTCAACGGTGAGGCCAGTGACGAGGTTGTCTTCGGTCGTGAATATTAAGTCTAAAACGCTTTCGCCTCGTGTAGGCCCATTGACCAACTGAGTCAGGAAGTTCTCATCAGCAAAGTCAACTAGCCTCCTCCCCTCGGCATCAGCAGCCCTGCCTGTCTTCCCAGTTTATGCCAGGACAGTTTAAGTCTCCTAAAACTACACATACACTGTCCCCTATCAGGCTACGGAGTTCGGTGTACAGGGCTGTATCCTCTTCGAGGAGATGCGGAGGTCTGTACACCAAGATTAACCTATAGTTCGTCCCTCCCAGGTTCAGATCGACGCCAAGCAGCTCCCGTTCCGGAACTGGCAGTCAACCGGACTCAACGTGTCCCTGACGTACGTATATTAGTACCCCTCTCTCTCGGGAGTTGAGAGAGAGAGAGAGAGAGAGAGAGAGAGAGAGAGAGAGAGAGAGAGAGAGAGAGAGATAAAATTGTGAATCTTCTTTAATAAAAATGACTGGAATATGATGTTTAATTGAGCATGAAAACGGATAAAGATTAAAGGTAGAGTTAGTCTGAATAAGAGTCGGAAGAAGCGGTTTAACCAAGGCATCTTTATTCAGGCATCATTCCACCGGTCACTCAATGGACCTCTTTTGTCCACTCTCAAGCAACGAAACCAAAATGTTCAATGAACCGTTGCACCCAGCATAAAAGTACAATAAATTACTCCTTTTTTCTTTCTATGTTTGTAGACACACACACACACACACACATACACACACACACACACACATACACACACACACACACATTCCTTGCGTTTGTTTTTGAATTAACCTTTTCTTTTAAATTCTGATAAAAGTTTTCGGAAAAGTCGTGAAAACTTTTAAACGTCTTTTAGAAGTTAATTTTAAAGCAAAATTGGTTACTATGTTAATTTTTATCCTTTTTAGAAAATACTTCTTAGTGTGTTAAACATGAAATCCCAGAAAATTACTTGAATATTATTGTTTTTTTAGTCTATAAGGATTAATAACAATTATTTATAGTATATACTATGGATTATAACAACATTCTGATTCATTCTTTCATGATAGGAGTAACTTTTACGTTAAACTAAATGAACCTAAAGTAAATGAAATACTTGTCGTATTATCCGTAGACTTTTTCGAACAAGCCAAAAGTCATTGAAATATTCGTCTCATTATAATTATCGTAGATTTTTTCGAAAAAGTTTGTAGGAGAATTTTGTGTTTCTTGACTGTCCTATTACTCGGAAGAACGCAAGTATTATATACACTTTCATAACTGTATTCTCTTCAGGACCGGACCTTATTTTCTTTTTTTAACAGCTACAATTACGTATTGTGAACATTGATATCTTTAATTTATCTTGTGGGTGTCCGAAAAGTCTCTACCCAATGGGAATTACATAAATTAATAATTTAATTACATTTAATTACAGTTTAAAGAAAACTGAGTGGAAGACATTTTGAACATTTATGACATAAATTTGATACTTATCGGCTTACAAATTGCAGTGTATTTCCCAATAGATAAAACCTTTTCCATCGTTCAAATATTTAAAATCGAGAATGTCACATTTAACCGTAACTACGCTTACTATTTTATGAGGAAAGTGAGCGGAAAAAGACGAATAATAGAATGTCACTGGAACCTACTCACTTATTTACTACTTGGGCCATATTTATTCCCATTCGCGGTCCGAAAGTCGGAATGCTCTAAGTGGAAATTCCAGGGTTGGTAAAAGGTAAAAATAGGCCCGTGATGCAAATGAATATTGGAGGGGTATTTTCTATAATAATAAACCTAACAAAGCAGAAAATCCTACAGTGATAGTAGGAAGTGATCGACTTGAGAACTACCTCTTTTAAAATTCGCTCATATGAGCATTTAGGTTTGAGTTACCATATTTTAAATTTTCTCTCCCGACCTTCACATTCAAGTATGAAAGCTCATTCGGTAAACAACAATCATCGTCTACGTCTTTCTGATTTTCAAATTATTAATTCCTATTATAGTAAAAATAATCTGAAAATACTCGAGTTTCCGTATATTCGTAAATTAAAACTGCCTTTAAATGATTACCAGACATCAGTCGAACTATCGATTGTAAGTTGAATTTTTATATATTTCTTACGTTATCGTAATTTTTTATTATAATTGTAACCGTTTGTTGCTGAATATTGTAAAGTCATCCGTATTTTATCATTTTTATTATTAATTTAATTTTTAAACATAATTTTAATGTAGATGAATGTCTTACCACTGAAGATGGAGAGAGTACTTTCGAAACGTTTGTGAAAATAAATGATGTTTGCTGTCGCTTTGGTCTTCCTTTTTATAATATATATATAATATATATATAAAGTATAAAATTAACTAAAAATCTGCTGTGAAGCCGTTGTTTGATGACAATCTGGCAATCGATAACTACAAAAGAATGCAAGAGGCTTGTCGGCTCGATGCAACGTCGATTGGAGGAGGCCGTAATCGGGGCTAAGGGTGGACCAACTAAATACTAAGACGCAGAGTTAAAAAGTCCTTGATAGAGGTTTAAGATATTGGCTGTACTCAATAAACATAATTAATTTATTATTTTCGTATGTGGCTATGCATTAACTTCTCACTATTTAATAACGTTTTTGCTATATTTTATTTTTTTTCAAACTGGAACACACAGGTGCCTTTTTATCATAATGACATCACAGATACTCGATATTCCTCATAAAGGTGTATAACCTAAAGGTATTATCAAGGTCATGAGCGCGTTTGAGACAGTATTCTATTTTTTTGGTCCAGAGTATTTATATAAGTGTATTTACTGTATTTATATAAGTGTGTGTGTCTGTATACTGTATTTATATATGTGCATGTACAGTATGTATGTATGTATGTATGTATGTATATATGTATGTATGTATGTCTCTCACCTTTAATCTCTACGTTCTCTCTCCAATTTCCAGAAGTGAATTTTAAACCAAGTGAAACGTCAAGGTTTTTTTCAGGACTAATGATTAATTATTAACTCATTTTCCTTTATTTTTTCCTCATGCTATTAAGTATTTGCTAATTTTTGCTTTAAAATTATAATTTTTATACACATATTTCGGGACTTAAAAAATACCATTTTTCTCGCAGACATTTTCTAATTATGAAAAACCTTTTAAATATAAAATCATTTACAACCTTTTTTTTTTAAATTTACATCACGAACACAAAATAAACAGTAAATAAGGACTTATTTTGCGTATCGTTTAAAAAAAAAGGATAAAAAGGATAAAAAAGGTAAAAAGAAGGTGTAAATAAATAAAGGAAGGAAATTATAACATTAAAACAAAAAAAAAATGAAGGAATAAAGATGGGTGACCCTTACTGATTAACCCTTTTATCACTATTGGTCACCTCTAAAATGTGTTTTTTGAATAGCTGGGAAATGTAACAAAAAAAATCCGAGATGTACATGTACAATCGTACTGCTTTACAAGAAGGTTCGGCCACCGTAACTGTACAATCGCACCGATCTAGTGGCATAGGCAGTTTCAGAAGAGGGGCCAGGGGGCTTAATTGAAGCAACGGGGCTTAATTTGGAGGCCCCATACATCTTGGTTAAACGAAATTAGGTACAGCGTTTGAATGCTTATATTCACGTTCCTTCAATTAAGCCCCGTTGTTTTAATTAAGCCTCGTGTCCCCCCTCTCTCGATCTGCCTATGTCTGGTGGTTGTCAACTTTTAATATTTCGGACTCATTTACAAAAGGGTTTTAACGTCCACGACCCCACCACACACAACTTTATATATTTATATAGTCACAATTTTATATGCGGATGAATGTTTTGTCATGAGAAGTATAATTTTTAGTACTGTGTCCCGGCGCCCCCGAGAAAATTCCTTAGCAACCCCATTTGGGATGGCAACTGCCTAAGGTGAAAACCACTGGGTTAATCAAAAACACAAATTACCCGTAGTCCGTCAAGACGGATGAGCCGACTGAATTAGGGTTGAAAAACCAAATTTCTTTCCACATTTGATGTTACTTTTTGCATAATTTTCATTACCTTCATGTACATTTACGGTACGTTCTGGATAATCAGTCAATCAGTCAGTCAGTCAGTGCTAAGGAACCGTCAAAAACGCGAGAACAAAAGGAAAACCTCCCCGCCGTTACACAATTAAAGAATCAGTCAGAACTCTTGCCGAAAAGTGCGTTTCTCCTTAAAGGTTCCTTCGCAGGAGTGTCGAAATTAAAGTGGTGCATAAATTCATTATTCATTTTTGTGTTCATATCAGATGAAATTAAGTACTGTTCGTACATTAACACGAGTTATATAGAAGGTTTGTGTGTGTGCATTTGTGATAAATGAAAATATGACTTCAAATATTTTTCCATTTCTCTACTTAATTATTATTATCATCATAAGTATATACGAGTACTTATTTTCATTCCCATTATTGGGTGATTGATATATTGGCGCTATCTTTTCATGACCTTTCGCGTTATCATAAATTATGTTGGTAGTCGGCTCTATAGGAAAGGTAATGCAGAATACATTATCGAAGACTCGCAATAGTTTAGTACTAAAGTTATGGGAGTTATTTTGAGCGTGCCAAATTGTGGTTTATGAACTGCGGGAGTATTTTTAATGAATTACTGTTACTGTTACTGAATTCATTATCAGTAGTCAAAATACATCAGTGATGTTATACCTAATTTCTGTTAATACCTTTGTCATTCGAAACATTTTAAGGTATTTCAACCCTTTTCGCCATAGCTATATATGGTCAATCCAACTGTACTACAGATGCACACTGATCATGCTTATTGTTGTGATAAAAATTTAAGTATTTAATACAACCACAAAACAGTTTGATTAACCATAGTTGAATTAAGCATTTGATATAGCGCGTAAATATTTAATTAAATATTTAGCTTTTTACCCAAGGGTTTTCTCCGTGAAGGTGTAAAGTTGTCAAATTCATAAAGTTCGTCATTTCCTTGATAATTAAAAACCTCCTTAAATATATCTATGAAAAACTCGTAACTTTAAAAACTGAAATGAATTATGACTTTTCTATTTGAATCCATTCTAAAATGAGGTTTTGGGTATCTCATTTCGCATCGGCTCGCCTTTGGCATTTCCATAATTTGACGGTTAATTAAAAGTCACTTAAATAAAAAGAGTTAAAGCAGTTTCGGGAACATCTTAATTAAAAATGAAGCGATAAATGATCATATTCGTGTTTGTTGTGAATTCCGAAATTAAGTTCCGTCCATTTCTCTTCAATCATTCGCTGATTTCCCTCATTCTGAACCTTCGTACGTATTGGTCTCTGTAGTCCCTCTTCTTAATTCTGTCGAAACTCAGAATGTCATTAAAGTTAATAAAAAAAGTTGTGATTTTTGTTATTCCGTTAAGAATATTCAAGTTTATGTGAACGCAGGTGTGTCCAATATTTTTTACTTCATGTAATATTTCTTTGTCAATTTATTTTTGCTAACAATTTGAAAGTGATCTCTCTCTATCCTCTTTTCTTGGAAGTTTGTGTAAGCTGAATGCTCTTGTAACTTCGAGCCTATATTCATTTTCCTAGTCTCAATAATGTATTAGAGAAAACGCACATGCAAATGATTTGTATATACAGTAGTTTCTTGTAATAAACCTTATTGCAATTCATTCTGCCGATAACACAGGTCAACAAAAAAACTTTTTTTTTTCGTTGCCAAGGAAATTCGTACGAATTTAGGGTAGTTTGGGGTTGCTGAATTCCAAAATGAAAGTAGTTTTTCCGATTTGGCTCTAGTTCTTGAGATAATGAATACCCTCAATTAATAGGAAACGTAACCATAACGCGTGCATATGGGAAACTACCGGAACATTCTAGATGGTGAGACCGAATAAAATGCCATTATGTATTTCATGTGTTTACTTTTGTATGATTTGAGACAATTTCAATGCGATTTGTAAGTAGGCTCCGCCTGAACATTAAATTTTTTGCATTTTTCCGTGTTTCAATGGGGTACCAATTATCTCATAAATTAGAGCCAATCTAGCAAAACCGATGTCATATTCGGAATCAGCACCACAAAGTTACCCCAAAATCACTCTAATATGATTGGCAATAAAATGAGTGTTGACCAGTGTAATAAAGTCTTTAACTCATCCTATAATTTCTATCGTCTTAGTATAGCACTATTTAACACTTGTTACAATTAATCTTATAACACTTGTTAGTAAATAAATTCTCTCAAACTAAGTGTATGCATGTTTATTCCCTCGACTGACACTTTGCAAGTGATCCTTTCATTTTGTATCAATGATGCTCATTTGTGCTTTACTGACAAGTACAAATATTTTAGTTGAGAACTTGATAAAGACCTAAAATTTAAGTCCTAAAAATGGCACCTTTTTTTTTTTTTTTTTTTTGGTAAATTTGCTAGTATTAGTGATACGGTTCTGGACAATATAACCTTGCAAGCAGGCAAATTTATATCTTTTTATTTCTTGTTTATTCTCACCTTACCGACAGTTGAATTTGGAGGTGAATTAAACTTTTGATTGTCATATATAAGACCTAGCATCATACATCCCAAAATATAGGTGAAAGGTAACATCCATGTCCCTATCTCCAAAAGAAGTGAGGGGTAGGGCCCCGAGCCTGGGTTATCTTCCTTCGAGTTAGCTAGAGCGGGTGGCTGGCCCGCCGCTTCGTCGTGACGTAAGATACGGAAAAGACAACCGCCCAGCTAGGGGTTCGAACCCACGACTCAGCGGAGTCTCCGAAGTGTCAGGCGGAGCCATAACCGATCGAGGCACGAGACGTTCTCACATCCTAAAATAAAACTCTTACAAATTATCCTGAGTACAAAAGTAAATGTGATTTCTATTTTCTTTTTTTTTTTCAGAAAATTTCCGCTTTCAAGATTGTTTTTTGAATCTGCATCAAAATTAAATCTCGAAATGTGAAACAATTACTTTCCACACCAACATCTCATTCAAATCATTACTGTACAATTTTACTGTGCACTTAAAATAAAACCTAAATTTAGAACTTATAATTTCTTATTGAGGGTGCACTCCAGGGGAAGTCTTTCCTTCTTTTGGGTATGAAAGGCTTCTTGTCAGATGCTATAATAACTTCTTTTAATGACAACTTCTTTAGATAGAAGAAATAGTCTTCAAAACTTCTTTCTTCTGTGATGTGAAACGAAAGAAGATAATATTTCTATGTATAGAAAGTTGCGGGATGTCTTTGTTTTCTGTGTACACACACACGAGAAATGTCGAACATCTTTCAATGCTTCTTTTCGCCTTGATGTTGATGCTAATATATTTTATTTAAAGCTTTTAATTTTTAATTGTTAACACTGTTCAATTAAATATGATTCATCAGTTTTCATGTTTAATAATTTCCTTACATGTCAAATAATCCATATAACTTCATTAGATATTACATGTATAATCTATACATACAGGGTGGGAGAAACATCTGTAAGAATTCTATACATACAGCTATTTTGTTAACAGCATTCTACAGAGAAGTGTTGAAATGAAACAAATCAAACAAAAAGTCTAAGAATTTTATTCATACAAATATTTTGTTAAATTGTAATTTAATCTTCAAATAATTCCCCATCTGCTATGATACATTTATGGATTCTCTCTGTGAAACTCTTCATTGTTCTTCTGATCCTTTTCAGGAGTTCATCTATTCTGCGGCCAAGGGCACTCACATTTGGATAGATGAAACCAGGAGTGTAGAGTTTGTCACGCAAGTAAGCCCAAAGCCAGAAATCACATGGGATTATATCAGGTGATCTGGCTAGCCACTCGAAGGGACCTCGCCGCCCAAACCATCTTCCTTCAACGTTGATATCCAGAATCTCACGGGCAGTTACAGAGTAATGTGGCAATAGCGTTTTCATCCATCGTATCTCTCGATATATGAATCGAGTCCTGAATAACCAATGCACGCCCAAACTGTGAGTGTAGCCGTATTAATGGTTTTACCCAATTGTATTTTGGATTTTTTTCGCCCAGTAGTGAACGTTGTGTTTGTTTCCTTTACTCGCTAAACCGAAGACACATTCATTTGAAAATCTGATCTTTTGAAGCAAATCTGTAACAGTTTTAGCAAACTGCAGCCGTCTATCAGAATCATCGTCGTATAAGGGGTTCCAAAAAACCTTAGCCCCCCCCATTTGCAGCTTACATGTTTACTTATATCGAAATAGTTTTTAGTGATTATAAAAATATATAAAATTATTTATTGCAGGTATTAAAATTACTCTAGCTGATAAAGTGATAATATAATGGCTTCTCAATTAATTGGTGATTCGGAGAGGAGCATGCAGCTGCCTGCATTGTTGAATCGTGCAAGAAGGAAGTTAGCTGCAAAGATACCAACATTACAATCTTATCAGTCACTTGCGTCAACACCATGAAAAGGAGTACTGTAAAATGCTTGCTAAGCAGAAGAAATCTGTCTCACCATCAGTCTTGAAATATGTCAGTTCATCATCGTCAGCAACAAAGGTGGAGAAATACACAAAAGATAATAACAAAACATACCATTAACTAAATGCCACAGTAGCTTTTCCTCACTTTTACTTGCACAAACCTTAGAACCACGTTCCGTAATAGGTTTAAAAAATGATGATTACAGTATATTTTTTTAATTTTTGACTCGCTACTTTTTTAACACTCGCCTTTTTCATTTATTTTTCATCTTTTTCAGGTGGGCCACTCCAGAAGGAATGAGACATGCTGGTACAGCGTGCGATTGCCGAGGCCAACCTACCGTTATGTTTCCCTGAGATACCTGCTGTGAGGCGACTTCTGAATGTGATCGACCCTCGATACACCGTACACTCGACCCAGTACTACAGCAGCCGGATGCAAGATGACTGAGCGTGGAAAAGACATCAAGGCCATCATCAGCCGCACAGAATATCACCATATAACTACTGACACATGGCCTGTGCACAAGAAGGCGTATCAAGGGTTCACGTGGCAAGGAACCACGCAAGACTGGGAGCTAGTTAACCTCCGCATAGTGTGTAAACCTCCGAGTGCGTAGTCCAAGACGGGGAAGGTCATCGCAAGTCCTGGTGGACAAGGCGTTTGATGACTTGAGTGTCTGATCATCAAGATTGCAAAGGCTGACCGTCAAGCCAAGTGGACCGCCCCTACCACTTCCTCCCCTGTCGCCAGCAGCATCCCACGGGTGGTGTCCTTTGATGAAAGCGGAGATGGAGAGCCGCCTGCTAAGCGTCCTAAGTCCCGTCACCTAATGGCGATGATGCAGGAGATGCTGGACCAGCCAGTCGAGTCCAACAACAGTGGTACTGATGACGCAGAGATGGAGATCATGACCTGTGTCGCAGCTGAGATCAGCACCTAAAATAGGAGGAGGAGGAGGTGCTTCTCGGTGCCAGCCCACTCTCCTGGTGGAAGGAGGAGGAGCCCAAGTACCCGCTGCTCAGCAGAGTCAGCAAGAAGCTAATGGCCATCACAGCGACATCAGAGCCACCAGAGAGGATGTTCAGCGAGACGGGGCTGATCGCCTCCAACATCAGGAGCTGCCTCAAGGCCACGACAGTAGAGATGTTGATGTTCCTGAACGCTAATTACGAAGTTGTTGCTCAGCAGCAGCAGCAAGCAGTTAAAGCTGGAATTGTGGACTGGAACATTGTGAAACGTAGTTGCATTGCATGTCTATCGTTTGATACAATCCTTTCCTTACCTTTGAAAGTCTATGAATTATGAAAATACAATCCTTACCTTTGAAAGTGCCGGTGTCATTCTTTTCCCTGCTTCTTTTGTCAATCAATACAAACAATTTAATATACTTGCAGGCCGAATCACATCATTCAATCATAGAATATAGTAGCATACAACAATCAGCGTTGTTTTCGCTTTGATATTAACAGAAAAACGTTATCACGCAGTTTCACAGCTGAATTTGTCGGAAATTATAAAATGTTAATAAAAAACTTGTTAAAAACTTATGACTATTATCGTTCTCCAAAAATGGCGGCGATTATCGCCGATTTTTTTCGTGGCGATCGATTATCACGATATCGGCGATTATCGCCAAGCCCTAAACTAAATACAAGATTAGGTTAATTGAATACCCGGTTCGGTTAATTGTACGCCCTTGACGATTGGTTGGGTTAAGTCGTGATATTTTCGTTAGTTTTAACGAAAATATCACGACTTAACCTAGCCAATCGTCAAAGGCGTACAGTTGACCTAACTGGGCATTCAATAATTTTACCGTAGGCTTCGATAGATATATATATATTATATATATATATATATATATATGACCTCGAAGGCCGACGCCACATAGCCTAGCTTCTTCCCCGGCCTCCGTTACCCCTATCCCACAAGTCTTCTCCAAATCTGGCCAGTGGTTTGGCTGGCCATAAGAAACAAAGCACGAAAGAAAGTTCGCAGGTAGGTAGTTCGACCGTCACAAATATTAGTATAGAATACTATAGATGAACAAAAATTATGGGGAAATTGATTGTCATCAAGCATAAATTCCTACAGTATATTGTGCCCCAGAAAAAGATACACACACACACACACACACACACACACACATTATTATATATATATATATATATATATATATTCGCGTCGGATTGAATACATCAATGAAAAAGGTTCTGGATATAGTAGGCTCGGTCTAGCTGTAACAGCTAGATCCTGTCTGCTTTACAGATAGCTGGTGAGGGAAGCTATATTTCTGGGGCCTCATTTACTATTACTTATTCGGACTATAGTGGATTTCATTTTTCCAGAGGAGAGGAGTTCCTTCTTCGATGCACGGTCTGTGTGTATCATGAAAGAGCCTCATATGGGATTGAACTCAGAATGGTCCCCTATATATATATATATATATATATATATATACGGTGTTTCATAACATGTGGGACGCATTTTCAGGATGAAACCTGAAAACAATGAAAAAAGTTTATATAAACATATGCCCGAAATCGCTTTGTTTTCGAGTTGAAGATTAACCGGAAGGCAAATTATATTAAGTTCAACACAAATTAACATTTTATTATATAGCTAACTTAATCTTAAGATACCGATCTCTTAAATGATAAAATACAATGTTGAAACTTAATCAAAATAGGTGCGGTACTATGGTCTAAAAATTTGCAGATATTCAGTGCAAGGATAAGGCTGACTCTTCCAGTTGTTGCAGAATTAAATGGTTCTCTACTCCATAGGGAGGTAGAGTGATGCAGTCCACTCTGCCTCTCCTAACCTTCTTCCCAAGGAGATTCCTCCGAAATTGTTAGTCTTAATTTACCTTGGGGCTAATTTTAATTTAATACGAGGAGGTAGGCAGGCCTATGAGTAATTGTAAAATTTAATATAATAGAATCATAAGTGGATTCTAAAAGCTGATTTCCAGCTATAATATTTCATTATGTTCAATTTTGAAAATATCTTTAAATTAATAAATTGGCCAGATAAAATTCTGCAATATTAAATTTAATGGCGAAAGTTGCCTGTGATAGTTCAATATGATAGTAGTTCAATAGGAGTATATTGAACTAAAAATGAAAATATATTTGGCCGAAATTTGATTTTACACGAGATCCTTATTAAGAATCTGTATAAATTTAATGGTTCTAGGTAAATTCCACCGCGGAAAATTCCACCACGTTAAATTCCACCAGGTAAATTCCACCAATGGTAAATTCCACCAATGGTAAATTCCACCAAAGTAAATTCCACCAGGTAAATTCCACCAAAGTAAATTCCACCAGGTAAATTCCACCAGGTAAATTCCACTCCAAATTATTTAAAATAAAATATGATTTAAATAAGTAAAATGTAAATATTTTATTCATATGGGTACAAATAGAAGAATACAACGAATATTACAATATTACATATATAAAAAACATATAGCCATGGTCTAAGGGTTCAAAGTTGAAACTAAATAATAAAAGAAATCAAGGTCAAATGTAGACTCACCATGCAGGGTTGCCATTTGCCAACTTTTATTTGACTAAATTATTATTGTAAATTATTTTTTATAGTTATATTTTATAGATATATTTTTGGTGCTCTTCCAATATGTGCTCTACCGCGAAACTGTGATCTACCATATTCCAATACGTGCTCTACCGTGAAACTAGCCTTATAAGGCTAACTAACGAAAATATCATGACATAACCTAACCAATCGTTAGGTCAACTATACGCCCTTGACGATTGGTTAGGTTAAGTCGTGATATTTTCGTTAGTTAGCCTTATAAGGCTAACTAACGTACCTGCTGCTAATCCGAATAATCTAAGGTAGATCACGTATTGGAATGTAAATTTCGCGGTAAACATATTGGAAGAGCACCATAAATTATTTTTTATAGTTATATTTTATAAATATATTTTTTATAGTTATATTTTATAGATTTTTTTTTATAGATATATTTTATAGATATATTCAAAGTTGAAACTAAATAATAAAAGAAATCAGGGGGAATTTTCCGCGGTGGAATTTTCCATAGGGGGAATTTTCCGCGGTGGAATTTATCGTGGAGGAATTTACCCTCGGTGCAATATACATGGTGGAATTTACCGTGGGGGAATATACCGTGGGGGAATATACCGGCCTCCAAATTTAATTACCCTACCTAGCTCCAAAATCCAAGAATATGGAAAATTTCCGTTTTTGTCGCCCTTATTTGAAGGGAAGACCGTTCGGAAACCTGCGGGTCGTATTATAAATTTTGTAAGATGGATTAAGCTTAATTAGGACCTATCCTAACTGATTAAGTTTTAAATTCAAGTAACCTGACCAAATTAGGTCGGTTATGATAATGTAAATTTATAAATATTCATCCATATACTAAATTTGAAATAAATCATAGCCTAACAAGGCTTCTTGTTGTCTTGACGAATTAGCCCTAAACAGCAAAGGTCAGAGTTAACTACGAATCATTAAAATGACTACGGTAGTAATGAAGTATTGAGGAATCTCCAGTTTATTTTTACGGTCATGACTGCTAGAATTGATGATAAAGAGTTATCATTAATGGGAAGTATTGTTTTAGCCTAATGCATCAAGTTCGGCTCAACAATCCTCACCTTCACCATTTAATTCCTTCTTGGTTCAGTGACTGCTCCTGTTTGGAAATCTTAGGGTCGGGACTAAGTTAGTTACGACCAGGCACCCCGTATCTCTTTCCGCCGTCGTTGTGGTCAAATTCTTTGTTTTACCCCTCCATGATCCTGTAGTCTTGCATGGGGAAAAATTTATAACTGCAGTGGGGGTTGCTTTCATGGCAAAATTCTAAAATTCCAGCATGAACGGTGAAAGCGTGAGCGCCAAGAGCAAGATTGCTGTCGGTAGGTCCGAGAACCGCAGAGATCTTTTTGTTATCCGGAAAGCTGAGAGTCGCAGAGAATTTGTCGATTTTTCGAGGTGTCTTCTGCTTTTCAATTTTGCCTCTTCTGCGCAGATCGTTGCACATTTCCTGGAAAGGGAAAAAATTCTCTCCCACAGTATTTATTCTTAATTTTTATGGCTCCTATTTTTCTTGTAGGTATTGATGATGATTTTAAATTTCAGGTTAGGATGTTAAAGCCTCTAAGATGCATGAGCTTTGTAAATAAAATAAGCCTTATTAAGCATACAATTAATTTTCTAATTTAATCTGAGGTTTGTTTTGTTTTTTACGATACGGTACCGTACCTTTTAAGGTAGAAAAACTTGAGCCATTTTAAGAATTATACAACAAAAACTTTGCTGAGGCAAAGTTTTCAATACCCGTTTTGTGTTCCAGCAATTCTTTCCGCAAACTGTTTACAAACACTGTTTGACGACAATGTTTGTTAGTGTGTACGAGACTTATTTCTTGTATGGCCTTACCGATTGTAATGTTTCGTACACTCTATGACATGTTTCAATATCGTTGAGTGTAGAGCCATCAGTCAGTCAGAGGTACATTGCGGTGTTTCACTGTTCGCATTCGTAACTTCTTACCGTGAATAAGTGCAGTCCAGTGAAAAAAAAACTTAAAAGTTTTTGTGCTATTCAGTGATAGTGTGCATTTGAAGTGAAAATGGGGGCTTATTCAAACAGAGAAATGGCAGACATGCATCTCATGTATGGACTTGCCGAGTGTAATGCGGCCGCAGCAAGACGTCTGTATGCGGAAAGGTTTCCGAATCGCCATCTGCCAGATAAGACCTTTCAGAGAATAGACGAGCGTCTTGGTGATAGAGGATCATTCAACAAGTGAGTTTCAGATGGTGGTAGACCAATCAGCGTCAGAACTGATGAATTGGAGGAGCGGATCCTAAATTCTTCACTACTTATTTTATTCAGTAACATATTACAACATAAAAACGTCATAGCAAATTGTGAAAAAACTATACGTGATGGAGCATATCTGAGGCCGTTTTTGGATTTAGCACCCCAAATTCCTATAAAACCAGCATACAATTTCAAAAAAGTTTTTAGGACCCTCAATTTTGCAGGCCTGTGTAATTATTGGTTTTGTTTAACTTCCTTCGCAACATCTACGGTCATATAAAGGAGGGGACGTACAGTTTTATGTGAGATCCCAACCACGGGTCGCTACATAGTCTGGCTGCAGCGGACGGTCTCCCATCCAACTACTACCCAGACTCACTGTCGCTTAACTTCGCTGATCAACGGGAAGCGGTGTTACGACATTGGCTATTGGCTACGACGTAGCCCGGGGAGTCCTGAATAGCGTGGAGGAACATCGTGGTGTCATCACCCGAAGGATAGCAGCAGCACAGAGTGTAAGATACACAACTGTGTGGAGAATTTTACGGGAACAACAGCTTTACCCATATCACATTCAAAGAGTACAAGACCTTACTGAAGCCGATTTCCCACCACGAGAGGCTTTTTGTACTTGGTTCCTTCAACAGGGTGCTCGCGATCCTCTTTTTCTATCCTCCGTGTTGTTTTCTGATGAGGCTGCCTTCACAAGAAATGGCGTGATCAATTTTCACAACACTCATCACTGGGCCGAAGAGAATCCGCATGCCATCATCCAGTCAAGGCACCAACAACAATTTAGTATCAATGTATGGGCAGGACTTATTGCCGACAACTTAATCGGTCCTTTTGTTCTGCCTGGAAGATTAACAGGAGAATCCTATTCCAATTTTTTAAGGAATGATTTAAGCGATTTACTAGATGAAGTTTCTCTTGGTGTACGACGTCGTATGTGATTTATGCATGACGGAGCTCCGCCTCATTTTGGTCGAATAACCAGAGACTATTTGAATGACCATTTCCCTGATAAATGGATAGGCCGTGGAGGACTCATTGCATGGCCTGCTCACTCCCCGGACCTGAATCCACTCGATTTTTACCTGTGGGGCATCTGAAATCCATCGTTTATGTGACACCCATTGACAACGTTGAAATGCTTCGCCAACATGTAAAACAAGGATGCCAGAAAATGCGAGCAATACCTGCAATGTTTGAACGTGTCAGGCAGTCTATGACGAAGCGTGTTCAGGCGTGTATTCAAGTGCAAGGCGGTCATTCTGAGCACTTCCTTTAAAGGTAAGGCGGATACTTGCTGGAACACACAACGGGCTGTAACTCGGAAACAAAGCGATTTCGGGCATATGTTTATATAAACATTTTTCATTGTTTCAGGTCCTGAATCCATTCTGAAAGTGCGGGTCGGGTCCGGGTCTGGGTCATTTTTCCAATTTACTTTCGGGTCCGGGTCACTTTTCTAATTTACTTTCGGGTCCTGGTCCGGGTCTGGGTTGGACCCGAAAGTTCACTTTCAGGTCCTGTCGGGTCTTTCAGTATATGACACGGGTTTGGGTCGGGTCCATTATTAAAAATGTAATAATTATAATCTGTTATAGGATAGATAATAAGACTGCTACCGTAGCTACATTAACATGTTTTCTGAAACATAGTAAAACATTATATGGCTATACGGTAGTAGCCTAACCATATATATTAATTAATCCGATTTTGGAAATGTTTGAAAGTAGGTGTATTAATTGTATTAATATTTAATAGTAACTAGGTATAGTTATACATGCATTGCTAAGGGCAAAGTACGATGTATGATTGCTCTTTTCAGCCCCCTTATTCTAAATTTTAATTAATTTTGTGAAAACAAATTCTATATTTTTTTGAGTGAACTCAAATGGAAATTATCATCTTCTTGCATTAAAATTAAATACTTTGTTTATCTTAAAAAACAAAAATAAAACCGATAATATGAAATAATTAAAGTCATTTGGTAGTAATATTGTCTTTATATTTTGAGGACAACATATTCTGTAAACTCCTTTAAAACAGATACTGATATAGCGGCATAGCCTATACTTATTTCTCCTAGAATCTAGATTGAAAGTTGTGGCAAAACAGGATAGAGATTTCTGAATTTTTAAATGATTTTTTTTATTTTGAATATACACAGTATATATATATATATATATATATATATATATATATATATATATATATATATATATATGCGCTTCTTAACTGAAATATTTTTATTAGGACTATTCTACACTATTTTATTTGAGAAGACTTTATTCCCCAACACCGTTCGATCGCAAAAACAATTCTGCATCTAATAATGATTGCGAAAGAGAATTTCTTTGCGGTTCAGAATGAAGCTTAGAGCGGAGAACAATCTTTCAACGCTAACTTGTGCGCACGGAGTAGACAATGCTACCAAGGCTGCCTGTTTTAATTCTCCTCCCATTTCCATCCACCATTTCATGGGATCTTGATGGATCAGTTTCCCAGCTGAATCTCTCTTTTTCGCGAGGCGAGGACATTTTTCAAACTGTATCACACCTGCATCAAACTTCGCACTCAGTGACACAGTTTGAATTCGTCCTTCCTTCTGGAGAAATCTTTCCTTTTGTCGCAATTCTTTTTCAATGGGGTCCGCGGCAGAGGTCTCGTCCGAAGAACTTTCTTCCTCTGCAACTATATTATTTGTAAAATTACAATCACTATCATGTTTTATCAATACTATTATATTTAAAATATTCATTTGTGAGGCTAGTTTTTTTGCTACCACTCCCCACCGAAAAAAGACCTTGTAAAGGCATTGCGAATTCAAATAAATAGCAAACGAAGCACTGGAGACCAACCAATGTACACAGTACACAACTCACAAACAAACAATAAACTATATTAGGATTAGGCTATTCTTCCATCACCGTTAAATCTCCACTTCCAGTGAGTCATTTGGAGGGTGGAGTGATAATTCAATACATTGTTGCCAAATCTAAAGGCGCACACATAAATTTTGTAAACTAAAAACCCGGCTGTGCGGGTCCTTCACTTTCGGGTCGGGTCTGGGTCTGGGTCAATTTTAAAATTCACTTTCAGGTCCGGGTCCGGGTTTTTTTTCTAATTCACTATCGGGTCCGGGTCGTATCTCACTTTCGGGTTAAACCCGGGGTCTGGGTCCGGGTCCGGGTCCGACCTGCCAGCCCATATATATATATATATATATATATATATATATATATATATATATATATATGCGCCTCGGTGGTGTAGTGGTTAGTGTCGTTGTTCATCCTTCCACACAATAGAGAAAGTGGTTGGTAGATAAATGGGTACCCTGGGTGGCCTAGTGGTTAAGACGTTGGGCTGCTGGTGGGGCGTGGTTCGGATTCCACGTTAGGTCCACTGTAGGTTTAAGGTGGAATGAAAAGCTTGACCTTCGTCAGAATGAACAATTCTGGCGGAAGCTAACCAAAGGTTTTATATATATATAATTTGATCGAAAGTATAGGAAAATTCCTCGTTATTAATTTTTACCACTTCTCTGCTTAAAATGTATATATTGATTATAAATATTCAAATTTAGAATCAGAGCGATTGAATTTGCTTTTTCCAACCATTTATCTTCTATCTCGTACGATGAGATTAATCTTAATTGAAACCCGAGAATAATCCCGTGCAAAAGCTAAACAAAACTCATTACTATTTATTAAAAAACGCTTTTCAAATAGAAATTAAGAGTTAACAGCTAATTGAAAACGTTTTAGGATTAGCAAAAGTGATATTTTTACGCTGTGTACACACACACACACACACACACACACACACATACACACAAAATATATATGTATATATCATATATTACCGCATACATATCGGGTTTTAAAGTCCTTCAAAGGTTTAGAAATTCAGTAATTTTTATGTATTTGAAATAGAACAAAACTATAAATGACATTTTAAAACTTTAAAGTTTTTTTGTACACTTTTAACCCTATTTTGGAAGGATTGAAACATATTTTCGATTTGTTGCTACGTGATTTGGCGGACTCTTGTTTCGATTCGCGCCTTCAGTTCCTCCAAACGTTGAGGACTGGGGCCGTAGACGATGTTATTAACTTATATGACCCCATAAAAAGAAATTTTAAAGGTTAGGTCGGATGAGCATGGTGACCACAAAAGTTTTTCCCTCTCTCTCTCTCTCTCTCTCTCTCTCTCTCCCCAATACATTTTCAAAGAAAGTTTGGATCAGATGTTTAAAGAAAAAAATTACTGAAAGCATCGTGGGTCACTAGAATTAACCTTTATAGATTTGCTCTTATTGAGCCATGTAAAGCGCATAATAATTTATCCCACAAACCCTAAACATATTCTGCAGCACCGCTTTTCTTTCCCTTCAGCTTTCACGTTCTTAAACAATTCACCATTTTTCCACCCTAAAGCAAATAGCTTTCGTGCCAAATACATGCTAATTTCATTAAACACTTTTAATTTCATAATTTATCCTTAAAATATATGCAAACGATCATTTTACTTAAAATTATGTAAAATAATGAAATACTACTTTTGTAAAATTTTACCTTTTGCTTATTATTATTGTTGTTATTATTATGAATATTAGATACACATTATTATTATTATTATTATTATTATTATTATTAGTAGTAGTAGTAGTAGTAGTAGTAGTAGTAGTAGTAGTAGTAGTAGTTGTGGTTTGCCACTTTCACTTCTCTTATCTAATAAATAAACTCAATCCCATTAATTTTGCCTAAAAGGCTTTCATGCTTCCAACAGCATATTCAGATTCGAATACTGCGAATATATTAATGCCACATCAGACATCTAAATTGTACATAAAAATATTGAAAATTTTTTAAAACTTATATAAGTTGTATTCTTTTACTGAAGAAAGGTTTTTGTTTTGTTTGTTTGAAATGACCCGCTCATCCATTTACTCACTCACAAATTGATATAAACTTTTAGGATAGTAATTCACTTGGTGCTATAGCGTTTACGCCAAAATTTAACTTATGTACGAAAATGTGTTAGTTTTCTGTTGTTTTATTTATGCCAAAAGAACTTTCGAGTGCGCTATTCTTTTAGGCCTAATACGGTATAAATCTACCTTCGAGTTCAACACAGAAGTGAAGGATGTTTCTTTTATTTGGCGCGAACGAAACAATGGAAAATGAGCACATTTTGGCGCAAACGCTATAGCCACGTTCAGTTGCCATTATAAAATGGCTAATGGATTCATACTAAATTTAAACCATCAGTAACTAAATAAACTTTAAAAAAAAAATTCGTGTATATAAAATTAAATAGATGCATAGGAAATTTTTATTGAGTGTCGGTATTTGAAAATACATTTCAAAAAAATTTGCATCTTGTACTGAAAAATATCAAACTCTTGATTCCAAACGAAATCCGACATTCACAACTAAAGAGAAAGTAAAATCCTTACTTTGGAGCTAATGAAGGAATCGAACTCCGGATCCTAATCTTACATCCGGACGACCCGAATCAAATTTAAGATCCTGACTCTGTTCCTGATCCGATTCAGATAAAATCTTGAGATCATGATCCGAAAAGAAGGATCTTATACCGGATCTTCAGTTTTTTAATTTTTAAGGCATCGGGGTAGCTCGGTGACTCAGTGTGAAATGTATCAGTATTTAAAGGAAAAAGGCATTCAAGGAAATTAGGATCCGTTGAAATGGTGGAATGAAAATGAGAACAGAGATACGAATTTGGCAAAAGTTTTAAGAAAGTTTTTGACAGCTCAGCAACAAGTGTGTCCAGTGGAAAAATTTGTGCAGTGAAATTAATATAATTTATGATCCCTTGCGTAATCATTTAAGTAGTATTAAATGGTGACAAATCTGAACAATGCTTACTCTTGACCTATTGCCAATTATGCCAGCGTTCGCAGTTCAGTACGTAACACCGTTTCCCTATAAGCGAAGTGAAGACACTGAGGTGAGCGTTTCGAACCCTGATGATGCTAATAATAATAATAATATAGCGGTTACAGTGGTGGGTCGCATTAGTTGGTCTGAACGCTGTGCTACCTTCTGGCCCTCCCCACTGAATTATTACTGTCGCTTGTAAGTGCTAGTAATAATGGCTTGATAAAATGAAAAATAACAAATTATATTCTAATTTTACATATTTTTAAAGGAAAATACTATGATATTACATAATGTAGAGGCTACTAGGCTGTACTACATACTCCATGTAATCTTATGAATTATATAATTTTACATTATTTGCCATTAAAAATAGTTACGCAGACTTTTCTTTCTGTTTTAGTAGTTTTATACTGTACGTAGGCTATATAAAAATGGTTTTAGTTACATAGAAGTTATAAAATAATAAAAATTAACATGAAATGCGATAGGATATAATTTAGTCTTAACTATATGTACTATATGTAAGAAAATGGATCTAGATACACTGTTTAATTAAAGATCCTGAGCCTAATCTTAATTCAAAAGATCCAATTGCGAGTACATTCTGATTTCGATCTTGATCGGGAAGATCCGGGTCGTACTTTCGTAGTCAGCGACGTTAACTACTACTACACTACGGCGCATGGAATATTTATTGGAATATTTATTTTTGTGTTCAACGTTCGAGTTCAGTATGTTTTTACTATGTGTTTATATTGACACACACACACACACACACACACAAATGCAGGTTAAAAACTACCCATGCACTTATTGCCTAAAATGCTTTATTTACCTTAAAATAGACTTAAAAAACGTCCGATGTATGTAAGAATTCTAACACCATCTTCCTAAGAAAGATGGAATCGTTTTCCGATCAGAACTGTGGAATTCTTTCACATGACTAAACATAACACGCAAGAACTGGCCTTTCCCAATGTTTAGGAATTCATTACTCATAACAGATTTATCTTTCACAGGAAATCGGAAAATAAAACAGGAAATTTGAAACCTGTTCCCAACAAAGATGGAAAAGTGTTCCGATAGAAGAATTACAAGTTTCTAAGAAAAAATTTTTTATTAGTATGCATTAATAAATAAAATGTTTTATTCAGGGAATGCAACATTAAAGTTAGATAATTTTATCCTCAAAACATAACCAAATCAATTAAAGTTTCAAAAGAGAAGAATTTTATGTAAAATTTAAAACTTTATTTCAGAAATAATACTATTTTGACTCGAGTCCTAATATTATTAAACTTTCCATATTAAGGTGTGTGTATATATATATACTCGTGTGTATATATATATATATATATATATATATATATATATATATATCAGTAAAACTAGTTCAATCATATATATTTTTCCTTGCAGAACTTTCGTTAAAAAACATCATCAGTGCATAATTATAACTGAAAAAAAGTTAATTTAAAATTATTCTGAATCTTTAGAGAATAAATACAAGAATTATTGACTGACAATGAGATAATCAATTAGTCTTGAAGAAAATACAGTGATTGCACTGAATTATAAAAGATATGCGATGGCAGCTCATCTTAAATTCTTTAAATTATGGAAAGAGTATAAGTTTGATTTGATTTAGTACCAGGATGCAAAAACGACAATAGGGGAAACGAGGGGAAAGGGGGAAAGGAGGGAAGAGGGGAAAAGCAGAATTTTAATCTCTCAAAGGGAGTTAGGGATTATAAGGGGGATGGGAGATACTGTAAGATAAAGAGGGGGTTGCCGCATCCAAAAAGTAGAAGACAAAAAAGAAACCTAAATTAACCGAGCCTAAACTTGAACATTTTTTTTATTTATATATACTCTGTGTGTGACAGACATCATACTATGAACTTTGGCGGCCACTATTCAGTCGTGTGTCGTAGGCATAACAGTGATATTACACCATCCGCAGTCGAACCCCCGACCTTAATCTTTATGTCACTGTGGTAGTTAAAATGTTTTTCTCGTCAATATAGATATCTATTTTCATTTTTTATTTACTTTTCCTTAGCTTGTTTCCTTATCTTCGGGCGACAGCGTTCACATTCCATCCTTGATGACCATCATCTTATATAAGACGCATACATAGACATAATTTAAAAATGAGTGAGGAGTAAACAGAAACGCATCTTTAAATAATATTTATTAACATGTTATGAGATTATTTTTTAATAGTAAACTCGCAAATAATGGTGGAAATAGTTACATCCTTATTGCTTTGTATAATACAAGCAATTCTTTTTAGGAATAATGCCCTGTTTAATGTATGAGGCTTTCTATACTCGATATACAGAGCTTTAAGATCATTTAGGATTATTTTTGTTCCTACTTTACGCTTGGCTGTAACATTTTCATAATTCTTAATCTTTGGACATATAGATTCAAAAGCCTGCTCGACTACGGTTAGTTTTTATAATATTATAATAAAATGTCAAAGTACGAGTATATACAATGCGCTTTAGGCGAGCGTTTATTCCTTTTTCACTTGTTTTTTTTCAATTGAAAACTGTTCAGACAGAGTTCATAGGGATGTATAATAAAATCCTCTAAATCGTGACGACAGATCGTATATAAAGACACAGGTCCGCCGGATGAACGGTGAAGGCGAGAGATGGTTTGTAACGCTCTAGACCAGCGTCCCAAAGCGATTGGTACTTCTCGGGGGAAATGTCTTCTAAATATTCCCTAAGCTCCAATTCATTTTCACCTTGTTCATCTCTGCACTTCATAAAGTCGTCAGTTAAAGCTGTATACGCATGCTCGAGTACGGTATAAAAATGATCCATATCATCAAAGCGCACATTTAATAAAGGTTTCAGGTTGAGGAAGGCGTGTATTTCAAATATTCTATCGAAAATGAAACTGTAAAGCGTAGGTACTAGTCCGTTATTAAGAGTGTTTGAACTGAAGCTTTTTAGATTAGTTTTCCACATCAACCGTATTTCACTGTAGTGTCGCGATTCACAGTTAATATGCAAATAACACAGTATGAGGAAGTGTCACTGATCGTCACTGTTGTTGTACGCGCGATGGCTGGTATTTTAAAATTCTCCTCCACCCACTTCTCAATCAACATAGAAATTTTCGACATTTCATCAACACTCTACAGATCTACAGATCTACAGAAGCTAAGGCTAACAAAGACACTAAGATCCACTCTAAGGTTAGCCCGAGAGAAAGGAAAGAGTAGGGGGTTAAGAGAAGAAAATAAGGGGTTAAATAAGTAGCAACACCTATCACTCATAGGTTAACATTTATTCAGAAAAAGAGAAAAAAGACTCACTATCATCATCCGCCAGCCACTGCCGACAAGTCAGAAAAAAAGTCGGAGAGAATAGGAAAGGGGTGAAAGATGAAAAGAAGTAAAATAAGAACACTTACAAACCATGCAAACACAGTCTTAACTCACAGTCATACCATGCAAACTACAGACATGCAAGTAAAGAGAGTTACAGACATGCAAGTAAGGAGAGGATAAGAAAAAAAAAGTAAGTAAAGTTAAACAAAAAGTGGGTTAGTTTACTCTACCAGCTACATCTACGTTCATGTTAGTCTAATTTTTTTTTTATATTTTATTGCTGGCATCACACGCTGGCATGTCACAAGTTGGCATTAATCGTCAACAGACTCATCCTCGACCACCACCCCCAGAGCTCCTGTTACTAATTGTTTTTTTTATTTTAAGCAACGTTAATATTTTTAAAATGCCTATCTAAACGGTTCTTAAACATATTAACGCTGGTAGAGTGAATGACTGACGCGGGAAGATTATTCCATTTATCAATTACTTTAAACGTAAAGAAGTTTTTAGCGATATTAGTAATGAAACGTCTGCCACGCAACTTAAATCCGTTATTACGAGTATTGCTATTATCGAAAGTGAACAGTTTGTCAAAATTTACGTTATCGATGTTATTAACGATTTTGAAAACTTCAATAAGCTCCCCCCTTAATCTCCTAGTTTCGAGTGAATGCAAGTCTAACTCTTTTATCCTATCTTCATAAGGCTTGTTGCGCAATGACGGAATTAGTTTCGTGGCACGACGCTGAACCCTTTCTAACCTATCAATATCCGCACGCAAATACGGGCACCAAAACTGAACGGCATATTCTAAATGAGGCCTGACTAGGGACTTGTAAAGGGACAATATAATATCCTTCGATTTAAATTCGAAATTACGCGCTATGAAGCCTAACATCCTATTAGCTTTTGCGCAAGACTCCAGGCACTAGTTCCTAACTTTTAAATCCTTAGATACGCGTACGCCTAAATCTACTTCCTCTTCAACGCTCGCTAACTCTCTATCATCCATCGTGTACATGTAATTATTGTTACGAGAACCTACATGCAAAACTTTACATTTGTCTACGTTAAATTGCGTCTGCCACTTATCCGTCCACTCCATAATCCTATTTACATCGTCTTGGAGCCTATTTCTATCGTCCTCGTTAACAACCTTACCGCCTATTTTAGTATCGTCTGCGAATTTTGACACGTTACTAGTTAATCCTACATCTATGTCGTTAATGTAAATTACGAATAGCAATGGGCCTAACACTGAACCCTGTGGGACACCGCTACCTACATCCAACCACCCCGATTCACTACCATTAACAACGAACGACCCTCTGTCTCCTAACACGAAGCCATTCCTCTAACCCAGTGGTCGGCGAACTTTTTTGGGTATTACCCCAAAATATATTTGAGGACGTAATCAGGACGTAAATTCGTAATATTCTAAAATTTAGAATAACGCCACATTTATGTAACAAAATAAAATAAAAATATACGAAAAAAATATCAGCACAAAGTGTCTCTCATACCGCACGCATTACCCCCAAAAGTTTTAAATTTACCCCATTTGGGTAATTTACCCCTGTTCCCCGACCACTGCTCTAACCAGTTAGCTACCTGACCGCGTATACCGTGCGCTTTAACCTTCGCAATTAATCTTCTATGCGGAACTGTATCGAACGCCTTTTTAAAATCTAAATAAATAACGTCAGCCACTATATGCCTATCGTATTCGCGCACTATTTCGTTATAAAATTCTACAAATTAGTTAAACAAGATCTATGGCGTCGAAACCCATGCTGACTACTATTAATCAAATCTCTACTTTCTAAGTGATCGATGATACGATCCCTAACTACGGATTCCAAAAGTTTACCTACAATTGACGTTAAGCTAAAGGGCCTATAATTACTAGTTACCGTGCGGTCGCCTTTTTTAAAAATGGGCGTGACGTTAGCTAATTTGAAGTCTTCAGGAATAATCCCCATTTCGAGTGACTGATTAAAAATCTTCGTTAAGGGGCCTACGATAACGTCTTTCAAATCTTTCAAATGTCTGGGATAAAAAGCGTCAGGGCCTGGAGCCTTGCTAACTTTTAGCCTATCGATATAATGCGCAATCTCACCCTCGTAAACAGTTATTTCATCCAAAATAGTCTCGCTACTAAATGGAAGGATATAGTCCACGTCGGGGACATTTACGTCTTCTATGGTAAAAACTGTCGCAAAAAAGTTATTGAAAATACCCGCCATCGTCTGAGCGTCAGAAGCCAAAGCGCCGTTAACATCCACTAGAGGACCTATGTTATCTTTTATCGGCTTACGATTATTGACGTATTCAAAAAACTTTTTTGGATTATGTTTACTATCCGCAGCTATAAGTCTCTCTAAATTACGCTTAGCATTCCTAACTGATCTTTTAACCTGACGTCTAAGCTCGATATATCTATTGAAGTTAGCTGCCGTGCCATTGCGCTTATTAAGTCTATACGCTCTGTTACGCTCGTTTATTAACTCGCCTATTTCTCTAGTCCACCACATGGGCCTACCATGATTTCTAGCGCGCTTGGGCCTACGAGGAATAAACTCCCTTTCAATATTTACAAAACTTTCTTTAAACGCCTCCCAATGCAAATTTGTGTCTTTACCCAAAAATAAGTTATCCCAGTCCACTACTCTCATCCTATCCGCAAAACTTTCAAAATTAACCCTACGAAAATCAGGGACTTCTATTACGTTACTATCCTTAGTGTTTTCTATCAATAACTTAAACCTAAGAATTTGATGATCACTACATCCTAAACTCTCGCCTACTTCTAAACTATCGACTATATTTTCGCCGTTCGTCATCACCAAATCTAAAATATTGTCACCGCGCGTTGGTTCTGTAACTATCTGTCGTAAAAAATTATCCTCCATGAACTCAATCAATCTCAAACCCTCCTCATTACCAGTAAAAGTCTCGTAATTAACATTAGGGCAGTTAAACTCTCCGACAATTATACTATTGCGATTGTCAATAAAGTTACCAAGTGAGTAAAATCTAGTATCGGTATCGAAGGGTTGAACGGGAGGTCTATAAACAACAACAAAATTAAAACTAATACTACGCACCCTAACTTCAACGCATATCGCATTAATTGCTGCCGGAAAATCTATCTTAACCTCGATAGCCCTAAGGGAATTACGAATATACAGCAAAACGCCGCCACCAAACCTATGTAACCTATCATTAGTAAAGAGTTTAAAACCCGGTATATCAAGTCCCCCCAACAAGTCCCGAGTCACGGTATTTAACCACGTTTCAGTGATAGCAACTATATCGTAGTTGTCGGAATAAATTATCGCCTTAAATTCGTTTAATTTATTTCTAATACTACGCGCGTTACAATAAAAGACGTTTAAGGTATTTTTTACCACGGGCCGGCGTTTTAAACTATTTTTCACGTCGGGCCCGCTTTCCCCGGACCCACAACGTTTAAAGAAGGCTTCGACCTAGGCAGCTTTCGCACGTTTTCGTCTATTAACCTACCTAGCCTAGCATTACCTATTTCATTAAATTTCACCCCATCTTTTATAAAAAGGCTAGGATCACTGAATTCGGACCACAGCTTTACGAAGGGTAGATTTTCCTCAGCACAAATCTCTTCTAATTTATTATTCAAAAATATTGTTTTTGACGTAATCCTAAGACCAAACCCGTGCCTAGGGGTAATACCTAGAACTAAAGACCTATCTGACCTCGCCTTCAGGGACCTAATTAACCCCCTATATCTCTCCAAAAGGTTAGGCACTCTCGTATCGGGCCTATACGAGTCGTTGTCTCCTACCATCGTCACCAACATCGAGTGACGGGAGGCAACGTCAATCCTATCCACTTCGTCTCGAACTCTGTCAACCCTGGACCCTGGGAGACAGACCCTCCTCCTCTTGGTTGGATGCCGTTCAACGAACTCTTTGTCCATGTGGCGCACTAAAGAGTCCCCAATTAAAATAGTTTCCCCCTCATTCACGTCCCTTTCCAAATGGGCGAAAGGGTTCGAAACCTCGATAGGGGGGGGGCATTCCTATCACCTAACGTACGCGGCCTAGCTCCACCCTTAACTTCTCTAAATCCCTCCCCATCTACTACTCTCGAACCAACCTTAACCCCTTCCTCAACTCTATACAACCTTCCCGACAAGCTACCTAAACTAGAAACTAGATTACGCACCTCACCCTTCAAATTACTAACGTCTTCAACGTTAGTATTGGTTCGGCTTTCGTCAACCGTAGCCCTACCCCTGCCCTCAACAAGCGTTGCAAGTCTTTCCGTTACGTCACGTACACTGCGTTTTATGTCAACTATTTCTTCTATTAACTCGCAAAAGAAACAAACTGATCACTCGGTAATCGCCATAGGACTGCCGTTATAATCTTTAAATTCCGAATAGCACCGGTTTACCCTACACCTAACACACGACGCTTTCTGCAACGGCATCGCGCAGTTAAAAATTAGTTTATAACCGTTACAAGTTTAAGTTAAATTAAGCCGGCACGCTATGAAAACTTCTAAATCGCTAAAAACCACTAATATTCAATTACTTAACTATAACTATGTGAATATAAACGCAAGTATATAAAATTCAAAACTTTTCAAAAGTAAAATTCTTAGCAATATGCAAAAGTAGATGCAATATCAGAGAACTCAGGAAATGCGTCCGTTCAGTACAGAGTCTGGCTGACTCAAATACATAACATTGCGTTTAGCGGAGTCTGTACGTTTATAACTTGTCTCGAGCACATAATTAATTGCGTCACTGCTACGTTGAAATACTCACTGATTTGGAAACAGCAACTCGTATTGTGCTTTAAGGATAGTACTTTGCAGTAACTCTTTCTTTGTTACCGTAGTTGCAGGTGTTTCTTGGTGGCAGTGCTGCTGTGAGGAGGCTTCTGGATAGCACGTCGCGACGCTCCAAGCTCAGATGCTGTTGTGAGGCGAACTTCTCACTTCAGCTCTTAGCGCAGACCTGGCAGTGAGTCATACATCTTAGGATCGAGGCACCACCTATTGCTGGCTCGACGACTCGGGATGGAGCCTATACAGCTGACCAGACAGGAAATCCAAATCAAGCAGAGCTATTCGCGCGTTCATCCATACAGTGCGCGGAGTCTATACATCATGTCCAGACTGGAATGCCCCCTGCAACACACATTCAAAGGTTAAAAGAAAATGATATGCGCAATCTAAAACGCAAAATAATTTATTTAAAGTACACGAGTTAAATAAAATAAAAAAATAATACTTATAAGTAAATAAACATTCACGAATAATAACAAGCAAATAAACGCGTTAAAACTTAAAAATAATAATTTATCAGGTCCCCCAAAAAGTTTTTTCGTTTTTTAAATAATCACTTTAAATAAGTTTAACATGTGATGAAAAATGGGTTATGTACAGTAATACTGTAATACTAAGCGATCATACCAATGGCTGTCGCCCAACGAGAATGTACCACACACGCCGAAGCCCAACCTGCACCAAAAGAAGATTTTGCTCTGCGTATGGTGGACAACAGCCGGTGTCACCCATTATGAGCTTCTAAACCCAGGCCAAGCGATTACTGCGGACGTATACTCGGCACAACTTCAACGAGTTCACGACAATTTGCTCGAAAAGCAACCATTACACTGGTCAACAAAGATTTTTCATCAGAGTAAAATTTGTGGTGGCTGGATAGCATTTTGCACGCTGATTCCAAAACTGCATTCAGATGTTTTATAGCACGTATAGTTTTCAAGATGAAGGCATATATATAACTACACAGATTTAACCATTTAAATAGGCAAAATACTAATATTTCAACATTTGATTGTGTTTATTTTATTGTGTTTTTTTAGTTTATTCATCTTATTTATTTCAATTATCTTAATTATACATCTTATGTATTTCAGGTGTGAGCTTTTACGTCTAGCTGCATTGTGATTCAGGCAAGAACGCCGTGCTTTGTGTGTCAAAAGATAGTCCAGTCCAAGAACTTGTTGTGTCAAGTTGGTGTACATTTTTTTTGAATTTATAGTTTGCTCAGGTCAGTCAACATGCCTCGACAATGTAAGAATGACCCCGACAAGTTCTGTTTCGTATGCGGCCAGTTGACAACTAAAACACAGCGACGAAGTATTACAACCGACATTAAGAAAATATACAAGCTATACTTTGGTTGCCATCTAGGTGACCAAGATAAACCATGGGCGCCACATCAAATCTGTTCTGGCTGTTCAAATGGATTACGTGATTGGCTTAACAAAAAAAAGCTTCAATGCCATTTGCCATACCCATGATATGAAGGGAGCCGAGAGATCATCATGAAGACTGTTATTTTTGTAGTGTGAACTTAATGGGGTTTTCTGCCAAGAACAAACACCAGATTGTATATCCAAACTTGGATTCAGCACGTAGACCAGTAAAACATGATGAAACATTGCCCATTCCAATTCCCCCAAGTGATAGGCTAGATTCTATCATAGATGACATGGAAAGTGATGAAGGTGCAACTGGCGTTTCCGGACCATCTACAGAACCAGAGTACACTTTTGAAGGTAGACATTTAGAGCGTAAAAAGTTAACCCAAGGACAGTTGAATGATCTAGTTAGAGACTTATCGCTGTCTAAAGAGAAATCAGAGCTTCTCGCCTCAAGACTAAAGGAGAACAATTTACTTGAGAACAATGTTCGTATTAGTTACTACCGAAAGCGGAATTTTGAATTAACAGCATTATTTTCAGTAGACGGTCCTCTCTGTTATTGCCATGACATCAATGGACTATTTACAGCCATATCTCAGACGTATGTGGTATCTGAGTGGCGCCTCTTTATTGATTCGTCGCAGAGAAGCCTGAAAGCAGTTCTTTTGCATAATGGTAATATAATGCCATCCATCCCCATTGCCCATTCCGTCCATCTAAAAGAGACATATGACAATATGGATATACTACTTAAGGCAATCAAATACGACAGTCATCAATGGAATGTTTGTGGAGATCTAAAAGTTATAGGAATGCTTATGGGTATGCAGTCAGGATTCACAAAATTTTGTTGTTTCCTTTGCCTGTGGGACAGTCGCGCCACTATAGAACATTACACCAAAAGTGACTGGCCACTTAGGTATACATATGTCCCAGGGATAAGCGATGTCCAGTCTGTCCCTTTAGTGGATCCCCAAAAGATCTATCTGCCACCTCTTCACATTAAACTTGGTTTAATGAAAAATTTTGTTAAAGCAATGGGTAAAGTCAATTCTGAAGGGTTCCAATACCTTTCAAGGAAATTTCCGAAGGTTACTGCAGCAAAATTGAAGGAAGGAATTTTTGTTGGGCCACAAATAAGGGAGGTTTTGAATGACACTGAATTTGAAAAAGTCCTAAGTCCGCTGGAATTGAAGGCTTGGCTGGCGTTCAAATGGATATGTGAAAACTTTCTTGGAAGCAACACGTCACCTGCGTATAAGGATGGAGTCAAGAACCTCCTTTATGCCTTCAAAGAAATGGAGTGTCGAATGTCGTTAAAAATTCACTTCCTGCATTCCCACTTAGATTTCTTTCCTGAAAACCTTGGTGCAGTGAGTGACAAGCAAGGAGAGCGCTTCCATCAAGATATTCAGATGATGGAGAAGCGCTACCAAGGATATTGGAATGAAAGCATGATGGCGGACCATTGTTGGATGCTGTATCGTGACAATCCAGGCCAAATTTACAAAAGGAAATCACACTCACAGCGCTTTTAATAAAATAATGTATATATTCTTTATTTATAAGTACATTGAATAAGGTATATGATGTATTTGTTGTTTAGCATTCCTAAGTGTGATCTATACATCCATAAATTTCCTTATAGCAATATCAAAAACTTAAAAATATCAAAACCAGTGTATCTATATAACTATACGTGCTAGAAACAAAATAAAACCAGATTCGGAATCAGCGCGAAAACTGCATTAAGAAAAGTGTGATCATGTTTGTGATGAGAAAAAAGTTTCATTTTGTTGGCCAGTGTTATTGGTCAATTGCAAAAGTGTTGTGATCCTGCTGGACAATGCGCACCCACATACTGCAAAAACGACGATAGAAAGCTCAATACCCTTGGTTGGGAGATTTTGCCACATCCACCCTATTCACCTGACCTTTCCCCTTCTGACTATCACCGTTTCCTCTCGCTGGATAACCACATGCGGAATAGGCAATTCAAAGCACAAGTGAGCCTTGAAATGGAATTGAAATCTTTCTTCGCTTCTAAAGACCAAGATTTCTTCCGACGCGGCATTTACAGTATTGTTTCTCGTTGGGGAAAGGTTGTAGATTGTAATGGCGACTACTGTTCCGAATAAAAATTACCAACAATTTTATTTTGTCTCTTTTAAAGTTCAATTAAAAAAACGAAAAAACTTTTTAGGGACCTGATATGAAATAAATAAACCGTAAAATTTTTTTTAGGAAAGAACATTAATAAATTAAGTCGAAATATGTACGCCGATTAATTACTTGCCACGGAAACCAAACGGAACAATATCTTAAGTCCCAGGTAATTGATATCGCTTCGTGTATGTGTTGCGACACACCTTCGTCCCTCTAAGTTCCTTCACACCCACTAATTTCTGAACGCGGAAATTATACGTTCCCACAACCAGATGAGGAGGCATGGAATCGTCACCATCCAGGGGATCATCCAGACATATCAGGTCTTTGAGTGATGTGAAGTTGATGATTTGACGGTTTGCTAGATTTAAGTAACCACCTTCGCCTTCACGATGTACCTGACTTCATCACCGATCCTCACACGTATTCCATAAGTCTTTGGCCTGGTTGAAACAAATAAGTCCACGTGTGCATTGTCCCCATACTCTTCCCTGATCTCGTCAGTGAGACCACTGAGGAACTTACCTACAGAAGGCATATATTCACCTTCCTTCGCCGTAAACACTACACTATTGATGTCGGCGTACGGAACCTAATGCTTGATGCGTCCATAAGCCGTCGTAAAACTAGCTCCAGGGATGTTTGTGACGCGGGATGTATCTGTAGCCAACTCGGTTCTATTGTAACGTATTATATACGTATTACCTACGTCTACAACTTCAACAACCACTTTGTCGTCAACTTTAGCGTAACTCCCATACTTCATGAAAACTATGATCTGAGTGCACGTTCCTCTTGTCAGTGTTCTGTGTAAACTTCCACTAAAGACTGTTTAGAAAAAGTTTTGCATTAAAGCGCTTGCGAATGTTTCGCACAATATCCTCCCACTCAAGTTGTATCTCCTTACTTTTTCAAACTTTCAAACTTTTATTCAGAAAAGAATACAAGTGACAGAGTTTTGCAATTTTTAGATATTTGTTACGACATTAATATATTCACAGTACTCTCATTTGAATATGCCCTTGGAAGCATGGGTGCTTTTTAGGCAAAATTATGGCATTTACCTTATTTATTACATAAAAATAGCAAAAGTGGCAAGTACTATAATAATAATAGAGACAACAAATAATAACAAGAATAGCAATATACTACTACTACTACTACTACTAATAATAATAATAATAATAATAATAATAATAATAATAATAATAATAATAATAATACAATATAAAGTTTACAAAATGTTACATGATTTTAAATTAAATGAAATGAAAATGAAAATGAAAAGGTTTATTGGCAGACTATAGTCCATATGACAAATATTATTAATACAATGACAGTTCATACACTGAGGATAGAAATATATACAATTGATTAGAAATAATACTGTAATGTCGAAGTTAAGTGGAGCTACAGACAGACGTTTTCGTACCAAGAAGTCCATAGCTTAGAGGATAAATGGCAGGACCCATGGATAGCTTGGATGATCGGGTTGGTTGATTTTTTAATTCTTTGCATTAGACTGTGTTGAGCACGTCTTTTTACCTCCGGGAAGCTCGGGACATTGCGGAAAGCAAACATTTGCGAAGCTGAGCATCTCGGGGGTAATTTATGTAAGAGTCTAATTTAGAGTTCTGCCAGAACCTTTTTTATAATTCACCCACAGTTGCTGTCCGTATATATTACTGCAGAAAGTACGAAAGAGAGTTTTTAGCTTCACTTGTACAGAATCGAAAGTTCCTTATGGTTATATTCGCTATAGCACACAGGCTTCGAGATTGTTTTCTTATATCCGAGTCATCACTCAAGGAGCTGGTAAAAGTTTGACCCAAATACTTAAATTCTTGTACTTCCTCAATTACTTCACCATTCATTTTAAACCTTATATCAGCTGGCTGATTACAGCTTTTAGGATGAAATGCATAACCTTAGTTTTTGTAACATTAAAAAGAATATCATGTTTATGCGAGTACACTTCGTAGACTTTTAGTAGCCGATCCAGACCTTTAACAGAGGGACTTATTAACACCATATCATCGGCATAAACTAAGTTATTTATCCTTTTGTTATCTATACAACATCCCATTGTTGCCTCATTAAGTGAAGCAATTAATCCGTCGATATATACATTAAACAGCATAGGGGAGAGCAAGGAGCCTTGTCTCACCCAGCAAGAGGAGCCAAAACCATTGGATAGTACATTGCCCCACCTAACAGTGAAAGATTGGTGGGAATACCAAAATTTCAATAAATTTAATATGTACATGGCAACCTTCCTGTCTTCTAGTTTTGCAAATAAAATATTGTGGTTCACCCTATCATATGCCTTACTTATATCTAGGAAACAGCTATAAATAGTTGAATTACTGTCACTGTAATTAGATATTGTTTCTTTAAGTACATAGATACACAGGTCAGTTGAGTGGGACCTTTTAAAGCCAAACTGATTAGATGTCCATAGGAAATCATTTAATCGGCGTAACAAGTTTTTCTAGTAGTTTCGAGAAGCAGGAAGCGACAGCAAAAGGAGGCCTGTAATTATTGCTGGACAGAATGTCTCCGTACTTATTTTTGACCAGGGGCAAGATATATACCCTCATGAACTCACTCTGCAGGGATATGGCTATGAGCCAGCATGGCTGATAGGAGGAATGATATATGCAGACATACTACTTCATTTGCATATTTTAAGTGCTCATTCGATAAGTCATCTACCCCTGACGCAGAACCAGTCTTTAACTCTTTAATTAACCTCTTTACTTCAGAAAATGATGTCAAAGTATTTTCCCTTGTCCCTCCCAGAATCGTTTCGATGCAATCTATCTTAAGATTATCCCTACTCACACTGTTAAGAATGTTAGAATAGTGGTTTTTCCACAGCTTTGCAATTCCATCCTCCCTCGACACCCCATCGATTGTCGGAGGGAGGACATTTTTGACACACGTTTGATTCTTAACAAATTTCCAAAATTTGTTATTATCGTTATTTATGCGAGCTTCACAGGCTTTTGATGCTCGAATAGACTCTTCTTCCTGTTTACATCGCCTTATGGCCGCCTTATACTGACCCCGACTTCTACACATATTCAAGTATACTGGTCCTAATCTGGGTCTACCATGATAGCACAACAAATCATAGGCGTCTTTCGATTCCCTCTTCAGGGGGGCAATAAAATCATTCTATCCAGGAATAATCTTAGCATGATAGTTGTAAGATTTAATCAGTTAATGATAGTTGTCAGATTTAATCAGTTAATGATAGTTGTAAGATTTAAATTAAATGATTTATTGTATATTAAGTAGAAAATATTACATAAAACAGTGAAAGTGGCAAGTAATAGTAGTAGTGAAAACAAATAATAATAATAATAATAATAATAGCAACAATAATAATAATAAATGTTGAATACTGAGCATCGTTTACTGATAAAATAATTACAGTACTTTTACAGTTTACAATGACATAAATAATTGTGAAAGTGGACTATTTATTTTATTCCAAATGTTACATAATTTTAAATTAAATGTTTTATTGTGTATTGAGTAGAAAATAAATGCTGTTTAATAATAATAATAATAATAATAATAATAAGAAGAAGAAGAAGAAGAAGAAGAAGAAGAAGAAGACGAAGAAGAAGAAGACGAAGAAGAAGAATAAGAAGAAGAAGAAAAGAATAGATTAAGAAATTAAAGGTGATTAATGAAATTAACATACAGCATTTAAATAGTTGATTACAAAATTGATTACTATGATAAAAATGGCAGAAGTGAACTTGTACATCAGTAGGAGGGTCATTGCGTCCATGGACGCAACATAATTTTCAGGTTATTTAATGAATTTCTATTTACTTTTACTTTTCTGGATTAATGATATTCTCGAATTTAGTGTTTTGTTGCAAGGAATATAAGGAAACAAGGAAAGAAAAATAACCATTTTTTATTTGTTTTAGTAAATACATATAGAGTACAGAAACACAGTAAATGAGTACACAAATGGTAACTGCAAAAAGCAAACTTAACTATTCGAATAAAGAAGGCAAACTTTTAGCAAAATCTTTTTTGGTTTCTACGTCTGGTATCAGACTACGTGAAATCACTCTAGCTTTGATAAAACCATCTCGTGCTTCAAACCCAAATACTGAACTTCAAGAGTCTGTCACTAATTTAATACAACGCTCTACATTCTGGGTATGACTGGGATAATCTGAAATGTTCATTGCGTTTTCTTTTATAGCTAAGATTTCAGCTTTTGTTAACTTCATTGTAAGAGGTGACTCACTTAGTTTAGTATCATTTCAATTAATTATTTCATCCCAGTCCTTTGCATCAAAATTAAGATTTGGAACCTTGAAATCTCTCAATTCTAAATTTTTACTAGTCTCATTTCGCATGTCTATGATTTTGCTAACAGCTTTTTCACGTTTTTCCTAGCTGAGTCACACAACATTGTGAAAAGAAAATTTTCCGAGTGAGCAAAGTATGCATTTCGGGATATATACTTCTTAACAATTTCTACTGATTCTCTAAGCAAATGCTTAACCCTATTAATAGCACAAAACACATGCCTTGGGCCATCTATGCAATTAGGTCTGCACTTGATGTCAAACCAATTAGGACCATAATTTGTCACAATGAAGTGTGTTAATGTGTAAAGTTTCTTTGTTGGTTTCACTGTTGAAACATAAAGCCTACAAACCCTATTAGCAAGAGTTAACCATCTAGCATGACTAAGAGGACCTGGCTTTACATGAGCAAGGTGTTCATCAACTGTACCATTTCTGATTGCTGAAATAATGCGGTATAAATACTGCTGATCTCTACTGTTATAGGTTGAATTGTACTACTGGATTGTTTTCACAAAACTGAATGGCTTTCCCAATAGGACCAACAAAGGTACTTGCCCCAGATGTTGTACCACCCAATGTTTCACAAATATGTCTTAGAGGTAATTCATTTGTATGAAGGATACAAATGAACCATTGAAGTGCCCTACCAAGTGCTTTCTCCATAACATGAATCACACCTCCTTTATAACTAGTGTTGGTATTTGTTCTATCACAACCTATTACAGCTATATCATTTTGTAAATCTCTCTCTTTAATAACTGACAATACTGAATTTGCTATGTCCGCAGCCTTACTCGATACTGGTTTTTATGATGGGTAATATACTCTCCACCTGGTTCAGCAATCATTACATAGTGTTCTTCACTCTTCTTTTCACTGTACCACCTATCATTGACTTTCACTTTACTTTAAGTCTGATCCTTTCGACCATCGAAGTAATTGGAAGTGATAGGATTCACTTTATTATTTTCCAATGTTTTTTGAAGTTTTTCTCTTTCTCTCCGCACTTTACTTCTGTCATTACGAGATGGTCATCTTCTTTGGTGATCATACCAACGTCTATCAAAGTTGCAGTTGCAATAGCAGCAGTAGCACGATCTGATACACCAAATCTATCTGCCTGCACTGCAACATGCCGCAAAGACATTCTTATTTGGCTTCTAGTATTTTCAAAACCACAGTCTTCAGTTTCCATTATCCCATTGGCAGTCTTCATCTGAAGAACTTTCTAATAAGCTCAAAGGTTGAACTTCAGTAGAACGACTAATGGTTTTCTTTTCTTTACTTACTTGTTCTGAGAGCTTCCTCTTGCATCTCTTTTGTAAAATTTGTGTGACATGCACAATTTAGGGTGGATCGATTTTACATTTGTTTCGATTTCCATATTTTAATAGAGACAAAAACTTGCGCATGCATGAGAAAATAGCCTCTGCAAAATCTTAGCTTAATAGGTAATCATCTTCTGCCCCCGGCAGAGCGATGAAAATCATATTTTAGTAGTCAAAAACGTATTTTTCTTATAATTTTTAAAATATCAATATGCATCAAAATTATTCCTAATAACTATAAAGTCGATGAAAAAGACCTCATATGATCGTTTTTC
Organism: Bathynomus jamesi; assembly: GCA_023014485.1. Lineage (NCBI taxonomy): Eukaryota > Metazoa > Arthropoda > Malacostraca > Isopoda > Cirolanidae > Bathynomus > Bathynomus jamesi. The sequence goes on along the minus strand of JAJOZX010004707.1, from coordinate 268,813 downwards.
CAAGCGCGTTGTCCTACGTTAATATCTTTTGCCCCCGGCAACAACGTCAAATGTTGAAAAAATAGGTAATTTATATACATATTTTCAGATTGGCTCTTTGTCTTAAATAATGCATTTATATATTTCCCATAGCATTTATATCGTTGCTTAGGCATGAAATAACACACACACATGCCTATTACACGGTAATGAATTATCACTGCGACACCTCATTCAAGACTTGGACGGCAAAACAACTGGGCCAATGGGCTTTACTGGACCAGTTGGAAAACAACTGAACGACTGCGAAAAACTTCCAATTACAGAATTCGATGCCATTCCATCTCCCGACATTGACATAGATGATGCCGAGTTGAGCACTGACCAAAAATATTTGTTAGGCATCTACAGAGCAGTGTCGAGCGGTAGCTTCTCTTCAGCTCTCGCGGCTCGAAATCCAGGTAAGATGGCGCATTCCAGGTGGCTGACAACAGCAAATAGATTTCTGCGCCTCTATGTTTCAACCAGTGAACCCTCCAGCACCTTCAACGAAATTGTGCGATTCATTATGACAGTTTACGCACCAATTTTGTTTAAGATAAAGAAAAACTCCAGTTTCACTGAGGGCGCAAAACATTTTTTCGAAATGATGCGTCTCTCTCAGACCATGCCTCAAAGATCTAAGACAATCGCCAACAAAGTCCTCCGTAGAAATTCTTTCTTTGCTCACCCAGAAAATATTTTGATCTCCATGCTACATGCCGATGAGCAACACATAAGAGAATTGGGATGGAGAAGAATATTAAAAGCACGATCAAAACAATCACCAGCGGGGGAAATTCGAGCCTTCGCCATGCGAGCTGCTCCACGATAGTCAAAACTATTACGAAATGATCAACTGGCAAACGGCTGAGGTGACCGAACCCCCCGTTACAAAACCAATACCTGATACCCGAATAAAAGAGTTTGTTGAGACGGGTGACCAGCCTGATGGACTGATCCCACTATTCCCTTGTCATACTCAAGCGGTCGAGAGACTCATCAAATTAGTAACCGAAGCCTCTGCCAGTGTAAGTGGAATAGAAGAGAGGGACGGATTCATCCGCTCCCGTCTTCACTCCCGAACAAAAATTCCACGATTTGATTCTAAGAAAGATTACCGTATGTAAATCGACATGCAGCCAAAGGAAGGGTGGTTGGGGCTGGATAGGGTAGAACTCGACGTACAGCCACCTCCTCGTGGTGAGTTCTGGTTTGCTAATTTTATAAAATTAGCAAGCGAGGAGCTGTACTTAGTACTTATCGTACTTATAACATCGCATTAACGTAATTATAATCCACATTTAGACTTTTCTCGGGGACAGAAGATATTACTCTAGTCATAAAATTTTGCGTGTGTGTTATTTCATGCCTAAGCAACGATATAAATGCTATGGGAAATATATAAATGCATTATTTAAGATAAAGAGCCGATCTGAAAATATGTATATAAATTACCTATTTTTTCAACATTTGACGTTGTTGCCGGGGGCAAAAGATGTTAACGTAGGACAACGCGCATGGAAAAACGATCATATGAGGTCTTTTTCATCGACTTTATAGTTATTAGGAATAATTTTGATGCATATTGAAATATTTTAAAAATTATAAGAAAAATACGTTTTTGACTACTAAAATATGATTTTCATCGCTCTGCCGGGGGCAGAAGATGATTACCTATTAAGCTAAGATTTTGCAGAGGCTATTTTCTCATGCATGCGCAAGTGTTTGTCTCTATTAGAATATGGAAATCGAACAAAATGTGAAATCGATCCACCCTAAATTGCACATCTACACTACCTATGTACATTTTACGATCACTCCTCTGATCAAGTAGAAACTGTAATTCCTCTTTTGGTACTTTTTTATCTCCGGTGCAATCTACGTGAATTTCATCACAATCATCACTGGATCTTATGCCTGCATGGCCGCCGAGAGCTGCCACGGTCCCCGGGGAAGGATTGGTGTATGGGCCCCCCTGTTTACTCAGTATTTTATTATGAATGTTTTTTGTGTACATAACAAGGAAACTGATTATATGTCCAAGACACTATTCAAAACATACCGTATGAATAAACAAATCAGAAGAAAATTGCTATTTTATTTTTCGAATCAATTACATTAATTCTATCACCATACAATTTACAAATGCAGTACCAGTCCATGCAGGCAAGACAATTGTTAACTGCAAGATTTTTATAATTAGAAGTGTACTTTCTTTGCCTTCTCTCTAGCAAAGTTGTAAATGATTCTGATGAAATTTAAAGTACAGGCTAACTGGCTTTCAATTACAATGGTTCCCAGATCTGTCAGTCGGTCTTGGGCATTGGTGGACTGCAGATAATATTTTCTGTTTCAGTTTGACTATGATAATCTCTATAAAATGTATGTTTATTAATTATATTTCCTCTCTGCTATTTAATCAATTGCTTTATTAATATTTTTAGATTTCATCCCCCCTAGAGGTCCGGGCCCGGAGATTTATCCCGGCCTCTCCGCCCTCTCGATGGCCCTGTATGTCTGTATGAGATTTTAAATTACATTTACAGACACATATATCAAACAAATTACTGAGACTATTCATATATTCATTTTTTAGTTTCACTGATGTTTTTTAGCTACTGAACGTTGCTCCTCTTTCTATGAATCTTGCTACCTTTTGAAACAACTTTTTCCTGAACTGTGGGGATTGATGCATGCTTGCTGCCAAAGTTTTAGTAGCTCCTGAGTTATTTGTCTGATGATTAGTTTGTTAGTTGCATTTTTTCTTTCTTTGAGATAGAGAATGTACCGAACCACTTGTAAATTAGTTGGCAAAAGGTTATGAGGCAACTTCTCAGGAGTTCCAAACATACAATGTTGCTAGAATGCCTTGTGCTCATAAATATTTTCCTTGCTCAATAACATAGGGAACTTGAAAGCGTCGATTAAATATCAGTGTGCTATTGTAAATTATCATTTTCACTCCGACCTAATATATATATATATATATATATATAATATATATATATATATATATATATATATTCTTCTGCCTGCCTGTTAGATTGGAAAATTAATTTTAATTTTTTGTGAGAACATTTTTCCAGATATGGCCCCTAACCTACGCGAATGTTCCGACTTTAGTGGAAAACTTCCTCAATACTTTTTTATCGATCTCTCTTCTAACCCTTTACTTTGCAGATTTTACGTAACCCGACAAGAACTACGAAACGAGGTGATTTCGGCGAGAGATGAACTTCGAAGAAATAGGAGAGAGGCGATTGCATTGAGAAAAGAATTTAGTACTTTGCCAGGGAGCTTCAACTAACTACAGGATTTTGTTTCAGAGAGCCTGGGCGCGAGTTCTCACACAGAACGGAGATCGCGCGAAGACTACGACGAATCCTCCACCAGTCGTCATTCCCGCTCCCCTTTCATCTTCGGAGGATCGACCGTTTGAACCAGTTCGAAATGGGGTCCGACCTAGTCAGCATAAATTGTGCTAAGAGAAGTTACTCGTATAACTAATAGATTTTCTGTCTTACAGCCACAGCAGAATGGAATGACGAGCGGAAAATTATGTTGGTTGGCGATTCCATCATTCGAAGGCAATTACAGGAGTTCTGCATGAACCCAACTCGGAGAAGGAGGTACTGCTATCTTGGAGCCGTGTTTACGACATCACGGACTCCATAGACGAGTTTGGTAAAGATGCTGACGGTAGTACGATATTTATGGTGCGTGTTGGGACTAACGATGTTAAGGTTTCCAGGTCAAAGGAGCTAATAGAGAAATACAAGCGGCTGATGTGGATTCTAAAGGATAGAACTAAAATATTCATTTTTCAGGAATTCCCCCAAGAATAGCAGAATTCGACAACTTTTTCAGCAGAGCTACCTGCATTAGTAATATTTTTAAGTCCCTTTGCCAACAGGAAAATGATGAATTCGTCGATTTGTGGAGTCCTTTTTATAATAAAAAGAATTTATTTTTGCGTGATGGTCTTCACATGAATGGCGTGAGAGCAGCTCGTTTTGGTAGACTTTTATATAGCTGTGCGATGGCTTTTCAGGCAAAAAACGGCGTGACTCCTAAACAAACGACCAGCCTAACATAAATTTTCCTTACAGTGAACGACTGCCTCCACAAAGAACCTCGAGATTCTACTGCATTACTCAAGAATTGTATTTTATAGTAATGCTCGAAGTTTAAGATTTAAATTTGATGAACTATTAAGTATTGTCCTTCACAAAAAATTTGAGGTTGTAGCAATTACTGAATCCTGGTTAAATACAAATAGTAGAGATTTTCTCGGAGAATATTATATCCCTGGTTATGAAAAGTTTAACAATGATAAAACAGAAAGAAGAGGTGATGGTACAGTACTATACATTCGGTCACGCTAAAACCCATAATTAAAAACATTGCAGAAATTGATAATATAAATGCAACGTTTGTTGAAATCAAAGACAACTCACGAAAGAAATTAATTATAGGTTTAGTACTCGCATATAGGCTTCCCTCTCAGACTTTCGATAGTGATGATAGACTTCAGGAACTAATTTTTGGTGTGAGTAGTGAATAATTATGGGAACTCTTAATTTATCTTGTTGGAATTGGGGTCGTCCTTTACAGTCTAACTCCGGTCGTCCACTGTACGAGGGTGTGCTCGAAGGTTCACTTTTTCAAGTGGTCATGGAACCCACGAGAGAACGCAATATTCTAGATTCAGTTTAACCCTCAGCTACTATCGTTGGATCAATTCTGACCCTCAGTACATTTGTTTATTTTATCATGGGAAATAATGATAGTAGTTAAGGGTTAAGTACAGACCTAGACTTAATTGCTAATGTCTCTGTAGGAGACTACTTCTCCACCAGTGAACACAGGCAAATAACATTTGAAATTAAAATTACTGTTCATAATTCGGAGAGCCTGGAATATGTTTTGGATTTTAAAGGAGCTAAATTTTGACATGAAACTGCATCTTTCGACCCATAATTGGGATGAGGTTCTATCGCGCGATGATATCAATGGCACATGGACTTCCTTTTATAATTATTATAGACGTTTAGACTCAAGTATTATCCCATTACGTAAAAAGAGACTCGCGAAGTCTGTTAAACCTAAATGGTGGAAAGCTGAAATTAAAAGTAGCTTAACGTTAAAGAGAAACGTGTATTAAAGAATCAGATAATTTATCCGATGAAAATGCTTACAAGCTATTGAGAAGGTGAAGCAAAAAACTTATTAGAAAAAGTAAGCAAAACTATGATCTATATGCTGTATAGTGAACTAAATTATAAATCGAAACAAACAAATTTACGATGACTTAAAAATGAAGGAAGTTTTAAGTATTTTCTTCTCTTCCGTCTTCACTGACGAAACCATTCTCGTTTGTGTAATCATGCTCAGTGATGATCATCTGAAGCTGCACGATTTTACCATTAGTGAAAGTGAAGTACGCTTAGCCATAGGTAAAATTAATCCTAATAAAACTCCAGGTCCAGATAAGATTTTCCCTATGTTACTTAAAGAAATGAATTGCGCAATAGTCCCTCCCTCACATATATATATTTAATAATAATAATAATAATAATAATAATAAATCATTACAGTCTGGACAAGTTCCGTTCGATTGGAAACTTGGAACTTGAAAATGGGGAAAAATCGCTTTAAGGAAATTATCGTCTCATTAGTCTGACTTCAGTCGTTGGTAAGCTTATGGAGACGATCGTTCGGGACAAAATAGTTAATCACTTAGAAATTAATAAATTAATCAAAGATTCTCGACACGGCTTTCGACGTAATCGTTCTTGTCTTAATTATCTGTTCGATTTCTTTAATGATATTGTAAATATATATGACGAGAGTAAAACATTAGATATTGTATATTTCGATTTTCAAAAAGCATTTGATAGAGTGCCACATAGATTATTATTAGCTAAACTCCATTCTCACGGAATTGATGGTAATGTTCTCAAATGGGTCGAAAACTGGCTTAGTGGACGTAAACAAAGAGTGGTCATTAATGGCAAAGCGTCTAACTGGAAAAGTGTAACTAGCGGCGGGTCTCAGGGCTCAGTTCTGGGACCAGTTTTTTTATTATTTATATCAATGACATCGACTTGGGAATTTAGAGTATAATTTTAAAATTAGCGGATGATACCAAACAAAGGGGAGGATCAAAATCAACGGCAGAACGTTTTCAGATTCAAGAAGATATTACTAAATTACTCGAGTGGGCAGAAATTTGGCAACTGTAAATGTAAAACGTTGCATATCGGTAGAAACAATATTAAAGAAAAATATATTATGTGCGACAAGACACCAACGAATGTTACGGAAGAGAAAGATTTAGGTATTATTGTTGCCGATACTCTTAAACCGAGTAAACAATGTATCGAAGAGGTCAGAAAAGCAAATAGAAGCTGAGGATTTATTGGTAGACCATTTGAATTTAAGTCTGAGAAAACAATGCTGATATTATATAATTCCTCAGTACGCCCGCACCTGGAATACTGCGTTCACTTCTGGTCCCCATATTTACGACAGGACATAGACAGAATAGAGAGTGTGGCGACGGGCTGCTAAGATGATTCCGAGACTTAGAAACAAATCATACGCTACTCGTTTAAAAACGTTAAATTTATTCTCACTTATAAAACGGTGTACACGGGGTGATTTAATCGATTTGTTTAAAATTATTAAAGGCTTTGATAATATCGACGCCGAAAAATATTTCACCTTCAGGAAATACAAATATAACTTGTTGTAATGGTCTGAAATTAGTGGGTAAACATTTTAATTCTAATGAAACTAAACATTTTTTCTTCAGTCGTATAGTTAATTTGTGGAATGGATTACCAGCCACCGTAATTCAAACTAATTCCATCGAATCCTTTAAAAAGGGACTAGATGCTTATCTTGCCTTAAACTCTTGCTTTAAAATTTTCACTTCCCTTCAAATTCTGTTACATCTGTTAACCTTCCATCTTCAACAGACTGCCTAGTGGGGACCAGCCGGTCTGTTGCTGTTTGTATTCCTTTGTGTATATTAGTGGTGTACCGATTAATCGGCATCGGCAGTATCATTATTTTGCATCGACATCGGCCAAATTTAACCGATTCTCTCACCGATTCTTTGAAATTTTAAGATTTTCATTACAAAACAAAATCTATACTTACAGAAAACTGAACATACAAAACGTACTAGTTATGATCATTTATACTCATTTCAAAGTGTAATTAAAAAAAATATTTTACTTTCACGAAAAAGGCAAAGCTTAATAAGTTGCCCACAAATTAACATTTTCTCTAAGTAGCTAATCTCTAAATATTATAAACTATTGCAATCTTTTCTATATTAATAGAAATAATAATTCTATATTAATGAAACACGCTGTTCATCCTTCCACAAAATAAGGAAATTGATTTGTAGATAAATGGGTACCCTGGGTAGCCTAGTGGTTAAGACGCTGGGATGCTGGTGGGGCGTGGTTTGGATTCCACATTAAACTGGAGGGCGTAAGTAGTATGTGTGCAAAATGGTAGAGTGTAAATTGCAATGCAATGTTGATCAATGTTGCAAAGGGGAAAGGATTATGCAACAAGGGGTGGAGGTACCCCCGAGTTTGCATGAACTCCCAAGTTTGCATGAAGGGGAGCTTTGGGGGAGAGGGAGGATGACCACCCCAAAAAGGGTGACCCTAACCTAAGAAGGTAAACCCTAACTTTGGGGGAGAAGTGAGGAGGGCCTTCTCCCACGAAGGGGTATCCATAACCTAAGAAGGTAAACCTTAACCTAAGAGAGGAGAGAGAGATCATCCTTTCGCCTGGACCACCAGACGCATAATAAAGCTCTTGATCTTTGCACTTGGCTTAAAAGGTCTTAATCAGCCAGTTGGCTTAGAAGGCAACGCCGTCGGGCATAACTGCCAGCAGGCACAACCAACCACTTGGCAAAGTGTATACATATACATATATCCGTCCATTTATGAATATATCAATTAGTGCTAAAATTTAATTTTATATTGATTCTGTATACACTGCGCCCTCGATATATACGTCTTCAGCATATGCGAATTCGCTGTTATGCGAAGACCCTATTTCTACCAAGAATTCAGTATATGCGGAAAAAATTCGCATTTATGCGCCACCTAGTGTGAAATATTGCTGAGCCGCTGAGCGCACCGACGTGTTCCCGCCAAACAACAACAGTCTCGCATAAACCGTTACAGCCTGTGCGTTTTGCTCTAGACTGTGTTGTGTTTTTCACTATTTTGAGTGCTTTTTCCAGTTTTGTCTTACTGTTTATTGTAGACATGGCTTCTAAACGTCCTCTGCCTAGTACTGGGCCTTCAGCTTACTATGTCCTTTAATATTTATACTGTACAGTATTGATGTAATATAGCATTACTGTTATCTTGTTGAATGCTTTTGGTATTAAAAAGTGGCATATTTATTGTTGGGGGTGCCGGGAGGGTGAATAAAACTGGTTGTGGAACGCATCCCTATTTTTTTCATTTAACTATAAGTTCGATATATGCGAATTTGCATTATGCGAGGTTTTAGCAGAACCTATCCCTCGCATATATCGAGGGCGCAGTGTATACATTATTTATCATTATTAAGAACTATTATATTTAAATTGGAAACATACATTATTAATAGAGTATATATATATATATATATATATATATATATTATATATATATATATATAATATATATTTGTCTGTCCATTTTTAATATATCAATTACTGCTAAATTTAATTTTTTACCGTCATGTTTATACATTATTTAGCATTATTAAGAATTATTATTTTAAATAGAAACAGACATTATTTAATACATCATATATATATATATATAATATATATTATATATATATATATATATATATATATATATATTATCTTACATTCCCTCTTCCCCGATTCACCTACACGACTTTCACAGTTGGAGCTGTTACACTGCTCACATACCATATGGTATTTTTTGTTTGCGATCGGTCGGTCTCCGCTCATTCCTTTCACTTCCTTAATGACACCTAAATGCACTTTACGTATATACAGGGTGTCCCATAAGTCCGGCATCATAGGAAAAATTCATATTTTTCTATTTCTGCAAACCATAATTCATATTTTTCTCTTTCTACAGGCCATAATGTCTGTGAGCAAGGAAGAACGAATCCACATAATTCTACTCATAGGAAATCGGAGTCAAAGAGAGGCCGCTGCTAAATTTAACAGACTGCATCCAGACCGCGAGCCAATAACACAGAGATGTGTTAGCAGACTTGTTGCAAAGTTTAAGGAAACAGGATCCATAGAAGATAAACCACGCAGTTGACCTTCAAGGAGGTCCATTGACGATGATACAGCGACTGCTATCCTGGCTAATTTTAACAGAAGTCCCAGATAAGTCTCTTCGGTGATTGTCCGCCGAGACAGGAGTGTCGAAAAGTAGCATCCATCGCATTCTTCAGGCTCACAAATGGTATCCATATAAACTTCAGATCCTACAGAAATTAAGCGAAGATGATCCCGACCGGCGGATAGGATTTTGTGAATGGGCTACGGAACAATATGCTCGGGATGCCAATTTCCCGTCCACCATTCTGTTCAGTGACGAGGCTGTTTTTTATAGAAATGGTGAGGTAAATCGACAGAACACCCGCTACTGGTCTCAAAACAACCCTCACTGGTATACCTCTTCAAAGGAACAAGGTGTGGCATTTGGAAGGATCGCATCATAGGCCCCCCCTCTTTTTCGATGAACATGTCACTGGAGGCACCTACCTACGTATGCTCAAGGAAGAAGCATTTCCCAGTGTCATGAACGAAGAAGGAAATTTCCCAGCATGGTTCCAGCAAGACGGCACTCCTGCACATTACAGCACCCAAGTAAGGGAATACCTGTACCAACAATTCCCTGGTCATTGGATAGGACGTCGAGGGCCTGTGGAATGGCCAGCTAGAAGCCCGGATCTCACGCCACTAGATTTTTATCTCTGGGGCCACTTGAAAGCGCTGGTATACGCAGAGAAAATTAGGTGTGTTGAACATTTGCGGCAGCACATTATTGGGGCATGTAACACCATTACTCCTGACATCATTCACCGTGTGCTTGCTGACTGGGTATCACGTCTGAATTTGTGTATTGTAAACAATGGTGGACATATTGAGCACGTTCTTTAAATAAAAGCTTTTGTTTTGCTTTTTTTATTATTTTTCCTATGATGCCGGACTTATGGGACACCCTGTATAGCGAGAGAGAGAGAGAGAGAGAGAGAGAGAGAGAGAGAGAAGAGAGAGAGAGAGAATTGTACATATATAGGATCACCTTTGCTTTCGATACAATAAATAAATTTAAAAAAAATAACAGATGTGTGATGTAGTGGTTCATTAAACACGAAAGTTGATGACGTCGAGAGAATGGAAATAAGATTCCATCGAAGCGTTGTTTATTATCGAGATTTTAAATCCAATGTTATCTTTCGGTTCTTGGCGCCGCTAAAACTCGCTGGTAGAACAGGTGTTTCAAATTTTATTTTTAAAGGATAAATCTTTAATAGGCGCATATATATATATATATATATATATACATTAACATCACCTTATTAATTCACGCATAACGAGAATTAATACAGCCTTCCATTCCGCAATTTTCATAACGTTGTTTTATATAATTGTGTATATATATAAATATATATATATATATATATATATATTTTTTTTTGTACTAAAATGTTGATTATACACCAGCGTTTTCTGTATTATTATTTTTATTATATATATTCCTCGTTCGTATTTCTTATGCTATTATTATTTTTTATTTAATTTCTTGTTCATATATATGACGTGTTCGGTGGAGAAGGGGCGAACGCCACAAAATTCGAAAAATGAGTTTTTTGTCGTATAATTATCCTTTAAAACCTTTGCTTTACCTATGCAAAAAATTAGATGTTAGTCTGCACTCTTTCACGGTAAAATTTAGGTTTTAATGTATCTCAGAGAAATTCACTCCGCATCATTGCTTCACATTGAACACATCTATCTACTTTCTGGTCACTCGACAATGCCCTGTGATGCTCAATTTGGCCAAATTGAACAAAATATAAAAAATAATTACAGCAATATTATTTACACTAAAAAAGATTATGTTACGGCCATAACTACAGCCGTTTCGCAGCGCTTCCTAGTTGTAGAAATGAAACAGGCTGATTTTCTCGATTTTGACGTCCTAAAAACGTGCATTGTCATTAGGAAATCAACAACTACTAAATTTACAGATGCAAGAAAGTTAATATTTGACTTTCAACACAAAGAAGGCTACGTAATATCTACTGCATACCGCACAACCCCAGATAATAGCCATCCCGTCAAACTGCAGAAAGGGAAAAAATCCTACAGTGTCAGTTTATTCAATCTAGCCCAGCAGACACTGCAACGAAAGTATTCCCAATTGCTGCCAATAACTAAGGAAAAAATAAAAGATCTCAAAGAATTATCAGACCTAATGCCTGCAACTGCAGTGAACTATTATACAAGATTGTTAAAGGAACTGGAAGAAACCGAAACAGTTGAAGCAGGTAATACAACATTCGACGAAGAGGGCCAAATAATGGATTACACCAGTTAACATCAGAAGCTATCAATAAATAATATTGTAAAATTTTTTGGCGTTTTATTATATCGACATATTACACAACAATATTTTACTCAAATATGTGTTCAAATTCATACAACATTTCAATAAACCGGAAAAATACAAAGGTTTAAAGTTTACAAACTTTAACTGCATTTTGTGGCATAATTCGAAAATGTTGCGTTCGCCCCTTCTCCACCGAACGCGTCATATACTCCATGTGAAATCCAGTTAGCCAACAAGTTTTTAACTCTTCGTGTACTAATTAGTAATTTCTGTAGTAAATGATAAATATTATTTTTCACAAAGTTATTCTGTTATTCTCGGTAAACCCTCTTATTCCGCTCCCTGTATATTCAGAAATCAGGCATAAATGTGCGATAAAATCCTACAGATTTGTTTGAGTTATGTAATAAATGGAATTAATGTGAATTAATGCAATTTGACGTGATTGCTAATAATAAATTTTGGATCTTTTGTGTACGTTTCTTGTACTAATTAGTAATTTTTATAGTTTTCAGAATTTTTTTTAGATGAACTTTTTCTGGAACTGTACATATATAGGCTTCCTTTGGTTAACCCTTCGGTTGCTTCCGCCCGAATTGTTCAGTCTGACGAATGTCAAACTTTTCACCCCACCCTAGACCTACTTTTTAACGGTGATGTGTGTGTATATATATATATATATATATATATACACCTCGGTGGTGTAGTGGTTAGCGTCGCTGACTACGAATCCATCAGCCCCGGGTTCGAGACCCGACGGCAGCCGGCGCACAGCAAAATCCAGCTGGTCATCCTTCCACACAATAAAGAAAGTGGTTGGTAGATAAATGGGTACCCTAGGTGGTCTAGTGGTTAAACACGCTGGGCTGCTGATGGGGCGTGGTTCGGATTCCACGTTAAACTGTAGGTCTAAGGTGGAGTGAAAAGCTTGACCTTCGTCAGAATGAACAATTCGGGCGGAAGCTAACCAAAGGATATATATATATATATATATATATATATATATATATATAATATAATATATATATATATATTAAAGAGAGAGAGAGAGTGCGCGAAAGGTAGAGAGGGAGAGGAAGAGAGAGAGAGAGGGAGGGAGAGAGCGAAAGGGCGAGAAGGAGAGAGAGAGCGAGAGGGGGGAGAGCGCGCGAGAGAGATCCCTGCTAAGGCACTCTGGCTACCCATTTATCTACCAACCGTGGAAGGACACGCCGCCACCGGGTCTCGATCCCGGCACATATAATCGTGTATGCGTAATATTTTATGGGCGAATAGGCGGGTGTGTACGTACCAAAACGAGGTATACACTGTGCCACCTGGCTGATAGTGCCTGGAGGCACTGGCTGATTAAGCCGACTGGCTGATTAGAGGCGTATAAGACAACGTCTGAAGTCTTAATATGCTCGGCTGAAGTCTTAATATGCGCTTGGCTCCTGTCAAGCGAACATTTCTCTTCCTCTCTCTCCTTCTCTTGGGGGATAACTCCGCCTCCAAGTTGCATAACCCTTTTTGCTCCTGCAACAACCCCCTCCTCCTTTGGGGGGTGCCTTGCAGCATGGGGGGTTGGCACTCTTGTAACATTGATCAACATTTGCAATTGCATTGCACTCTCTCTCCTTTTGCGCCCATGCTACTCCTATTAAACCCCAGTCCCCCACGCTCCCTCCCGCCCTCTACTCCTCCCCCTCTCAGGTGTTGTCACAGTAATACTTTCATTTTTTCAAAACCAGTGACAGAATAAATATATTGTTCACTGTAGTTTTGGTGGTAATGCTAGGACGACTATGTATTTTATTCATGCATTGTTCATAAAATTTAGGGAATAGAGTAGATAGATTATTTCACAAACGTGAGACATTTCAAAAACTTTTAATCATAGGATAAAGTGTAAGACAAGTTGTAGTTTAAAGTCCATGCATCATCAACAAATGATTATCCAGAAAAAAGGTCTATCTATGGAGAGTTCAATTTTTTATTGAAAAAAATAAACATGAATCAAGTAAATTTAGGAATTTTCTTAAGAAGAAACAAAACATAATGTTCAAATTATAAGGAACTGCAATTGTTCGACTAAATAAATATATACTCATATTTACTACATCACAACCATAACATTACTATTCACAATTACTCAATACTTGGTCCATTCTCCATTATTATTAATAACCTCTCGCAGCGTATTTGGAACAGATGCCACGTGATTGTAAATGACTTGTGGGTTCGTGCGGAAAAGTTCCCATCGTATGTTCCAGCAAGTGACGAGGTGTCCGCGCCTGCCCAGGCTCCCAAGTCTTAACCACATTAATTTTTGACCACACATTTTTAATAGGGTTTAGGTCACACCCCTTGGTGGGCCAGTTCAGCAGTTCGACATTTCGTTGTTCCTGAAACCACCGTCTGATGATCGTGGAAGTATGAACAGGACAGTTATCCTGTTAACCCTCCGTCTATGGTCTTGGGTGGTTCGAGGTTGACGGGGGTTCTGGTTAGGTGGCAGCAACGGATTTTCTCACTCTGGGGTAGCTGGTACCGTGTAGGGAATCGCAGTACTTTCTTTTATACTACACTCCGATTTCTTCTTGTAGTGGATCGGAGGATTCTGTGAAACCTTACTAAATTATCTGACGGTTCCCCGATTCTTGTAGCATATCGTGAAATTATTTATTCTATTTTAAAATTAAGTTCTTTAGAGAAAGGAGGGCTCAAAGGAGAAAACAAAGAGATCTTCTGACTGAATTATTATTTAATGTTGACCTGTTTTTTTTTACTTTCAATAGGCTGAATGTTTTTGCAAAATATTTGAAAATAAAGGTAAATTTGGCTGTAACAGTATACTTGCAGATAAGCAAGATATTTGAAGATGAAGTCATATTTTTTCTTTTAAACAGCATATTGACAGATCTGATGTTATCATGATTTGCCGAGTTAAGTAAAAATGGAAATTGAAATATGCATTTTACTATGGATTAAAACTGAACATGAATATGAGCCAAAATTAAATGCTTAAAATTTAAAATTAAGTGTTAAAAAATGAGCACTGCAGAACTTAACATGATTACATGATTAAGCTTAATCTAAAACATGATTAGGTAATTTAAAAAAGAAAAAGTTTATCAATTACATAGTCAAAATAAAAATAGAAAGAAAATTTAATTTTTTTCCAAACTTGTATTTTATATACAGTTAGAGTGTCACGCAAGTTAGGATTTTATATGCAAAAATGAATGTAAGAATTATTCATTTTTTACATATATATTAATATATATTATACGAGAGGAGGGGAGGAGAGGGAGGGGAGGAAGAAGAAGAGAGAGAGAGTGAGGGTGGGGGAGAAAGAGGGACTGCATTGCAGCCACATCTCGGAGAGGGTGGAGCAGAACTATTGCAGGGAACTGTACACTCTAAGATGGTCCACACATATATGATAAAAAATGAAACTACACAATTAAGAGCTTCTTATGCATTTTCTGATTCCTCATTTGGAAAAAGACCACAGACCAGATTTAGAGCTAAATCCATCAATATTTAAGGGTGGCGCAAATTTGAGGAAATTTGCCACCCGATAATGTAAAATGATATTTAAGTCTTGGAGTTGCGCCACTTCTAAATATGCACGAATCAAACCACTTTTTTTATTTCCAACATCGTTAGTGGTACATTTTTTATGGGCAAATGTCATGAGAAATTTATTTTTTATTTTAATTTATTTTAACCACCCGTATTTATTTTCATTTTTTTTGGACACGTACTGCGTGAAATTTTTGTAATTTTGTAATTTAATTTTTAAAAAATGAAAATAAAAATGGCGAAATTTTAGTAATTTTGCCAATTTTTAAAAACTTTGAGTTCAGTGTGTACAATTTAATTATAGCCGTACGATTACAAAAATTTCACATAGTACGTTTCACATAAATACGCAACTTTCCCGACCCCAAGCATTTTAAAATTCAAAAAAAATATTTTTCACTCCACCCTAATACATAAACTGAAATATATGGGAATACCAGGAAAAGAAAAATGGATATATAATTTTCTTAGTGAGCGGCAACAGTTCAAGGAATATCTTCATCAGAATCAGAGGTCCTCAGCTCAGTACCGCAAGGGACAGTAGTTCCATTACTCTTCATAATCATGCCAACTGACATAGATGAGGACGTTACCAGAGACAGTAGTGTAACATCCTTTGCCGATGACACAAAGAATAGTAGAAAAATAAGAAACCCAGAAGATATAGGATCTCTGCAAACAGACATCAACAGAATCTACAAGTGGTCGGAAGACAGCAATATGAAATTTAACACTGAGAAATTTCAACTATTAAGGTACGGAAGAGGGGAGGACCTAAAATCCATGGAATACTATGACGCGAAATTTGAAACAAAATAAGATAGCAGTAAACGAAGCAAAAAGAATAACTAAAGAGATACATACTGGGAACCTTTGAACAAAGGGAGAGGAATATAATGATTCCTCTATTGAAAACACTGATCATACCCAAATTGGAATACTGCTCGGTCCTAACATCCCCATATAAAAGGAAGACATTAGTCAGCTAGAAGGGATTCAGAGAAGCTTCACAGCCAAGATCAATGGGTGCAAAGAACTAAATTACTGGGAAAGGTTACATGAATTAACCCTATATTCACTGGAAAGAAGAAGACAGAGATACACCATTATTTACACTTGGAAAATAATGGAGAAACTAGCCCCTAATCTTACTCTGAACCTTATAACTCCCACACAACAGTGGAAAGTAGAAAAGGAAGACTGTCGTGTTCCTAAATTAAAGTCTAGACGGGGAACATCCTCAACCCTGAAGGAAAATAGTTTTGTTGTGAGAGGACCAAGACTGTTCAACCAGCTGCCCAAGGTACTAAGGAACACGAGTGGTGTTGCGTTGGACATCTTCAAAAGAAGATTAGACGCCTGGCTCAGAACAATCCCAGATGAGCCGGGGGTACTTGACTATGTATGGTGGAGAGTACAAGAAACCAACTCTCTACTTCACCAGACCAACTTGAGAGGAGGGGCGACAAGCTTGACCTTCGTGAGATGAGGAATCATCGCCGCATGGAACATTTGAAAAGTTGAAAGGTGTGTATATATATATATATATAATATATATATATATATATATATATATATATATATATATATACATATCAGGAGCGACGCCAGGCTTTTGTGGATACTCAGGATCAAACCTTTCAAGCATATAATATATATATATATATATATATATATATATATATATATATATATATATATTAGGGTGGCCCTTATATAGGGCAAAAAAATCTTTTTGAACATTTTTATGATCGCAACCTTCAAAGTAGTTCGAATTGGTGTAAATACACTGCATATAAATTTTGAAACATTTATTCCAACATTTTGAGGTAGCTCAAGCAACATAAAGTTTTAACATATTGAATAATATATAACTATAATGAATACACATGAAAAACGAAACTTATACAGCAATAGAAAGAGTTTTTTTCGAGCTATCTGGGTAGAGACGGCGGTGTTCGTTGACAACTTGTAGAAGAAACTGTAACTGTTCTTCATCCTTCGTAAGATGACTGCTGTATTCTTGAATGAGAGCAACCGCTCTCTCTGCATAGTCATTCACAACGTTGATGGCTCTCACCTTCTCTTTCACTCGTTTGTACTCCTCCAGTCCGCTCCAGGTTGTTGGATCTTTCTTGAGAAAGTGTTCCGATAGATTAAACTTTGTGAATAGAGTGCGCGATCTGTTTGTGACGAAATCCTGTAGTGACTTATCTCCGAAAGTTTCCAGATCAACTTGAACTTTTTTGGTCGGTACTGCATCGTCATCCGCACTACTGTTAGCATTCGGTGCGTGAATCATCTGAATCTTTGTCGAGGCCGAGGTCTTGTCATCAAAAAAGGCCAGAGCAACCAATTCTTCCGAAAGGTACCAGAGATGGTTGGAAATTTTGGCCGAGGCGACTTGTGAAATGCCTAAATGTATTGACGAGTAACCCAACAAATCTTTGAGGAACTGAAGATCACTTGCTGGAGCATAGGGTGCGCTGGGACAAGTGATCCAGGATTTAATGTAGAGACGTACTGCAAAGAGGCAGATATCTCTTAGACCCTTCTCCTCGCGAGAAGAGAGGTGGAACTGGCCACAAAACATCCATACTTTCAGACTGTAGATGACTTTTGACATCCACCGGGCATGGTGCATGGACCCTGGAGTCATAAAAAGGGTGCCTTTTGCTGGCACTGCTCCGAAGAAGATGCTTGCCAGCTCCAGCAGCTCTCTATAATCGTCTCTCGGTTGAGCTTCAGAAAGCTGTGAGTTGATGAATATCAAAAGCTCCTCTTTCTCCTCTGAGAGATTGGCATATGAAGGGATCGGTGAAACCGTTCTGGAAATTTTGTTTGTCAAGATATTGCCACTTGGCTGCAAATCGTTTAAAGAGGGGTACTTCGGGCGCACTCGACTCTCCCATACAACGTTTGAAAACCGCTGCTATTACAAGCTCGTAAATATGGTGACTGCAGGCGAAGAAGAGAAGGTTGCGTCCAAGATTCTGCTCAATCAAGATACAAGCGCCATTTATTCTTCCTGTGTTCGAGCTAGTTGTGTCGAAACTCATACCTTGAACCTTTTCTTCTATTCCCCATTCTCTGAGTGCGTTACAGACTGCAGTAGATTGAGCTTGTACAGTTGCAGAAGGTAGTTTCGCCACTGTTAGTAATTGAGAGATACCGCTTCCTGAAACGAGAACTGGCAGACGATCAGAATACTCTTTTCCAGTAATATTGGGCAGTATTTTTCCATCCCAGTGCACTACGAGAGGACCTTCCGCCTGAAAAGTTTCTTTGAGTAGATGAAACATTTTCTCTTGGTGTTGTTGACGAGAACGCTGAATTGTCTGCCGGTTGAGTGCCAAATCTGTGACATCATGGCCAAAGCTCTTAGCTGTTTCAGTCATTACCATTGTTGCCTTTCTGTCAGAGAGTTTGGTACGGTCGAGAACAGCAAATAAGGTTGAGGTAATGACCATCTTTCGACCATGCTGACGAGACTGATCGCTTGTGCTAGGTCCTGGCTCAGCAGTCCGCTCAGGCTATTCGGGTTTGACTTCAGGATCTGATTCACTGCTTGATGAAGCCTTCATTACTTTAGTAGCCGCCTTCTTCTGTGAAAGGAAAAGAAGGACCAGATTAGTTTTGTGCTTTTATGAAGTAAAATCAGTAGTAAATAAATATATAGAACCATGAAAATAATGTGTATATATAGAACAGAATAATATAGAACAGAACAGAAAAGAATAGAATAATGTGTATATATAGTAAAATATATAGAAACATGTAAATAAATGACAGCATTAGATTTTATATAAAGCTAAGCACTAACCCTTGAAGTTTCACATGTGCGTCTTTGATCGTCTTCCATTTTTCTCTTAGCAGCTCTCTGTTCTTTCTTGTGCAGGCTGACATCAAACTCAGTCATGCAGCCGCTTCGCCCCTTTTCTCGTTGAGTTATCAAAAATTCACGATCCTTGGGGATAGTAATACTCTTTAAGGCGTCTGCATATGCAATGTCGAAGAGATCATCAAGCGCACTAATAAACTTCTCTTCATTAGACTTCTGAGTAGCTGATGTTCGTCCCTTGTTCTTTTTCAGCAGCCTCCAATTTTCGAACACTTCCTTGAGCTTTTCCTTGCAATAATATACTTCTTTGGTCGGTATTCTAGCTTTCTCACAGAATGGCTGAATTTTCTGAATTACATATGTTGAAGCATCTCGTTTATTTTCTTTTTTTTTTATTGTGGCGATAGAGAAAAACACCAAGACCTTATCTGATTGATGGTAGCTTGGATCCAATAATTTCAGTAATTTCACTTCCAAGGAGATAAACATCAGTTTTAGAGCGTGTATTTGGTACTATACTAGAAGCCATACTTTTTCTGAAATGAAACAAATAGGATTAAATATAATAATAAAATTGAACTTAATTAAATATAATAAAAAAAAAGGATTTGAGCACATTCAGCGACCTCTAAAAATTCTTCAAATTCTTTCCTATTTCATGAGTCGCAGTTTTACATGGAATCAAACCAATTCAAGGGGTGCAATGCAACACAGAAAATTCAAAAATTCAAAAATAAGGGCCACCCTAATATATATATATATATATATATATATATATATATATATATATATATTTATACTTGTTTCACTGTGATATTGATGTTGACGCCACCACGTGACGTCATACCAATAACAATTAGGCTATTAATTAGTCTTTTCACCAAAGTTTCCTTGAAGTAAATTAAGGATCACCTGAAGATCAGGGCCTCCAGCCTTCTTTGGTTAGCTTTATAAAGCTAACTAACGAAAATATCACGACCTAACCTAACCAATCGTCAAGGGCGTTCAGTTGACCAAACGATTGGTTAGGTTACGTCGTGATATTTTCGTTAGTTAGCCTTATAAGGCAAACTAAAGAAGGCTGTGGGGGCCCTGATCTTCAGGTGATCCTAAATTAATTTTTAAATGTTAAGTAACTTGGACAATTATTTTCCACCCAACTCACCTTATAAAGTATATAATATGCATATTATTGAAAAAAAAGTTAACAAAAAGATTTGGCAATTCAGCGCAGCATTTTGGACGCAGATGTGACAGATTTTATATAAAATTAACACTTTCCATATGTTGTCTATTAAATTTCCTAAAATTTACTCTACTATGCAAAAGTAGAATATATAGAAATACACAACTGCCAGTATGATATGCAAATATTGCTTTAAAATGTTTAGTAATTCAAGATAATAACATATAATTGGCACAGTAGCAAGTGGTCAGGCAGATATGAATTTGCCTAACTTCGAACATTAAAAACTTGGTTATCCGGTGGATGCAAAGTAATAAATCAATTAAAATACTAAGAACATATGAAGATCAGGGCCCCCAGCCTTCATTAGTTAGTCTTATAAGGCTAACTAACGAAAATATCACAACTTAACTGAACCAATCGTTAGGTCAACTGTACGCCCTTGACGAATGGTTAGGTTGTCGTGATATTTTCGTTAGTTAGCTTTATAAGGCTAACTAAAGAAGGCTGGGGGCCCTGATCTTCAAATGATCCAAATACTACTAGGGCCACTCAATATATTTTGCCCCACCCTTTCTTCTTAGCTAAATAATAGGCCATGGAGCTGAAATGTCTTTTCGGCCGTAAGTTTCAACTTTCTGCGCTTCACATAACCTGATTTTTCCAGTTTGAACCTCCACTCCTTGTTTTAAACGCCTTTGTATAAAACCGATGGTTAACGTAGTTTCGAAAATGGAGGAGTAATGATCTCTTTTTGCCAATCGATCATCTCGGTGTAGTCAGTAGATTGGAAATTGAGGGTTCGAGGCAACTCAAAGTTTCTGGTACCTGAAAATCCTGTTCTTGAAAGGATGATTTTCTGAATAGCTTTCTCCCTAATTTCTAGTCTCTTGTCAGTTACCATTGATATGAGTATATTTTCTGGGTGGCCAAAGTAGGCCAAAGTACTGGTTCTATGATTGATCTGTTGTTCATCTAAATTTAGAAGCAAGCACATTAAATGCCAAAAGTTATATGCACCATCAGTTGCATTAGGATGAGATTTTATCCAAAAACCACCCTGGAGCATAGAACTGCATAATAATCTTCACTATATCTTGAAGAAGGTTTTTATCGGGATTTGGCGTTGAGATATATATATCGAAGGACCCTGTTGGCTAGAGTTAGCCAGCGAGTACCTGGGGATCAAGTGGACAGATCTTGAGAAGTGTCTCCAGTTTGTACTGCCAGACACATATCATAGAGATATCTTTCATCACTGCTTAGCTCCTTCACAACATTTGCTGGAATTTCTTTAATGTTTCTCTTTACGCGAGAATATTTGATTACCTCCAATTTTGTTAAATCTGTTTTCAGTTTATTCCCAAATGAACCCACAAAAGTATTTGGACCTGTTGTTTTACCATCATTGGCTTTGTAGACGTGCATAAAAAGCAGCTTATTCAAATGCAAGAGGCACACCAACCAC
This sequence comes from Bathynomus jamesi, assembly GCA_023014485.1. Lineage (NCBI taxonomy): Eukaryota > Metazoa > Arthropoda > Malacostraca > Isopoda > Cirolanidae > Bathynomus > Bathynomus jamesi. The sequence continues at coordinate 247,094 of JAJOZX010004707.1, read as the reverse complement.
TGCACTGGTCTGTTAAGATGAATTTCAACCAGTTTTATGGCTCTACCAATTTTTCCTGTATTTACAGGAGTACCATCACACAGTAAAGCTTTGATAGTATCTGTGCTATTCGAGTCTGTAATAATAGTTATCAACTCTTCTGCTATGCAGCGAGCAATTCCATTATCTGGTGTGACATGGTCTACATAGATGCTTCCAGGTTCTTTCACAATAAAATAGTGTTCTTCTTTTATCTTTCCACGTTTAGTTAATGTGTTATCTTCCCTCCCATCAAATCCAAGGCACTCCATCTTCAGATTTTCGGATTTAGACTTAAAGTATTTGTTTCACCCATGCGATTTCTTTCTCTTTCTAATTTCTTTCTGTTAAGCATGTTGGTGTGGTTAAGGATCCCCATATCTTTTAAAGCTGCATTGACTATTGCAGCTGCAGCTCTACAACTTACACGATAACGATCTGCTGTTAATGCTAGGTTTTTATAGGAGTGCCTGTGCTGAATATTCTCAGTCAATTCTAAATCGGCCTCATAATCTATATCCTGACTCTCTGAACCTACATCCATGTCTTCTTCGGTATTTTCTATAAATTCTGATGGTAAAACATTGGTGGCTTCAGTCATTTCTTCTTGTGCTTTTAGTTAACGGTTTTTTGCTTCTTGGGCTCTTGATAAAGATCTCTTCTTTGTTGAACTAGTTATGTGATCAATTGGTCCTAACTGATTTTTTCTTTGTTTTTGACCCACAAAAGACTCCCATTCTGCCACTGGTATTTTATCCTTACACCTGCAAGCTTTCCTATCAATTCCCATATCATAGTATTCACAAGAAGATATATCAAACATTTCATCATACTGAGCTACTTTTAAGGCAAAACTTTCATTTCTTTGATGTAACGGCACCTTGTTCAGTTTTGAGGCTTCTTCTATTAGTCGACTGACTTTAAGATAGATACCTTTGGTGTTAATCATAGGAAAAGAAAATTTCATCCAAATGTCTTCAATATCTTTTACAACAACCCTGTAACAATCATTAGCAGTTGCTGATCCTTTTGATTTAGCTTCTTCACGACGCGCACAAAAAGGTAGTGTATCACAACATCTGCTTTTCAAGGAGTCATGGCTGCTGGGAATTCCGTAGGATATCCAAAGGCTGCATTTGAGGACTTGCTTCTCGTAGTCATAGTTTATATTCAGAAGTAAAATCAAATTATATGTAATTTATAATTTATGATAATTCAAATTATAATTAAAGCAAATGCAAATTCTTTCTATTTATCTGAAACAAAAATATCAAGCATTAAACAAACAACTTATCATGCAACATATAACAACATTAAATATATGCAAATATGAAGGTAAAAAAGTGAAGAGGGGCATGTGATTGGGGTAGTCGGGTAACACATGTTTGATTTTTTAATATTTTGTTAAAGTGATAAAAAAAACCTTCTCACATAGTGTACTTTTTAAGAAATAACATTTTTTCCCATTTAAATATATGCAAATATGAGGATAAAAGGAGGGGAGGGTATGTGCTAGGGGTAGAAGAGGTAGCACATGCTTGATATTTTACTATTTTGTTAAGATGATAAAATGAAACTTCTCACATAGTGTACGTTTAAAGAAATAAAAAAATTGCCCAAAACTTATATATATATATATATATATATATATAAAATCCATATAATCCATATACAGGGTGGGCGGAAAGTAGCTCCCTATTTTGGATTGGTAAAAAAATACGTATATTATCCATTTATTTCAGAAGAAATAATATGAAAAGGTAGGCATACATGGTAGGTTTTCTCTAAAATTCAATGTGGGCTCCAACTCTTTCCACCAGCTTCTGGAGCCGCCCAGGAATGGCGTCCACTGACTTTAGCAGGAACTCCGGCGGGATGGAGGACATGACTTCCCGAATTCGGTCCTCCAGTTCTTCCAATGTCCTCGGTTTGGTGCGGTAGACTTCTTCCTTTACCCACCCCCACAGAAAGAAGTCGCACGGTGTCAAGTCGGGGCTCCTGGCTGGCCATTGATGTGGACCACGACGACCCATCCAACGCCCAGGGAAGTGGGCATCCAGCCACTCACGGACAACAAGAGCGAAGTGCGGAGGGGCGCCATCTTGCATAAATATCAGATCGTCGATGTTCTCCCATGTGCTGACAACCGGCCAGACCTCGTTTCGCAACATAGCAAGGTACCGCTCAGCACTTCGCTCTTGTTGTCCGTGAGTGGCTGGATGCCCACTTCCCTGGGCGTTGGATGGGTCGTCGTGGTCCACATCAATGGCCAGCCAGGAGCCCCGACTTGACACCGTGCGACTTCTTTCTTTGGGGGTGGGTAAAGGAAGAAGTCTACCGCACCAAACCGAGGACATTGGAAGAACTGGAGGATCGAATTCGGGAAGTCATGTCCTCCATCCCGCCGGAGTTCCTGCTAAAGTCAGTGGACGCCATTCCTGGGCGGCTCCAGAAGCTGGTGGAAAGAGTTGGAGCCCACATTGAATTTTAGAGAAAACCTACCATGTATGCCTACCTTTTCATATTATTTCTTCTGAAATAAATGGATAATATACGTATTTTTTTACCAATCCAAAATAGGGAGCTACTTTCCGCCCACCCTGTATATATATACATATATACATATATATAATGTTTCAGACCAACAAAGACCCTAGGATCCACTCATGGCTGGTCTACCTAATTGTGTTCGTAATTGTGTATTGTGCATGTCCTCCGTGGTGGCGGAGAGGACCTACAATTTTACGTGGGTTCTGAACGACAAAGCCTTAATTTTACTGGCTTAAACTATACCCAATCTATCAACATATGCGTCTAATCGATTTCTAAACATGTTTATAGACGTGCTACTAATTACTTCTACCGGCAAACTATTCCAGTTTGCGTAAAAACGTTTTTGGCAACTGCTGTCTCGAACCTTCTACTTGTCAACTTACACCCATTATTTCTAGTCGTATTATATTGAGATATTTCGAAAAAGCTATCTCTATCTACATTATCAAACCCATTCATAATTTTGAAAAACTGGATTAGATCACCTCTTAGCCTCCTAGTCTCGAGTGTAGTCAATTTTAACTCCTTAAGCCTATCCTCGTACGACTTCGACCTAAGCGACAGAATCATCTTAGTTGCTCGTCTTTGAACTTTTTCGATTTTATCTATATCTTTTCGCATATGCTGATCCCAAAATTGGATCGCGTACTCCAGATAGGGTCCAACTAATGATTTATAAAGAGGAACAATAATATCGCGCGATTTGTACTCAAAATTCCTAGCTATAAAACCTAGCACTTTAGTCGCTTTAGTGACCGCTGCTGTACTTTGTTTCGCCACTTTTAAATCACCAGTGACTATAACTCCTAAATCTTTTTCCTGCTCTACGCTTATCAACTCTTTCCCTGACATACTATACGCAAAATTACTGTTACGCGAACCTATATGTAAAATTTTGCATTTATCGACGTTAAATCTCATTTGCCATGTGACTGACCAATCTACGATTTTATTCAGATCTTCCTGGATTTTACCTCTACCTTCGTCATTAATCGCCCTACCACCCAACTTCGTGTCATCCGCCGCAAACTTTGAAACCGTACTGACTAGGCCTACATCTAAATCGTTAAAATATATAAGAAAAAGTAAGGGGCCCAATACAGAACCCTGAGGAACGCCGCTCGCTACATTAGCCCAACACGACTCCGCTCCATCAACCACCACCCTCTGTTTCCTACCTCGCAACCAATCTTCTATCCAATTTATTACTACACCCGTGATTCCATGAGCTTTAGTTTTTACAGTGAGTCTTTTGTGCGGTACGGTGTCAAACGCTTTTTGAAAATCTAAATACATTACATCAACCGCCCGATGACTATCGTAAACTTCAACCGCGCTTTGAAAAAATTCTAAAAGATTAGTTAAGCAAGATTTGTTTTGCCTAAAACCGTGCTGCGTATTTCTAACCAAGTTATGCAGTTCTATGTGTTCGACTATACGATCCCTAATTATTGATTCCAGGAGCTTGCTTACAGCAGACGTTAAACTGATTGGCCTATAATTTCCCGCCACACCTTTATCGCCTTTCTTAAAGATAGGTCTTACATTTGCTATCTTGAAATTATCTGGTACGCACCCTTCAGAAATAGACGCATTAAAAATCTTTGTTAGCCGCAAAACAATGCTTTCTTTTAATTATTTTAGTTATATGGGATATATGGAATCCGGCTCCGGTGATTTGCACATTTTCATTTTATCAATATAGCACATTACCTCCCTTTCACTAACCACAATATTATCCAACGTATTACCATTATCAAAAGGTATTATGTCTATGACCGTAGGGATATTCTTTACATCTTCTATAGCAAAAACTGACGTAAAAATTTCGTTTAGCAAGGTAGCCATCTGCTTGTTTTCAGAAACTAGCTCTCCGTTAAATTTTTCAACGGCCCCAAGACACTTTACTGGATTTCTATTGTTGACGTATTAAAAGAATCGCTTGGGGTTTTCTTTACCGTCACGAGCTATGGAGATTTCAAATTCGCGCTTGGACTTTTTTATTACACTTTTCCCTTCACGCCTTAGAGATATGTAGTTGTTTCGTAACCACAAATTGTCTTTATCGCACTTATGTAGCCTATAAGCCCCTATCTCTACTCTTTATAATATCTCCTACTCTAGAAGTAAACCACAAAGGCTTGTTGTTTACTTTCGCAAGTTTAATCTTGTACGGTACACATTCCTCATTTATAGTCCTAAATACTGTTTCAAACGATTCCCACATTAGTTTTGCGTTGGAGATTCCCATTACGTTTTCCCAATTGACGTGTGACAATTTATTTCGAAATTTACAAAAGTCTGCGTGCTGGAAGTTAGGAATTTTAGTCGAGTTAGCTGGTTTCGAGTGACTTACTGAGAGGACAAACTCTACTCTACCATATTGTGATCGCTATTGCTTAACGGTTCTATTACTTGAAGATCAGTGATTAGCCTATCATCCGTAGTTATTACTAAATCTAAAATACTGTCCAACCTCGTAGGTTCCCCAAGATTGTAGTAAACAAAGCACAAAGAATAACTGGAGAGATACTGAGAACCTTTAAAAGAAGGGATAGGAAATATAATGATTCTTCTGTTGAAAACACTGATCATACCCAAATTGGAATACTGCTCGGTCTTAACATCTCCATATGAAAAGAAGACGTTAGTCAACTAGAAAGGACTCAAAGAAGCTTCACAGCCATGATCAATCGAAAGAACTAAATTACTGGGAAAGGTCACGTAAATTAAATTTATATTCACTGGAAAGAAGAAGAGAGGTACACTTGGAAAATAATGGAGAAACTAGTCCCTAATCTTAATTTAAATCCTATAACCACTCAAACAACAGTGGAAAGTAGGAAAGGAAGAGTGTGTCACGTTCTCAAACCAAACTAAAGGCAAGACAGGGAACATCCTCAACCCTGAAGGGAAATAGTTTTGTTGTGAGGTGACCAAGACTGTTCAACCAGCTCTCTTTGGAATTAAGGAACACGAATGGTATAGCGATGGATATCTTCAAAAGAAGACTAGACACATTCCAGATGAGCCGATAAATATCTCCAATTCACCTGGCTGTGTAAAGTGTAGAGCGCAAGAAACCAACTCTTTACTTCACCAGGCCAACTCAAGAGGGGCTACAAGCCTGACCTCCGTGAAATAAAGAATCATCGCGCAGAACAGCCTAAAGGTTGAAAGGAAAGGTTTATATATGAAGTGAATGGAAAATGAAAATGAAGAAGTTTATATATATATATATATATATATATATATATATATATATATATATATATATGAAAATTATTTCACGAAAAAAACCACGAAGGAAAGGAAACATAGAATGGTGCTCAAGCGCTTTCGTCTAATGACATCCTCAGGAACACTGAGGTAAATAAAGAGTTCGAGACTATATATAGGTCATGAAAAAAAAAAAATATATATATATATATAATAAATATATCAATAAAAATTGTGGGAGGAGCATACAAATTTGTAAGGAGAAACTACCAATTTTAGCACTTTGCCCTTCTTGTCTAAATCCGTTCTGAACGAATTAAAAACAACAGGATCAAATGGATTGTTTACAGCCAATTTTATAGATAATGCCTGAATTATATATAGGTCACAAAAAAATTATAAAAAAATTATAAAAATAAAAATTTACTGTAAGAGGAGCATACAAATTTATAAGGGAAAACTACCAAAGTTTTAGCACTCTGCCCTTCTTGTCTAAATCCGTTCTGAACGAATTCAAAACAACAGGATCAAGTGGAAAAAGACCTTGGCTCATGTTAAAGTTATTTGTAAGTTGGATAATAGCAGACTCAAGAATATTTCTATTAACAATGTTGCTAGAGTGAAACAAAACTGAAGCATTATTCAAATCAATACAGTGGGATAACTCTGACAAATGGACAAAAAGGGCACTGGACGACTGTCCTGTTCTAACGAAATATTGATGCTGTTTTACACGCGTGTGCAAATCCTTTCCCGTCTGACCAATGTAAAAGGAATCACATTGTTTACAACCTATTTTATAGATAATGCCTGAGTTATTGGTAGGGCTATTTTTAACTATGATATTTTCCACAATATTGTTATATGAAAATACTACATTAATATTCAAAAGTTTAAGTACATTAGCAATGCCTAAAAAGCCTGGGAAAAATGGAAGTACTAAAATATTCTTTGACAAAGTGCGAGTGTTATTATTCACACGATAGAAGGTTCGTTTTGCCTTGTTGAGACAAGATTCTATAAACGCAGGTGGGTAGCACAGATCACTTCCAATACCGTTGATTTTTTCCAATTCGGCATCTATGTATTCCGGACTGGCGATCCTAAGAGCGCGGAGAAACATTGAAGAAAATATAGTCTTCTTAATGGGGGTGTCATGTCCAGAGTAAAAGTGTACATCGGACAAATTGTTTGTTTTTTCCGATAGATACTAAACTTAAAACCTGGGCTTTCCCTATGTACACGCACACCCAAAAACGGGATTGAGTTGTCTTGTTCCACTTCTAAAGTAAACTTATTGGAGGGGATTTGATCATTTAACTGAAGGAGGAAGTCATCCAGGTCACGATTCATGGGCCGAAAGCGCTTGAGCACCATTCTGTTTCCTTTCCTTCGTGTTTTTTTTCATCATTATATATATATAGGGTTGCCAGACATCCCGTATTTTACGGGACAGTCCCGCATTTGATCCAAAAATCCCGCGTTCAAAATGTCCCGCAAAAATTATTTTTTAAGCAAATTTTTTTGGGATGAATTGATTTAGAATTTCAATATTATGTATAATAATCTCAATTTATTCACGATGTTTAATTGTTAAATATTATTGTAATAAAATTTTTCTAATTTTGTTTGTTGTAACCGTTGAAGAAATCTAGTTTCAATTCGAAAAAAAATTTGGTCTTAAAAAACCTCAGAAATTTTTTTGTCCCGCATGGGCATTTGAAAAATCTGGCAACTCTCTCTCTCTCTCTCTCTCTCTCTCTCTCTCTCTCTCTCTCTCTCTCTCTCTCTCTCTCTATATATATATATATATATATATATATATATATATATATATATATATATATATATATATATATATATATATATATATATATAATGTTTTAGTCGTTCACATACTATATTGATGCGACGTATTTTTTTCTTGTTGGGGGAGTTTCGTTTTCTTTGCAAGAGAAAATGAACCTTGGTTTTCTTTTTGTTTTTAATGTTAGTATAAAGTAAGGATCACCTGAAAATCAGGGCCCACAGCCTTCGTTAGTTAACCTTATAAGGCCCTTGTCGAGGGCGTACAGTTGACCTAACGATTGGTTGGGTTAAGTCGTGATATTTTCGTTAGTTGGCCTTATAAAGCTAACTAACGAAGGGTGTGGGCCCTGATCTTCAGGTGATCTAAAAGTAATTTTATTTAGAATATAAACCTAAAAGTTATTAAATAATGTAAGAAAACTTCGATACTTGTAGGTTCTCTCCTCCCCACCAATTTTGACAGAATATTTTCGTTAAAACTAACGAAAATATCACGACTTAACCAAACCAATTATCAAGGGCGCACAGTTGATCTATTATTAATTATAACATTGTTTGTTTCTGGAATAGTATTTACTATTTACTAATAGATCAACTGTACGCCCTTGATAATTGGTTAGGTTAAGTCGTGATATTTTCGTTAGTTTTAACGAAAATATTCTGTCAAAATTGGTGAGGGGGGAGATAACCTACAAGTACCAAAACTTCTTTTAACATATCTTAGGATCATATTAATTCTTACTGTTGATTATACTGTATTTTAATTACCTCATACTACTAAAATAAATTGGTACTTCGTCAACAGTAAACATCTAAGTACATTAATTACTGTTCCATGCTGTGTGTATGCAATGTACAGTACAATGTACAATTAATTTCCCCACAGACCTTTTTAATTGCATATCAATACGTACTTTAATATAGCCTATCAAGTTATGCTTGGGATTTTGAATATGACATACTTTCTACTATTATTAAAAAAAAAAGTTGAAAATACTGCATTAGATATCCTCACGGGCAGTTTCTCAGTCTGGTGGGTGCGGGAAATGCTCAGCTGCGGGTCCCTGTGCTTCGCAAAATGTTCAGTCTATATGGAAAATTGAAGTTAATTGTTTCGGCGAAAATCGCAGAAAAGTGTAAAATCAGACACTATTTTTTTAAAGTGAGAAACTCGTGTAGTGTTACAGTTTTACATTTGAAATTATTTTCTGTTAGTCATAATCTCCATATGAAACTGTTAGTCTGTATCTGTGCCTGCTTTGCATTTGTTAATCTTCTAATATTCGGATGAATAGACTAATCACAGAGTAACACATTGACAGTCAATTTCAATGATTTGTTTTAATTGCAACCATTGGTGTGAAGCCCATTTCGCACAAGTATGAGGTGCAAATGGAATTAAAACTTTCAGATTTGTTTTTTGCATTTAAAAGTAATCGCACAATGTTGTAAATGCCTTTTTTCAGCTTCAGAGTATCAATACCATTCATAAAACCTCTCATTTGGAAAGCGAAGAGGTAGAAACAACTTTCAGTACAACTTTAATAACCATTTTTTTAACTGACCCTCCAATTACTTCACTTAATTAATCGCGCTAATTTTCCATAAAGTCATCTTCTAATTTGTAATTTTCTTTATTTGAAAAGAAGGCGTGCAGCCAATTTAAGAGATAGTTTTAGCTCTACTTGATTTAGGTTCTTTCTGTCTTAATTACCGTCATATATTTATCTCTCTCTCTCTCTCTCTCTCTCTCTCTCTCTCTGTCTATATATATATATATATATATATACACACATTTTTAAAGGATAAAACAACTGAAGAAATGCTAAAAACCTTTGAAGAAAAGACGCTGGAAACTTTAGAAAAATGTGTTCTGAGAACACAGCCAAAAGGAAAGAGGAATTTTTTTGAGAGGCAAAAGCAAACAATATTCCGCAAAAGAAGGAGAGTAGTTGCGAAGTTAATTAATTGCACAGATAACAGTACTACGGAAGTAATACAAGAAAAACTGGAGAGTATCGATAGGGAAATACAACCCATAATTAAGGGCCATACAGAGAGTGAATAGGAAAATGCGTAGAAGAAATGAAGGAAAATCCATAATATTTCTATAGCTATGCGAAAAGAAAACAAGAACGCGCGCCACTCTCGGGTCCTTAAAGAAACGAAATAATGAACTAACCGATGATCTAAGAGAAATCTCTAAAGCATTGAGAGCCAAGTACGAATCAATTTTCAATACCCCAAAAACTGACAAAGTGATACCTGACAGAGATGCATTCTTTGAAGAGAAATTACAAGGAAAGTGTATAACAGATTTTGATTTTACCCGAGAAGATATAGCGCGAGATATAGGACAAATGAAATCACATTCAGCTGTAGGTCCACAAATGGAACGCCTTATTGATTAAAAACTGTAAAAATGAAATAACTACACCCCTATACTGGATATGGAGATGATCCCTGGACACAGGGGAAATACCGAGCATCCTGAAAAGCGCAAACATTGTCCCTTATGTAAAGGAGGGGATAGATCTCAAGCATTCGTCAAGGGCATTTGTCAAGGGCATTCTCACCAAAATATTTGAAAGAATAGTTAGAAAAAATCTATAACTTCATGGAGACACTGGAAAGATTCAACGAAAATCAGCACGGATTCCGATCGGGAAGATCATGCCTATCACAACTAATTGAGCACTATAACAATATCATAGACACATTTGAAAGCAATGAAAACTACGGTGTCATATACACGGGTTTTGCTAAAATGAAACATGAGATTAACAGGCAAAGTGGGAAAATGGATCTACAGCTTCCTCAGGCACTGTCAGCAGGTCGTATAAATCCAAGGCATATCATCATCAGAATCGGAAGTACGAAGCTCAGTACCACAAAGAATAGTATTGTCCTCACTCCTATTCATTATCATGCTAACAGACATAGACAATAAAGTAACCAACAGCAGTATAGTAAAATCCTTTGCAGACGATACAAAAATCAGCAGGAAAATCAGTGATGCAGAAGAGTTGGAGGCTATACAGAGGAACAAGAACAGAATATACAAATGGTCAGAAGACAAGAACATGAAGTTTAGCACCGAGAAAATTCAGCTCTTGAGATTTGGAAGAAATGAGGAGCTGAAACAGACAGCATACGATGCTCCAGATATACAGGAAATTCAGAGAAGCAAGAAAGCAATAGATTTAATAAAAGCCGATGCAGAATTTGAAGCACAAATTCAGATAGCGATAAACGAAGCAAGAAGATTCGCGGGACAGGTACTGAGACCCTTTTAAAGAAGCGACAGGAAAGTAATGATTCTCCTGCTGAAAACATTGATCATACCAAAACCTGAATACTGCTCACTCTTGACGTCCGTATATAGAAAGGGAGAAATTAATAAAATAGAAAAAATTTAAAGAAATTTCACAGCCAAGACTGATGGCTGCAAAAAACTCAACTACTGGAAAAGACTTCATAAATTAAATCTAAATTCAGTGGAAAGAAGAAGCGAGAGATACAATATAATTTACGCGTGGAAAATAATTAAAAAACTAGTACCTAACCTCAAGCTGAACGCAGTAACCACCCAAACAACAGTGGAAAACAGGAAAAGTAGAATGTGTAGTGTTTCCAAACTAAACTCCAAACAAGGGACATTCAACTCTAAAAGAAAATAGCTTGGTTGTCAGGGGGACAAGACTCTTGATGCTTGGCTCAAGACGGTACCAATAAGCCGGGTGTGCCTGGCTATGTGTGATAGAGATCGCAAGAAAGCATCTCGCTCCTCCATCAATCCATACATAGAGGTGAGGTCACCAGCCTGACCTTCGTGTGAAGAGAGACCGACGCACGGAACTTTTACCAGGTTTACCAGGTGTGTGTGTGTTGTAATATATATATATTATATATTATTATATATATATATATATATATATATATATAAAAATTATTTCACGAAAGTGACACGTGAAAAATATTTATGATGAATAAAACCACGAAGGGAAAAGAAACACAAAGTGGTGCTCAAGCGCTTTCGTTCAATGACATCCTCAGGAACACTGGAGTGAAAGGACAGTTCAAGACAATATATAGGTTACAAAAGTAAACATATATATATATATATATATATATATATATATATATATATATAGTAAGTGTAGAAATAAAAATTGTGGGAGGAGCAAACACATTTGTACGGAAAAATGACAATTTTAGCACTTTGCCCGAAATTCAACATAAATTCAAATGGCTTGTTTCCAGCCAATTTTTTTATAGTTATTGTCTGAATGGTAAACAGGTCACAAAAGAATAAAGAAATAAAAATAAATATAAATTGGAAAAAATTACCAAGTAATGCCTTAGTGATATATACGTCACACCCGAAATAAACATAAAGAAATAAACCAATAGATAAAAAAAAAAAAAAAAATTGTAAGTGGAGTCTACAAATTCAAGCTGAAAAGGAAAGTTTACAATCAATTTAATAGATGATGCCAAAATGATATATATGTCACAAAGAAATAAAATAAAGAAATAAACCAAAAAAAAATAAATAAATTGAAAAATAAATTGTAAGAGAGGCACCCAAATTTATAAGGGAAAAAATTACCAAAGGTTTTTTAGTTATTTTTTGAATCATGAATACTATGGTCACAAACGAATAAAAAAGTACAAGTAAATATAAATTGGAAAACAAAATGATGCCTAGATGATATATAAAGAACTATAAAAATATATACGATATATATAAGGTATCTAAACGCAATATATAAGGAATATATATATATATATATAATATATATATATACATAAGGGAAAAATAACCAAAGGTTTTTATAGTTATTGTCTGACAGATCCGTAGGTCACAAAAGAACCTTCTATCGTGTGAATAATAACACTCGCACCTTGTCAAAGAATATTTTAGTACTTCCATTTTTCCCGGGCTTTTTAGGCATTGCTAATGTACTTAAACTTTTGGATATCAGTGTAGTTTTTTCATATAACAATATTGTGAAAAACATCATAGTAAAAAATAGCCCTACCAATAATTTAGGCATTATCTATAAAATTGGGTGTAAGCAATGTGATTCCTTTTACATAAGTCAGACGGGAAAGAATTTGCAAACGCGTGTAAAACAGCATCAATATTCCGTTAGAACCGGACAGTTGTCCAGTCCCCTTTTTGTCCATTTGTCAGAGTTATCCCATTGTATTGATTGGAATAATGCTTCAGCTTTATTTCACTCTAGCAACATTGTTAATAGAAATATTCTCGAGTCTGCTATAATTCAACTTACAAATAACTTTAACATGAGTAAAGGTCTGTTTCAACTCGATCCTGTTGCTCTGAATTCCTTCAGAATGGATTTAAACAAAAAGGGCAGGTTGCTAAACCCTTGGTAAAAATTTGTTTTTTGCCTCTTTTTCCTTATAAATTTTTATCTCTCTCTTACAATTTTATTTGTCAATTTATTGTTGTATGCGTATTTCTTATATATATGTATGTGTATGTATGTATATATATGTATATGTATATATATATATATATATATATATATATATATATATATATATTAGTGATGTAGGTCACATCCGCATCCGCATCCGCGGAACATCCGCACATTTTCTCGCATCCGCGTCCGCATCCGCACTTTGGACTGTGGATGTCGTGCGGATGTGGACCGTTGAGATAAAACGTCATTAATAAGCGGAAATTATCAAATTCTACTATATTAATAGAACTAGTTCATTGTGCGCAAAAGTGATGCAAGCGACAAGACGAGAGGCTGTTCTTGTATGAAGTTACTCTCTTGCAACCTACTTAGATCCACGTTACAAAGCTAAGTTATTTTCACCTAGTACATTAGAACGAGTTAAATCATCACTTGGCAAAGCAGTTGAAGAGCTTCAATCTCTTGAATCTGTCGCTTCGCCACCCACCAAAAGAATAAAAGTTTGTGACAGAACCAACACCTTCAACAAGCAAATCTATCACAGAATCTGTCTCTCAGTTTCTTGAGTCAAGCAGCAATGACGAGACCTACGCGATGTCAAAAGATGTAGTAAAAATGATCGAGAGCAATCACCAAGAAAAACGCCTGGCTGCATGTGACAATCCTATTAGTTGGTGGAAAAATACGCAAAATATCTATCCATACTTGAGTAAACTTGCAAGGAAACATTTAGCCTGTCCTCCAACAAACGTACCAAGCGAGAGATTATTTAGCAGTGCTGGATTAATATATGATGAAAAGAGAAACAGACTGGCAGCAAAAAAGGCAGAAAAGTTAATGTTCCTTAAGCATAACCTTCCTATAATTAAGTTTGAACATTAAACGATGAACATCTTAGTTTACTTTATTTTAATTACTCATTTATAAATATGCCTAATAAAACTTTAAACTTAATATAAATAGTTATCAAGCTAATTAAAGATCTCTTTCTATAAGGGTGGAGGTTGGGGAAAGAGGTCGGTGGGGTGCATTTGAGTTGGGTTCACGTCCCGCATCCTGGTAACACAATTATGGTTTCTAATTGTGGCTGAAACTCAACAAAATATAACGAATTTATTTGCAGACGAATTCACTAATTGATTTATATTAGTTAGATGCTTGATATTATTTTATATGTTCAGAGAAAAGTACAGCAATTATTGTACAATTAATCAATTATACTACATTATAGCTACAGCTCTCTCTATATAATAACTTATTATATACGTTAAACACAACAAATCTCGAATATATCCTAAAAAATAACGAAAATGTAGACATCCGCATCCGCATCCGCATCCGCGGATGTTGAAATCAAACATCCTCATCCGCATCCGCATCCGCGGATGTGAAAAAAATGACATCCGCTACATCACTAATATATATATATATTTGGTTTTGCGGGTGTATATGTGTACATGTGTAGTTGTACGTATTTCTTATATAATTTTTTTTTTGTCTTTATATATCATTCAGGCATTATTTGTAATTTTTCCAATTTATATTTATTTTTATTTCTTTATTTTTTTGTGACCTACGGATCTGTCAGACAATAACTATAAAAACTTTTGGTAATTTTTCCCTTATGTGTATATATATATATTCCTTATATATTGCGTTTATATACCTTATATACAGTATATCGTATATATTTTTATAGTTCTTTATATATCATATAGGCATCATTTTGTTTTCCAATTTATATTTACTTGTACTTTTTTATTCGTTTGTGACCATAGTATGCATGATTCAGACAATAACTAAAAAACCTTTGGTAATTTTTTCCCTTATAAATTTGCGTGCCTCTCTTACAATTTATTTTTCAATTTATTTTGTTTTGGTTTATTTCTTTATTTTATTTCTTTGTGACATATATATCATTTTGGCATCATCTATTAAATTGATTGTAAACTTTCCTTTTGAGCTTGAATTTGTAGACTCCACTTACAATTTTTGTGTTTTTTTTATCTGTTGGTTTATTTCTTTATGTTTATTTCGGTTGTGACGTATATATCACTAAGGCATTATTTTGTAATTTTTTCCAATTTATATTTATTTTTATTTCTTTATTCTTTTGTGACCTGTTTACCACTCAGAAAATAACTATAAAAAAATTGGCTGGAAACAAGCCATTTGAATTTATGTTGAATTTCGGGCAAAGTGCTAAAATTGTCATTTTTCCGTACAAATGTGTTTGCTCCTCCCACAATTTGTATTTCTATACTTACTATATATATATATATATATATATATATGTTTATTTTTGTAACCTATATATTGTCTTGAACTCTCCTTTCACTCCAGTGTTCCTGAGGATGTCATTAAACGAAAGCGCTTGAGCACCACTTTGTGTTTCTTTTCCCTTCGTGGTTTTATTCATCATATATATATATATATATGGAGAGAGAGAGAGAGAATGGATACAATATATATATATATATATATCAATGGCTTGCGGTGGGTGTGTCCACAGATTAAGCGGTAGCTGCAAATATATTATATATATATATATATACAAAGCTGGGCACTTGCGGTATTTTTTGCGGTACTGCGGTACTACCGCACTACCAAACCGGTACCGCATAACGCAGTACCGCAAAGGATCGCTGAAAGTACAGCAGTACCGCTACCGCATTCAAATTTCCCGCGGTACTTTACGCGGTACCGACAAACACGACTTTTCAAAAAATTAACACTTTTTTTGAAGTAAACCTTATTACAGGAGTACAGTAAGACGAATGCTGCGTGTGTTGCATCAGCCTAACTCTAGACACGTTAAGTTTTCGTTCAGAACATGTTACGTTGCCATCCTATCACAACGCCTCAGTGCAGTGCTTGCTTTTGAGCCGGTTGCACGTGTGTTACATTTCTGTGACAAAGATCGATTTTTAGCCATTATGGCAGAAAGTTCAGGTGCGAAATCGCCGATATGCAATTTCTGAAAATATGTGCTATTACTTGTGTTGTTCTTGTGTGCAGTACCGCAGTACCGCAGTACCGCGGAGCGCACCAGGGGGACCTGAAAAAGTACCGCAGTACCGCGTAACGCACTGGGCATGCTGAGGTACCGCAGTACCGCGTAACGCACCCCCAAATTTTGGTACCGCGCCCACCACTGTATATATATATATATATATATTATACAAGCATCATAACTTTATATTAGTTTTCGATTACTGTAGTAATATACTGACTTTTTGTAATTTGACCTTTAACTGGGTAAGCAGCGCATGCACGGCTTACCTTGACTGCACACCACTGATATATATATATATATTTTAAGAGCAAACAACACACAGTATAATTAATGTAAAGAACGACGCTTGTGTAGAAGAGCGTTTCGCACAAGATGAGGAGGGAGAACGAGCAAATGAAAAATGAGGTACTTCCCAGGAATCGAACCCGCGATCATTCAATTGCCGGTCGGATATGCTAACCACTGCACCAAGGACCCCGATTAGTCAGTACTCGTAATTCTCCTACATACGAGCGGAATCAAATTCGATTCCTGGGAGGTACCTCATTTTTCATTTGCTCGTTCTCCCTCCTCATCTTGTGCGGAACGCTCTTCTACACAAGCGTCGTTCTTTACATATATATATAGTCATGGTCAAAGGAGTTAAAACACTTTAAAAGAAATTTTGAATAAGAAGTATTAACAGAAATTACTTAAAACATCATTGATGTGTTTTGACGACTGATAATGAAGTCAGTAACACTCGTCAAGATTTGTGAATTTCCTCACAAAGATTTGGTGTAATTATTAATTGCTATATTTATTTAAATATGTCATATTTTTTAAATTTTTTTGGTAAGTATATTTAAACTACAAAGTGATATGAAATTCAATACATTAACGGCACATCATTACACAGAGGTAGCATCCACGTTTCATTCGACTTTATCAACCAAACTTAAAACGTTCTTCAGTGATATAGTCAAACAGCTAAGGACCACATTTTGACAATATGGGGACATGCCGGACAAAAGCACCATTTTGTTTCCTGACAATCTGTGTGGTATAAATTTTGATATTTTAATTGGAACCAAGTAATCTGAGCTTGCTGGAGCCTGTTTCAGCCATTTTTCAAAAATGGGTGGACGAAAACCAGGAAAAAATAAGTTTTTCGGTTAGAAATAAAGATATTGGCTCTGAGAGCTCAAATACTGTTGTAGAATGTTATAATACTATGCATATTGCTTGGCAGCAGCAACATTCAAACATGTAGAATGAAAAATATTTAATTTTTGGGTTACAGATTTTTTCCACATTTGTTATGGTCGGTAAGGATGACAAATTCTGACAAATGCTTTTCTCTTCTATGAGAAGGCTGCTTCAGCTGCCATGATCATTGATCAAGCATGGGATGAATGTACAGCGCGAGGCCACTCAGTTCATGAATCCTGGACAGATTCCAGTAATTACTTTGGATGCACCACTGTATGCACTAGCAAAGTTTGTTCAGTGGAACTGGCCTCAAACACATGGCGAGGACAAATACGTAATCATGTTCGGTGGTCTGCACATTGAGATGGCAATGTGGAAACATTTGTGGACTACTTGGAGGCCTCTGGGTGGACCACTGCACTGACCCAAACAGGCCTCGCCTCTTCTGGCACAGCTGACTCCTTCCTCAAGGCATCCCACCTCACCAGACATGCCCACTAAGTGAGTGCTCTGGCCCTGGCCAAGCTCCAGCAGGATGCCTTCACACACACTATGACTGAAGGACCGCATGATGAGAAGGCCAAAGGAACGTGGAGACAAGTATGATCAGCAAGAGTCCAACATTTCAATACTGGGATACCATTCTCAAGATGAAATCTTTGGTCTGATCTTCGTGCGAGCCCACCGAGAACGAGACTTCTCCCTCTATGTGGAATCACTCAAGGCTTTGGTTGGTTGGTTCTTTGCCCTTGACCATCACAACTATGCCAGGTGGATTCCCGTGCACCTACGAGACATGGAGAGCCTACCTACAGCCATCCAAGAGGAATTCGAAGACAACGGCCACTGGGTTGTTTCAAAGACAACCAAGCGATTCTCATCCATACCAATCGACCAGGCTCACGAGCAGAACAATGAGCTGGTGAAGGGTTCAGGGGATGCAGTGGGACCGACTGAGAATTCTTCAGCTTTCAAGAAGTGAATGATAGCTGGACCTGAGCAAGCACGACTTCTCCAAGAGTTTGAGGAGGAGTACACCTCAGAAGAAAATCAACAACACCATGAGGAGGGACTGTCAACACAGAAGACATTCAAAGAACAAACATTGGGTCTGGTTCAGGCTATCTCTGAGATGAGCAATCCTTTCCTAGATGACAGCCCTGAACTTTTCATACTGGACACACGGAATGTCATCGATGAGTCTCTTGTCAACACAGTCCGTACCGTGGAAGCAGTGGGTAGGGACCGATACAACGCCTACCGTCAGTCAGTGTTAACTGACCGCAAACGCTTTATCCATGAGCCCATCAAGAAGAACTCAGTGGGATAGCTTGAGGTGGGGGCTGATGGGGCGACTGCCACCCGTGATGGGAAAAATATCTGGCCCAGTCGGAAATCTAGAACTGGTTGTAAAAAATTTTTGTCAATAAAGGAGAGAGAGAGAGTGAGAGAGATTTCCCTGTGGCCAATTTTAAATTAAGCTTCTCATAATAATACATTATATTATAGCATGGCTAATAAGGTAGGTTGATTTTCCGAAGTTTTTTAGATATCGACTTTGGACTAGTCGAGATAGTCAGGGCTTAATATGATAATAACTGACAAAAAACAAAAAATTCAGATCCCTAGCTTTAACCATTTTTTGAGGAAACCGTTTCAAAAATCGTCAAAAAATCGTACCGAAAAATACCGCATTTTCAAAATTTTCGGCCGAAAAAAACATGCTATTTTCATAAAAAAAATCCTGAAAAAAGTTACAATTTTTTTGACAAAAAGTTAGAAAAACATGTACAGAGTCAAATAGACACATTTAGATCCAAAGCTCATCATAATTTTCACTGTAAGAGCCCTTATAAGCAAAGGAAGGCCTCATCTGGCGGCTTAGGGCTTTGGCCAGAATGTGTTTGTGCCTTGATTGGAGTCCATAAACAGTATGGGAAGCTTCAGATGTCAGCTTCACGGCCCTTTCAACACTCTGAGAATGTGAAGGCAGATCAGGCAGCTCCAGCTTGGTGCCATTCAGCAATGCTTCTTGAAGCTCCTGGTCAGAAAAGTCTTCTGTGAGAGCAGGTTCACAGATGCCACTTTGAGAAAGGTTGATTAGTTCTGACCAGTGGGTAGCTTCAATGTTGATGGCTGTGATCTTCTTCAGCCTCTTCTTGGCTGGCTTCCCACTTCTGAAAGAATAATAATTAATTTATTTTTTATTCCAGTTTAAGATTTAATCCCTATTAGTCTCAGAATTGTTGATTTAAATTAAACTTAAATTAAAAAAAAAAAAAACCCGAGTTCTATAAATCCCCATAATCGATTTTTTTTTCAGAAAGAAGGTAAGATTATTTCCATTATCAGAGGGGAAGGGGGGAATTGGGATAAGAAAATGTGAAAAAAATTCGATTATAGGGATTTATAGAACTCGGGCCTTTTTTTTATTAAATAAATCCCCATAATCAAATTTTTTTTTCACATTTTTTTAAATTAATAAATGCTTACCTGATGGACAGAATTTTCTTGAGAGCAGCTTCTCTCACTTCCAAGTCATCAGACTTCATCATGGAGTACAGCACATTCTCGGGCAGCAAGGCAAAAGCATTGTACTTCAGGTTCTTGAAAGCAACACCCTGGATTTCTTCAGACTGCTGCTTGATCCTCTGGATCATGTTGAAGATGTACAGCTGCTGATTGTGGAACTTGCTGTCCCTTTCGATCTCAAACCAACTGACTGCATACACTTCCACAATGAACTTGATGGCCTATTAAGCTTATCCTGTAGTTCTGGAGGGTGAGCACCTCTGGTCCACATCAATCTAATTGCCATCAATCTAATTGCCATCAATCTAATTGCCAAAGTCAACCATCTTGCATGGTTTAATGGTCCAATTTTCCAGGCAGCAAATCTTGGGTTGACTTTGCCCCTGGAAATTCCAAGCACATACTCCAAAAGAAGCCTCTGGTCGCTACTGAGATCATTCAGTGTCTCCTCAGCAAATTCCATGTCATCCAGGGGGCCACTGAGTTTGGTGAATTCCACTTGTGGCAGATCTTGGTAGTCAATTTCACAGTTTTCCCAGCGGACCAGTGAAAGCAGTGGGACTTTTGGTACTGCCATCAATATGCTTGAAAACAGCTCTGAAAGGAAGCTCATTCTGTAGAAAGAGATTTCCTGTTTATCTCTTTTGCCTTCTTGAAACACACTTTATCCACCAATTTCACTCATAATATTCCTCATACAGGGGCAGCCGCGGGTTCACTGCCTGCCAGATCTCAATCACATCCTTTGCTATCATTTTAGCAATATCATAGTCTTTCAAGTCCGGGTGGCTGTTTTGGAGGAAATAACTGTACTGAATAACTTGGCGGAGGGTAGGAGGCTCTGTTTTATCCAAAGGGGAAGGTTGGCCACTGAATTTTTTGGCACTATCAGAGTTAAACCGGCAGACAGACTTTCGTTTTTTTACCCATTTTTATGAAATATCTGAAAATAAACACAATTAAATGAACGCATCATAAAATAACTTAATTTAATACACATTTTATAGGTAAATATCATTAAAAAATACAAGATAATACATAATAAACATCTATAATGCATTTACAATAAGTTTCAAGCATCGTTTTGTTAAAAAAGCCGAATTTTAATTGATTATTTTGATGAAATAAGGTCCGATATTTTGTTTGTTTACATTGCGCGAATGCCGCGCGCGCGATTTTACGCGTAAAATTCGGCAATTTTACAACTTAAAAATAATCAACAATCCTCAAAAAATACAATAATTTTCACAAATATGAGTTGGTGCAACGTTTTTTATACATTAATACCTTTCTATCTAGACTAGTCCAAGATCACAGTTCCAAAATCAACCTACCGTAATGGCTAAGCATGTGACGTAGTGGCTTGAAACATATATATTAGTCACGGAAAAGGTGCCAAATTTGTCCAGTCGGGAATTTATAACACATTTGCCCCCCCCCTCTGAAAAAAGACCACGCTACGCCACTGAACGAACTCCCTGCCTCTGTTTAGTTGTCCAACACCCAAGTCAAAGACCAAGCAGGCAGGGCAGATCTCACTGCTGAAGGATGATGTGACATGAGTACCTTCTGCAAGCATGAAAATCATCCACATCTTCCATCTCTCTCTGACAGGGGTAAGCTACGATAGGGGAAGTCGGATCTGCTGAGCATTCTGACCCACGAGAAAGATGAGCCGCAGTTGGAACCTCCTAGGTCCTTCGATGTGAAAATACTTGATGGTGCTGCTGTGGTGCACCTCCTGCCAATCACCAGTATCACCACGTTTGATGAATATGCCAGTGGTGTCTTTCTTCCACACATCATGCAGCAGTTGGAGACCTCTGGAAGAGTTGACGTGGTCTGGGACACCTATGTGTCCAGCAGCATCAAAGAGTCAACCAGGGAGAAACGCGGCAAAGGCATCAGGAGGAAGGTCGCCGGTCGAAATAAGGTTCCAGGGAACTGGACAGATTTCCTGCGTGACCCCACCAATAAGCAAGAGCTCTTTGCATTTCTCTCCAGCAAGGTTGCATCCACCGAATGCCCAGAAGGCAAGCAGATCTCCACATCTAGCAGCACAGTTGTCAGCAGAGGTATCAGCCACTGCATGCCGAAGTATGACCATGGGGAAGCAGATACAAGAATACTGATTCACTTGCAAGATGTCATGGAGAGTGGTTCTAACATCTGCTTGGTGCGCACTGTGGACATTAACGTAGTCATCATCCTCATCATCAAATTCCACGCCATCGTCACCAAATATCCACTTGCAGACATCTGGGTTGCCTTTGGCACTGGCAAGAACTTCCTATACCTACACATCACTGCCATCCGCCATGCTCTGGGCAAAGACAAGTCCACAGCCATTCCCCTGTTCCACAGTTTCACAAGGTCTGACACAACCTCAGCACTCTATGGAAAGGGGAAGACGTCAACATGGGAAGACCGGAATTCCTACCATGAGGTCACCCAGGCATTCAATTACATGGCGGCAAAGCCGCACACCCCACTGACCCAACACTTCCAACTACTGGAACGCTTCACAGTCGTCATCTATGACAAGACAAACACTTTGGAATCTGTCAATGAGGCACAGAGGGAGTTGTTCTGCAAAAAGAGCAAAACGATGGAGAACATGCCACCGACTCAGGAGGCTTTGTTGCAACACTAGAGGCGCGCTGCCTACCAAGCTGGAATCTGGACGACATGTGAACTGGCTCAGCAACAGACTCCTACTCCAGAAAGGTGGGGATGGACATTTGACAAAGAGAGCAAGTCCTGGCTTCCTGTGTGGAGCACACTACCGATGGCCTCCAAAGCATGCAATGAACTGGTGAAGTGTGGGTGCAAAAGCGTGAGTGGCTGTGGTGCAAGGTGTTCGTGCAAGAAGGCACACTGGAAATGCATAGAGCTTTGCAGTTGCAAATGTGACATATAACTGAACTCGCTGTATGTTTTGAATTGAAGTGTTTTTATATTCTACATACATTATGATGTTTTTATTTTTTGTTTAGCTGTTTAATATGGTGATATATCAAATTAGTGTGTTTTGTATTCCAAATATACTGAATTACAGTGTTTTTATATTCTACATACACAGGATTGACAATCTTATATCCTAAATCTACTATATAGAAAGACTGGAAAATCCGATGCCTTTTAGATGTAATTTCATACCAAAATTAGGGTCAGTATTGCAACGGGACAAATGGAAGCTCCATCCATGTCAGATGTTTAGGTTCCAATAAAAAAGCTGAATAATATGACCTAGTAAAGTGTCAGAAAAAAGTTGGTGCTTTTGTCCGGAATGTCCCCTTCAATTTGTTAAGCTACCTGACTACGTAATATAATTCTTTTGGCCAAAACCAGCCTTGGCCAAAAGAGTTGCATCATCTTAGACTCCATCTATTTTCTTTTGTGTCTTGACTCACGTCTCTGTCTGAGATTTTTAAATGACATTAAATCTATATGTATAAGGCTTCTTTTATTTTCCGCATACATTTAAAATAAAGAACAAGGAAAACTAATTACGACGTATACAGCTTTGGTCAAAAGAGTTGCTTGAATGTAGAACTTCTTCACAGGAATTGAGTGCACTGGCATTTTTTTTATACGAAGATCAGCTTTGTTGAGAAGACAGACATGGTATATACGAAGGGCGGTACGAAAGTAGTGCCTCTTATTGTATTTAGGAACTGAAAAATAAAAGGCATTATTTTCGTACTAACCCTCGTATATATATATATATATATATATATATATACACACATACACTGTATGATGAAAATATTCACCAAGGAAATTAAAACACGAATTAGTACTCAAGGGCTTTCTCTCATGACATCCTCAGGAACACTGAAATTAATCCCTATATTGAGGCTATATATACATTATACACAATAGATTTTGAACATTAATGTAGTATTTTCATATGACAACATTGTAAAAAATGTCAAAATAAAGAATAGTCTTACCAATAATTCAGGCATTACCTATAAAATTGGTTGTAAGCAATGTGGCTCCTTTTACAGTGGACAAACGGAAAAAGATTTAAACACGTCTGTGAGACAACATCAGTATTCCTTTAGAATGGGACAGTCGTCCAGTGCCCTTTTTGTCCATTTGTCAGCGTTGTCCCATTGTAATGATTGGAATAATTCTTCAATTTTGTTTCACTCAAGTAACATTCTTAATAGATACATTCTTGAGTCTGCCATTATTCAACTTACAAACAGTTTCAACCTTAGCCAGGGCCTTTTTTCGCTCGAACCTGTTATTTTGAATTCATTCAGAAGAAATTTAGATTAGAAGGGCAAGGCGCTTAAGCTCTCGTTTTTATTCCACGTGAATTGTATGCTCCTCCTAAATATTTTCGGCACCAATCATAGTATTTATTTATTTTTTCTTTGTGATCTACTGTATATATAGCCTCAATCGTGTGATTAATTTCAGTGTTCCTGAAGATGTCATTAGACGAAAGCGCTTCACCACTATTTCATGTTTTATTTTCCTTCGTAATTATTTTCATCATAAATATTATTCACGTGTTGACTTTCGTGAAATAATTTTCATATATATATATATATATATATACAGTGTTGGGAGTAACAGTGTTACTTCACTACTAGTAACGCTTCTCCAAACGAAGAGGACTATCAGATGCCAGTTTTGAAAAACTAGTGTTCCTGAAATCGAACAACACACTCCTAAAAAATTTGCAAGATGTTTTTTTTGACAGGCCATTTTTTTATTTGAGTTTGTTTTGATTTTTTGTTATATAGAGTATAATTTGGTATTATTAAAGCTTTTTTAATCTTTCTTTTCTTAAAAGTAACGGTAGCGGTAACGGTAGCGCGTTACTTCTTCATCGAAGGAACTGAAGCGGTAACGACGTTACTTTTTTATCAATGTAACGGTAGCGGCAACGTCGTTACTTATAGAAAGTAACGTGCCCGACTCTGTATATATATATATATGGGATGAATTTCACAATTAAACACGTGACATATGTTTTATTGTCTTTATTGTATTTATACAGATTTTCGAGGTACCTTTTTTTTAGCCGAAAGGGTCCGCCCAGTAAATTTACAGTCTACCATGAATTTAATTCCATATTTAGAACTGAATTATAACTGAATACCGATATTTTAAAATCATATTTTAATTTGTTTGTTGTTGAAATAATATATACGGTGTATATATAAACGAGGGAAAATAAATTCCTAATTTTAAGAACATTATGAACATTATTAGTGATGAATACCTCGATCTACTCACTGAAATGAAAGCATGATGAGTCATTTCACCTTTTTTTAGCATCATTTTCACTTTAAATTTATCATCCAAATTTGAAATGATTATGACACATTCATTGCCTTGAGAATCATTCTGCAAAAATCGATGTGACTTTGATGTAGTAAGGAATCAACCTCATTTGAAGGTTGATTAATCAAACAGAAGTATGAACATTGTTCATAAAGTTCATAAAAGTTGGTGACACAATATGAATTCGACGTTGAAATCTGTGACGTCGCAAACTAAAGAAATAAGTGTGAAATGTTAACAGTGCTTAAACGTAATTTAACGTTGATTATTTAGCTGGAAATTAGTGTATTTAATTAACATTGATTTAGAAATATATATTTGTCGATATATAAAAAAATAAACAAAATTTATGATAAATATAAATAAAGATATTACTTTTCGCCAAAATAAATAAATAAATAAATGAAAATAAATTAAATGGGAAAATTGAAACCAGGAATCGAGAATGAGAGTTACATTAATTTGATGACTTTTTCCAGTGCACAGTTTTTATTTTAATATATTTTATACTTGAAAAATTATGCTTCAAAGTTTTCTGAACCGAAAAAGAAAAAGAAAATTAAAAAGAAAAAGAAAATTAAAAAAGAAAATTAAAGAGAATTTGTGCCATACCAGAAATTTTAATAACACGAAAGGAAAAAAGGATTTTTCTGAAACGGAAGTTTGGTGTATCTCTTAAATTAAGAGATTTTCAGATGATATTCAGGTTAATTAATTCTTATATGTATTTAATTAATAACATTGACAACATTTTCTTTCTTTTATCTTCTCTTTTACTTTTCCATTTTCAAATTTAATAATTTAGTAATATCTAAGGAATGATTTAATATTTTTAAGTCCGCTCAAAAAACGTTCATTTAAACTCATTTAGGAATTGAACACCTTTTGAAAACTCTTGAAACAGAGAGGGGAAAAGAGGAAGTAAGGTAATGAACGAGAGAGAGAGAGAGAGAGAGAGAGAGAGAGGAGAGAGAGAATAATAATAATAATAATAATAAGAAGAAGAATTACACAAAACTTATTCGCATCCATTTTGTTTGGATGATTGCAAATACATTAAATTCGTCTCTCACTTTACTTTGTTCTTAATTGGGATGAAATAAAATTATTTCTTGTGACACTCCTATCACAGTAACGATGCCAGCAGCTAGCTAGAGTGACACCAGACTTTTCATTGAGTTTGTGCTACAACTTGCGTATATTTTTATGGTTCTCCCTTATCACGGCCACCTGTAGGTAAGTAGGAAGAGTAGGAAGATATGCTTTTCTTTTTTCTTTTTTTCTTTAAAAAAATTATAATTGGTGGGCGAAGATTAATTTACATTGGCTTCTGAATGTTGGCTTTCGTTAATTTCTTTAATGGTGAAATTGAGTAAATGTTATTAGCAATATCAGGTTACCATTTGCTTTAAACACACACACACGCACACACACACACACACACACACACACACACACACACACACATATATATATATATAGAGAGAGAGAGAAGAAGATTGTAGACACCAATTGACCAGGGAAGTACTCCAGAGAGAACGTTAGGCAGGAGATAGGGAGTGCTGGAACTCTTGTTTCTCCTGTCACTCTCCTCCTTAGCTGATCCTTTTCCCTGTCTCGTCTACCCTGTGAACAGTCCAGCATGCTCTTAAACACACGCTTCTCTCTCTATTCCTCACTACAGATACATGCATCTTACACACTACATAATCTTTTCAAAATTTAAAAAAAAAATGGCATCGTTTTTTGGACCTTCATTTCGGCTCTCCCCTATGGAAGAAATATTTTTGTGGCGTTCGCCCTTGGCCCCTCGTTGCTGCATAAAATACACACACACATATATACACTGAGCATCAGAAAAATCGGCCCACTTGGAATATCGCAAAAAGCAAAAAAGTGGGCAAGCTTCTGTTTATAAAAGTTTTAAAATGTGAAAATATAGTCTATGAGGCAACCAAATAACGAGACAAAACAACGTCAGCTGCGAACACACTAGCTGTAGCGAATTTTTTATTTCTTTTAAGAATTCGACAGTCTGACATTGAGCTGCTCTTAGACTGCTAGTGCCACTTTTTTCTTCCACTAGTGGGAGTAGGCATTTGCATTTAGTAACAGATAGACTCCTAATTCTTTTGGGTTTCAGAATTGGACATTTACAACGGCGTTACGTCGCCGATGCGCTAGAAACTCCAAGAACAACAGTTCGACATGTCTACAAACGTTATGTGGAGACGGGAGAGTACACCCAAAGACCAGGATCTGGAAGATCGCGCTGCACATCTGCCCGTGACGATCGTTTCATCGTCTTCAGTGTTTTGCGAGATCGTCGCTTGACTGCCACAAATGTCTGCAATGAGCTGGAAAGGTCTCGAGACGTCAGTGTATCGGAGCGAACCGTTAGAAGAAGACTTATGGAAAGTGGCTTACATGCTAGACGTCCAGCAATGGGCCCGGAATTGCTCCCACACCACCGCAATGCTCGTCTTGTTTTCGCTCGTGAGCATGTCAATTGGACTCCTCCAAAAGCAACCCTCTCCGTAAAAGTGCAAGGGCGAATCTTTCTCCTGTTCTTCTCCACACTCTTTCCCGTCCATCGGATGTTCGAAGGTTAAATTTTGATTCGTTCTTGAACAATACTCGTCCCCACTGGACCATAGTCCAATTGACATGCTCACGAGCGAAAGCAAGACGAGCATTGCGGTGGTGTGGGAGCAATTCCGAGCCCATTGCTGGACGTCTAGCATGTAAGCCAATTTCCATAAGTCTCCTAACGGTTCGCTGAGACATATATATATATATATGGGATGAATTTCAGAATTAAACACGTGAAATGAATGAATGCTGCAAACCCACAAGGAAAAAGAAAAACGATTCCAAGGCCTTTCGTGTATTCAGAGCTACACCTCGTCAGGGAGGTGTAGCTCTGAATACACGAAAGGCCTTGGAATATATATATATATATATATATATATATATTATATATATATATATATATACAGGGTGGGCGAAAGTAGCTCCCTATTTTGGATTGGTAAAAAAATACGTATATTATCCATTTATTTCAGAAGAAATAATATGAAAAGGTAGGCATACATGGTAGGTTTTCTCTAAAATTCAATGTGGGCTCCAACTCTTTCCACCAGCTTCTGGAGCCGCCCAGGAATGGCGTCCACTGACTTTAGCAGGAACTCCGGCGGGATGGAGGACATGACTTCCCGAATTCGGTCCTCCAGTTCTTCCAATGTCCTCGGCTTGGTGCGGTAGACTTCTTCCTTTACCCACCCCCAAAGAAAGAAGTCGCACGGTTACCGCTGAAAAACGGCAGAATCGGTTCAGTGTAACGGTGTGGTGTGGTATGACCTCAGATCAGGTTGTGGGCCCGTTCCTTCTGCGCAACACCATGAATGCTGAGTGGTACCTTGCTATGTTGCGAAACGAGGTCTGGCCGGTTGTCAGCACATGGGAGAACATCGACGATCTGATATTTATGCAAGATGGCGCCCCTCCGCACTTCGCTCTTGTTGTCCGTGAGTGGCTGGATGCCCACTTCCCTGGGCGTTGGATGGGTCGTCGTGGTCCACATCAATGGCCAGCCAGGAACCCCGACTTGACACCGTGCGACTTCTTTCTTTGGGGTGGGTAAAGGAAGAAGTCTACCGCACCAAACCGAGGACATTGGAAGAACTGGAGGACCGAATTCGGGAAGTCATGTCCTCCATCCCGCCGGAGTTCCTGCTAAAGTCAGTGGACGCCATTCCTGGGCGGCTCCAGAAGCTGGTGGAAAGAGTTGGAGCCCACATTGAATTTTAGAGAAAACCTACCATGTATGCCTACCTTTTCATATTATTTCTTCTGAAATAAATGGATAATATACGTATTTTTTTACCAATCCAAAATAGGGAGCTACTTTCCGCCCACCAAAAATGAGGTAACCACCCGGGAATCGAACCCGGGATCTTCAGATTGCCGGTCAGATATGATAACCATATATATATAGTGTGTGTGTGTGTGTGTGTGTGTCTGTGTGTGTGTGTGTGTGTGTGTGTGTGTTTTTATTTTCGATAGAACTTCGAACAGACTTCCAACAAATGAATATTTGTTGTTCAAATTGGCGTTCAGTTCTGGAGTTCAGAACTTTTTTAATTAAAACGATTTGACGAAGAATCGAGTTACTTCTCAGCTCCACTCTCGTATAAAATTTTATACACAATCCGTGTTAATAGTAACACGACTTAATTTTAAGTTCCAAAGTTTGTTTGTACTCTGTCTCACCTCATTTTATTTATCATTCATGCGTATCCCCATTTGTAATTCTATAAGAATGACAATTGTTAATAAATCTACTGAATTAAGGCATTCTGTTGTATTGCGTATCAGTGATCCTTTGCAGCGCGTATTTATACAAAACATACAAGAAAGGATAGTAGTATGATGGCATTTGGGGAGACAGACTTGGATCAATAAAAAAATATATATTTTTTTAAATCCTCCTTGGGTTCCTTCACGGTCTTTCATGAGAGATATTTAAACCAAAAACCAGAACAAACAAACAAAAACAGACAAAAACAAACAAAAAAATTCTCCTTGGGTTACTTCCCGGTCTTTCAAAACACCAAACAAATAAACACGCCTCAGGCTGAGGTTAATCGAGTTGAGTAGAAAAAAAATTCATGGCTCTTTTCACGATGCGTTCCGGTGCGTTCCGTCGTGTTCGCGGCCCCGTTAGTTTAACTTTCTAGCTGCAGGGGGAGTAACATTCTCACACATCTGACTGACAGTCTGTATATATATATATATATATATATATATATATATATATATATATATATATATATACACTACCAGTCAAATGTTTAACTACACCCTGAAATATTCATAAATTTCAAATTTTGTTTAAAGTTTTTATTTAGTAACTAAATTATCATGACACAAATTCATAAGTACAAACATGGGAACTTAAATAACAACAAATCGGGACAATTTACCAAAAGCAAAGTCTAAATTTTAGATCCATCAAAATAGCCTCCTCTAGCAGCAATTAAGCAGAACAAATTCGAGGCATGCGCTCAACAAGAGAAAGAAGATAGTCTGGTGAAAGCTGCTGCCAGCACTCTTGTAAGAGTTCCCAGAGCTTCTGAGCACTGGATGGCTGCTTGGCTTTCACTCGTCGATCCAGTTCATCCCACACTAGCTCGATGGGGTCCAGATCCGGGGAATGTGCTGGCATTCCATATCTGTGAGCTGACGCTGCTGTTCTTTCTGCTTCAGATAATTTTGACAGCTTGGAAGTGTGTTTAGGATCGTTGTCTTGCTGCATTATGAACTGTTGGCCAACTAGTCGCAGTCCAGATGGGATGGCATGGCGCTGTAGAATGCTGTGATAGTCACGTTAGTAGTATGGGCACAAAATGGGAGAGTGCAAAGCAATTGCAAATGTTCATCACTGTTGCATAAGGTTATGCAACAAGGGGGAATATCGCAAGTTGCTATGCAACAAATGAGGGGATGTTACAAGGTGTTATGCAACACACGGGGAGGGGAGATGTTGCAAGAGCAACATGGGTTATGCAACATGGAGGCGGAGTTATCCCCCAAGAGAAAGAGAGACGAGAAGGAGAGAAAGGAAGAGCGGTGTTCGCCTGGCATGAGCTAAGCGCATATTAAGACTTCAGCCGAGCGGACGTTGTCTTAATATGTTCCTAATCAGCCAGCTGGCTTATCTGGCTGAGTTGCCAGATTGAGCTATTTATTTAATTAAAGCATATATTCTGGGTTAATCTGCCAGTTGACTTAGAAGGCGTAAATAACTTGTTCAGATGTACAGGTTGAGTTGCCAGATAGCGCTATTTATTTAATTAATGCATATATTCTGGTTTAGAAATCCGCTTTAGAAGCCAGCCAATTGATATAATTAAATACCGTGTACAACCAAAAGAATTAAATAAAACACCATTACATCATTCTGTTTATTTAGGCGAATTAATGGAAATATATAGAAAATAAATATACAATGAAA
The DNA here is from genome assembly GCA_023014485.1 of Bathynomus jamesi. NCBI lineage: Eukaryota > Metazoa > Arthropoda > Malacostraca > Isopoda > Cirolanidae > Bathynomus > Bathynomus jamesi. Next base: position 215,977 of record JAJOZX010004707.1, on the reverse strand, counting down.
TATATATGATCAAAAATAATAATAGCATACGGACGATGAATATATAATAAATATACAATGGAATATATATATATGATCAAAAAATAGTAATAGCATAAGAAACACGAACGGGAAATGTATAATAAAAAATATACAAAACGTTGTATTATCAATATATTAGTACAGGAAAAAATATATATACAGTTATATTAAATTATTAAATATATTGAAAATAATAATATACGAAACGTATAATCAAATACATATTAGTACAGGATATATATATATATATATACAATTAAATAAATAAATATACATCCTTTATGTTCTACGGGGTATATTAAATAATTAAAAATAATAATATACGAAACGTATAATCAATTGCATATTAGTACAGGAAATATATATATATATATTATATATATATATATATATACAATTAAATAATTAAATATACATCCTTTATGTTCTACGGTGCAAAACGCTAAACTCACACGTAATCAAGTTTTCATTCACAGCGTTATTACTTTGTACTACGCGGTAAAACCGTCCAAGCAACAGTTCACCGTTTAACTTATACGGATGCCTATACTCGACATAAATGGCTTTCATATCGTTCAATACTCTTTCTGTGTCCACTTTACATTCGGTTGGCAAGTTATCTTTAAACACGGCTGTTAATGGTGACTGAATCGTAAGTTTACACGTCTTGCCAATTGTTTGGAGGATTCCACATCGAGATGTTCTTGGTACATTATGTATGCCAGCCTGCTCAAACACATCTTTACTTAAGGACAATGGGTGCTTTGCAGTATGCGCTTGATTACAGATATCTGCCGCCTTGTCACTTTTCTTACAGTTCCTTTATCACTTCGCTGCCTCAGTTTGGTACCCTCCGCCACAAACTTGTTTACAGTTCGATAAGCTCTGCCAAACTGCTTCGCAATTTCAATAGATTTTATATTTTCAGCGAGTAACTTGACTATTTTTCTTTTCTCAGTTAGTGTTAAATCCTTCTTTTTAACCATTTTCACCATTTAGATCCGTAAATAGAATACTTGCTTAATAATTCGAAACACAATATTTTAGATGTTTTTCAATAAAATGAGATAATTATTTTAATTATCAAAATATTTTATCGAAATGAATACCATCAATGCTGCTCTATATAGTGATTATTTGCTACAAATTTCATTGAAATCGGGGAAAAACTTTTGAAAACATTGGAGAAAATGTAATCTGCTTAATAAGTGCGAACGCAGTGTAGGATACAAAGGTTTTCACAGGGTTGTCGTGTACAGTCTTTTTAAAAACGTTTGTCCGTTTTCCACATTTCTGACACTCATCACACTCGATCTCCATGCACGCATCACAGGTAGTCTGACTTACGATAAATGTGGAATAACCTCTTTGGATTCAGCATTCATGTAAGTTTCAATATTGTAGTACACGGTTATACAAGGGCTATTTTTAGACTTAGCATCTTTCATATAGCATACACGCTTCACTTCATCCGCCTTATATTTTTCATGATATGTAGAACAATGAATTTCATCGCATTTATGTTTGAAATTCCCCGTTATCCATCATGTGAAACATACCACACTTATAAATCCTCATTTTCCTGCAAGTGCCAATTGATTTATGTAGTTCAAAGCATTTATTATTGAAAAATGTGCGTCTACACACATTACATTCCCTCTTCTCGGTTTCAACTACACGACTTTCACATTTGGGGCTTTTACACTGCTCACATACCATGTAGCAATCCTTACAATGTTTCACTATTTCATCAGCAAACTTGAGACATCCCTTACACAAATCATGATGCCTTCCATATTTTCGACTTTTATCAGAACTAGCGTAGAGAGCCCTTATGTTACGGATGGGGAGATACGATGTTCCTGACAATCCTAAAATAAGTAGAGATCATGTACGATCTCTCACGCTGCTTTTAAAAACATATACAGTCCTACGACGATCATCCATTCCAAGTACGACTATACGTGCATTCATTTCCTGCTCGGCCCTACTCAGTTCTTTAGGACCCATATTACATTTAAACTCAAGCTTACAATCTCAAGCCAGTTTAAGGGCACGCTTCACAACCGTAGGCAAACAAAATTTTGCGTCCATGTATTTAGCACAGTGAACATATGAGCTAAGACTATTGCTATAAAGCCGCAACCACGATCGACGTTTAAATGCTTTCTGTAAATAACCGGAGAATTGAAATTAAGAGTATAAGGTGTGGCACTATGACCCGCAACCCGGAATACTCTGTCAATATCTACCATGAAGCTGTCCATATTGAAGACTATACTACTTTGAGAGACCTGCATTATACGGCCCAAGATATATTCTATGTCTACAGTCACCAAACGTCTGAACGGTATTACTACCCAAAAATCTACGTCCCCGTCATCTGACCCGATCCTGAAGGACAACCTCGTCCGGACTTCACGTTTGTCGCGGTTCTGAAGGGCAAACTCCACAATACGTTCAACTACGCGTCAGAGTCCAACACCTTTGTTATACAAGGATCCACGGTCAATCCTGACCACGTACCGATTTCTAGTCAGGGCAGGGGTGGGGGTAGCGGTGCGCACCAACGCGAATGTTATACCATCCTCCACAGTATGAGAAGCTGCTGCTGCTGCTGTGGAGGAAGTACTCGGAACTGAACTGGAATAATGGGGCATATTTGATGTAGGTACTATTGTGGGGGTTGTGTCGTAAGACATAGAGGGTTGGGGCTCTATTACTGCGGGTCTAACAACCGGCGTAATACTGGCACGCTTTATATCTGACGTGGAGGGTTCTTCATTAGGCTTCCGCTTTGAATTGTCGCATGCTACAGGTATCGCTGATGAGGGGTCGTCAGTGGGGAAGGATTCTGTGGACGAAGAAAAACAAGAATATAAGGAGCAGCACTTAAATTTTGTAATATTTTGTAAATGACCCACTTAGGGGTGTGACGTGTTAGAGATGGAATCCGTAGAAAAATTCAGGTTCACAAGCCCCTCCACATGTATTATATCTGGCACTACAGGATGTGGTAAAACTGTATTTATGCTTAAAATCATTAAAGATAAGGGGAGATGTTCTCAAAATTTTGGCATAAAGTAATATGGTGCTATTCGACGTATCAATCAGTGTTCAACGAGTACCAAAATGAAATTTTGTTCCACAAAGGTGTACATGACGTTACTTGGTTAAAGGGTAATGAGCATACAGTCATTGGAATTGACGATCTCATGTTGGAAATGTATGAAACGTTTGCCGAGACATTTACAGTGTTCTCCCACCATCTTAACATAAGCGCATTCTTCATCAATCAGAATCTATTTTTCAAAAATAGATACATGCGCGATATGTCGTTAAATACACAATATCTAGTCTTATTCGCAGAACGTAGAGATGTGTCACAAATTGGGGTATTAGCCAATCAAATGTTCCCGAATCAGCGTAAGGATTTTTTGGAGGTTTATAAAGAAGGCACAAGTCAGCGTTACGGATATTTGCTTTGTGACCTTCATCCGCGAAACACGTTTAGGGTGCTTATAAGAACGAATATATTCCCAAACGATCCTGAATCGATGTATATTCCAGAATGACAAATAGGCTGAAGAAATATCGTGAATTAATAATAATTTATCAACGTTTGCCCCGGGCACTGCAACAGATGTTTGTTAAAAATATAGATACCGACTTTTTAAAATGCATCTGTGAAATCTGTCAACGTTATAAAATGTAATGTGCCAATGAAACCTCCTCAGAAGGCTCGCTTACGTCATTACAAGAACATAATGCCTGCGCTCGCTCATGAAAGTCAAACTGTGGGGAAGAAAAAGCGAATTATTGTACAAAGAGGGATATCATTCCACCCCTATCTTATTTTCAGTTTTGGGGCCTTTACTGACTAGAGAAATATAATGAAGAAAGTGGTAGTGATTCCGCACGAGGTGTATGCTTCATTGCAAAGTTCAAAGATTCCAGACACGGCTCTAGAACCCCGTAAAAGCAGGCTTAAAAAATGGAAAGCGAGTTGCTAGCCCTATTAAACAATGAAAAGTCACCTGATGAGAAAAGGATCTTGTACCAAGAGGCTTTGCAGAAATTTCTTCATGAGTACGAAGATTATAAGAATCAGACAGAGTTCCCCGTGGTTATTAAGCACAGCGCGAGTAGTGCTGAGCATAGCGAAACAGGACCTGGCCCCGACGTTAGAGATGACCAACCAAAGAACAACGGAACACAACACATCGAACATGTGCTAAAAAACAGCCTCCCACATACATTGAGGAATAAAGGCTTAGAGTCTTTATAATCTATTGAGTGAGGACCCCATCATACAGTGGGCCGATACAAGCGAGGTCATTGTTGAAGGAACAAGGGTACAAGGGTCCAATATCGTTGACATTGTCAATGATCTAGTGAGAAAGTGGGACAGGCCCTCACCAACAGGATGAAAGCATATTAAAGTAAGTCTACAACAAATAAATGTCCCCAAAACATTGATAGGTAATCTGAATAGGTTAAAAGACTTGGAGCAAGTCTCGCATGTGTTCTAACTAAGTACGCCATCGCCATACTGTGAAGAAGAGAAAGAAGAGAACAAACACCCAACCTTATCCAAGTGTCTCTAAAATACGCAAATGGCTAACATAGTAAGTAAACGCTATTATGATATTTCTAACCCCGCCTCCTATGGTGGCGTTAATAGATTGTACAGAGGGAAAAAAGTTGTTGAGAGGGTTTTTGCGGGAGCAGGATGCTTATACACTTCATAAGCCGGTGATAAAAAGGTTTAAAACGGCGAAGACAACAGCGGCTTCGATTGACTCTATTTGGCAAGCGGATATAACAGACATGCGAAGATATTCAGTGTATAATGACGGATACCGCTACATCCTATTCATAATAGATGTACTCTCCAGATATCTGTGGTTAATTCCACTGAAAAATAAATCGCCTGAAATAGTTGCTAAAGCGACCATAACGTTGATGTTAAAAGAAGATAGGGTTCCTAGCTATTTTTGTACGGATATGGGGAAACAATTTATAGGTCGCGCTTTTCAGAACATGCTGACAGGGTTTAATATCAGTTACTACACTAGCAGTTCTATAAATAAGGCCTCTTTAGCTGAAAGAGTTCAACGTACCATAAAGGAACGCATGCATCGCTATTTTACACATAAAAACACATACAGATATATAAACATTCTGGGATCATTGACGTCGTCATACAACCGTTCACACCACAGTACGATTGGCATAACACCTAACGAAGTTTTAGAAAGAGGTACGTGCCCAGAGGTGAGAAGAGGTGGAGCACCGCCACCACACTCTACACATTTCAAAATCAATGATTATGTAAGGCTATCACGTTCGGGAAATAAATTCGCGAAGTGATTTGAGCAAGGATGGACACGTGAGATTTTTAAAGTTAGGGCTATGAAACTTAAAGGCAAGATAATGATGTATTACGTTGAAGATTTGAATGAGGAAGAGATCGTAGGAGGCTTTTCCCGCGAGGAGTTGCAGAAAGTGACATTTAATTTAGGAAAACGTGTTTAAAATTGGAAAAATTTTAGGCGGCAAAGGTTCAGGAAAGAGAAAAATGTACCTGGTGAAATGACTGGGTTACCCAGAAAGCTTCAACACGTATATAAAAGCTGCTGCAATAATGAAGCTTAAATAGTATGCAACATGGCTCCTAGCCACTTCTATGTCACAATCCCCGTCATCCTCTTCTCTGTCTGTACATCCTAACAACACCCTAACCAACTTTGTGACAGAACTCCACGGACCCATTGAATTGGATCGTGATTCATATGAGGTGGGTTTATGTGAACTCCAGTTAGTCTCCAAATTTTTAACTCTTGAAAATGATCAGATCATATTTCTGGTCCTTAGAAGATTCGATGAGTGCGAAAAAATAGGCATAACTTTAGAGAATACTATGCGATCAGTCCTGTTCGGTGAGGTACAGTACTATAGTACAAATGTAACGCTAGGAATCGGTCATTATGACACAGCCATGGACATTGTGACGTTGTTAAACAAGTCTTGAAAAGTCGTACCTGACAAACGATTTACTTTTTGAAGTCGTAAACATAGACGCACGCACATTGTAGTTAAAATCAACGCTTAGTAGAAATATTAAAGATAAAGAGCTGTTCACAATTGTGGCTGAGGGCCGATATAGTGCAGCTCTCCAAAGAGATACCTTTCACGAGGCACAACATGACTTGTCCAGCTTAATGTATCAATTGAAGATGTAGAAATTGGGTGAAAGCTGCCTATTTGTTGGGGACACCCAGGCGCGCCTGCTGCGCATTGCACACATCCCCAACCATAGAGGGAAAAGTTTGATCATTAATATGACAAGCCCCATTATGTGAATGTTGTGACTAATCTATTAATTAAATCTCGGTGTATATATATTTACGATTGAGGGAAAAAATTTCCCATTCGGTGATGGGAACTTAACAGTGAAGCTACACTTTCGTCGCATTCAGTTATAATGACCCGAAGGCATTTCACAGTCTATCGAGGGGTGAGATATCAGCGTGGGTGTGGGCTTGGATCCATTTTTTCAACCATATTACGCACAGCTGTCCCACTGTTTAAGAGGGGTGCTAGACACCTCGGGAGGAAGGCGTTACAATCAGGTTTTAACGCGGCAGAAGACATAATGGGTAGAGCTAAACCTAAAGCAGCTCTAAAAAAAACATTTAAACCGTACACGGGACGAAATCATCAAAGATGCAAAGAGAAAAATGCGTGGTGGCGAAAAGAAGAGGGTTGTCAGGAAGAAGGCGCTAAACGTATGAAGACGACCAAAACACTCGTATATCTTTTTTTAGAATTTTCAAATTTAACCCTTATGCTACTTTCATAATTAGTCTGAGAATAGCCCTCGGCGTTTAAAAGGTGTCCTTCGCTTCTTTTGAAAAGTTGAGGACATTTTCCAGAGAGGCTCGTAGGTAATAATAACCCGTTCCTGCCGAGATGTTAACCTGATTTAAATACACCTCACACTGGATGAATATGGAGTGTAGAAATTTGGTTTCAGGGTATGCAGAGTAACTATCATCGCAGTCCGTTCCATCTGAATGAGCTATACGCAATTTAGCGAACATGTGCATGCAGCTCGGGTCAAAAAAGTAAGGGCCTGAGCTGGGTATCACGAATTCTATAGGGGCATTCGGCGAACTAATTGTGTTTAATGGTTTAATTGTAATAAAGTCGTTATACTCAATTGAGACCTGAGTAGGGGGCATATCAAAGAGAGACTGTTCCGATTTACAGCATTATGAACTACACGGATGAATGAAACGCGCCATGACGAATCAGAAATAGTGCCACCTCTCTCAACAACTAGTATTCAGTCTATGATTCGTGAGAGTAGTGTCCTCAGCTTATATCAGTTACAAAAATGATCAGCCATCGGCTTCATACGCTTACAACACTTCTTTTTTGATGTCCTTTTACGTTTAGCGCCTTTTACGCCTTTTACGTCCTTTTACTAGACTTCACGTTCCAGGAGAAACTGCTTATGAACGGGGTGGATTTGAAGATGAAGCTTACCCGAACGAGTCCTGAGATCTACATAAATCTGGGACCTGATCAAGAAGAGGGCGCAAAATCCTTTGTGATTCACATCATGGAGACATATTCACGTGTACGGCAAGTGAAATTAAGTTCCACAAAATATGTAGAAATTGAAAAAAATTTAATACACACAGAGTACAGATCAAACTATACACAGTGCCCGCCGGGTTGGCCTCGAAGCAGCTAGGAAAAGTGGCCCTGGGAGTTCTACCTAAAAGAGTATTAAGTGGAATGCAGGATCACGCTTCAAGGAATGGAAAATATTAAAAGAGCGCCTTTAAATTCGAGAATTTCGACCTTGAAAATATAACTCTATACATAACTGGCGTCACATTGGGTGGGCCTATTATTGCTGATTACTCATCAGACGCTGTGTTCCCGCTCTGCGCGAGAGCTTATAGTAGTCTGGCTCATAATGCCGGTGCCTGTGACGAGCTTGGGTTTGATGTAACGCAGAAAGAGTTTATGGAAGAATTTAACCTTTATTCATTTGATATTACCCCTGACTTGTCTGCTAGTATAAATACGCACTTAATTCCACAACAAATTGTGAACATCTCAGTCAGGTTGGAATTTGTCAACCCCATAGACGCGCCTATTTGCATACTCTTGTACTTCGAATCACAAGCTCTAATAGAAGTTGATCGTTTCAGGAACGTGGTTACTGACTTTTAAGATGGACGCGAATACACTCCAGATAGTAATGAAAAGTGACCGAATCACACGCTCGAAATTTATCGCCGTGTTTGCGAAGAATGAAATATTGAAATTGCCAACTACGACAGATTGGTATGGGATTATCGTGAACACCGACATTGTGGTGGGTGAGGGGATTCATTGGTTTGCAATCTATTTTAAAAATAGGGAAAGAATGTACTATTTTGATTCACTCGGCACTCAACCCTGGAGTGATCCTGTTATTGTAAAATAAATCGAAGAGTTACGTATCCATGAAATTGTATGGAATCCTTACCGCCTCCAAGGATATTTTAGTAATACTTGTGGCATGTATTGCCTTTCATTTCTCCTGTACATGTCACGTGGGAAGGAATTCATAAATTTTTAAAAATTATTCGATTTTTGCGATACTGAAATGAATAATGAAACGTTATGCAGACAAATAAAAAAGGTTCCCATATGTTCGCACTCGTTGTATTCTGTAAAGGTGTGTGTATATATGTATTTGTAAATATATTGTGTGTGTATATATATAATTATAACTAAAATGTCTACATTAAGGCTTATTTAATGGACGCTAGTTCTGTAAGCCGCTTTGTGCATGTTTTCTACCATTTAATAGATTAAATGAAAATACAATGTATTTTGTTCTTAACCCGCAAAAAACTTACATTAGTTCCTCGCTGACCTGACATTCGTTGGACCGGATGTGAGCCAATACCTCGACCCCTGTATTCAGGACCATGGGCGGAATGCGCGGTAAATCCACCAAATCATTTATTTCCCTTTCATCAAAGTTGTCACGAAAAGTTGCTACAACATGCTCAAGCTCCGTATTTAAGGAGAAATTAACATGATTATTTCATACTGATTCTTTTTAATTAAAGTTCATTTTTCACAAAACGAATTGTGTTCAGAGATCATAGCTCAGTGCAAAATATGCTAAATTGAGGATACCTGCTAATGAAACATTTACTATAAAACGCGAGGAGTAGACAAAAAACTTACATTAGTTCCTCGATGAACTGGCATTCGTTGGACCGGATGTGAGCCAATACCTCTCCTCGGTATTCAGGTCACTGGGTTAGCTGTGCGGTAAAGCCTCTAAATCATTTATTCTCCTTTTATCAAAACGAAAAGTAGCGATAACACGATCAAGTTCCGCGTCGGACCTTTAAGGAGAAATTAACATGATTAGTTCATACTGACTCAATTAAAGTTAAGTTAAATTAAAGTTTAATTATGCCGGAGTAGGCTTCGCTAGGTTAGGTTATGTTAAGAGATGAATGGCAAAATGCTGGGTGTTGGAATCCCCGTTAAAAAGGTCTAGGGTGGGTTGAAAAGCTTGACCTTCGTCAGAATGAGCAATTTTGGATTCCCCGTTAAACCGAAAGTCCAGGGTGGGGTGAAAAGTTTGACCTTCTAGGCTAGGATTGTCTGCCGATATCGGGTTACGAGCCCATATCTGCAGGCAATTCTTAAAAGTTTTAGTAATTCTAAAATCCTACCCGTAGAACTTTCTATAAATTTTAAGTTATCAAGAAATGTATTATTAAAACCACACCATATATATATATATATATATATATATATATATATATATATATATATATATGCCGAAATAACGACGAAGGAAATACAGACTGGGCAATAATTAAAAACCTAGTTTTTCACCAAAATATACACAGAGGAACAATATATATATATATATATATTATATGAATAGAGACCGGCCTTCGACCTCAGGGAAGATATTCTTTCACGATATCCTGACAGGTTTCAAAAGTAAGCATCGGGTAATCTTAAAGTTTTGGTAATTCTAAAACCCTACTTGTAGAACTTTCTATAAATTTTTAAGTTATCAAGAAATGTATTATTAAAACTACACCATATACGGGGCTCCAATAAACCTTAGCCCACCTCCGCCCATGGCCTAAACCATTAGAGGTACAGTAAAACTAAACATACCTTACAAAAGAGAATTTAATCCTGCATTTAATGAGAAACAATTAAAACTTGGTGTTCCCGCCGTTTGCTTCAAAGACAGCCTGAATTCGCTTTGGGTAGCTTGCCAAAAGTGACGTGAATAGATCTTGATCGTTACGCAAATTTGATAAAACAGTTTCAATGTGTTGCGTCATTGTATCCTTCAAAAATCGATTTGCTGTAGGTTCTTGAAACAAGAGACATTCAACCTTGTCCTTTATAACTGATCCAATGTGTTCACAGACGTTCAGGTCAGGAGAATTTCCTGGCCATTCTTCATTTCCAAAGAAATCGATCTCATGGTTCCGCAACAACTGTTGAGTGGCTAATGCCTTAAAGCAGGGGGCCTTATCATGCAGAAGTGTGACCTGATCGACATCCATAACATTGTTTGGGTTCCTTAGAAAAGGAATGACATGCTGAGATAGAATAATATCACGAAAATACTGTCCATCCCAACTCTGACCATTTGGCTTCAGCACCCACATGAGCTTCTTTGCAGTGAACAAAACAAACACACCAACACCGTCTGCACTTTTTAATAATTCGCGATAATGTTCATTGTCATCGATTTCATGTGGTGTTGTGGCCCACACTCGATCATTTTGGTAGTTAGGCCGTCGTGTTATGTAAACAAAAAATTCATCGGAGACAGCTAAATGCATGAAATCATCCACATCCAAATCTTCAAGATAATGGGCAAACCACATTCTGTCATCGATGTTAAGTTGAGTTTTTCTTGGCTTTGGAAGTTCATGCCAAGGCTTTAAACCTTGCCTATGACGGTACAGTCGAATGATCTCACCACTAACGATCTTTCCTCTCAACACTTCGATCTCTCTAGAAAGTTTGGCACAGCTGTTTTTCCGCTTACGCGTACCGCTTTCAATGATGTCCTTTGTTTCCTGAGAGAGTGGCAAATTTGGGCGCCCAGATTTGGTTGTATCCATTTCACATTCATCCAAAGTTTTATTCCAATTTCTTTTGACGAAGTCCTCACTTCTTCGCAACTTTTTGGCAACCCATGAACGTGTCATAAAGGTGGCTCCAGCATCACGAGCTTCCCGAAATGTTATTGGTCGTATGCGATCAATCACACGTTGCCTCTCCGAATCAACAATTAATTGAGAAGCCATTATATTATCACTTTATCAGCTAGACTAATTTTAATACCTGCAATAAATAATTTTATATATTTTTATAATCACTAAAAACTATTTCCATATAAGTAAACATCTAAGCTGCAAATGGGGGGCTAAGGTTTTTAGGAACAGCTTATATATATATATATATATATATATATATATATATATGCCGAAATAACCACGAAGGAAACAGAATGGGCAATAATTAAAAACCTATTGTTTTCACCGAAATATACACAGAGGAACATATATATATATATATATATATATATATATATATATATATATATATGAATAGAGACCGTGCCTCGACCTCTTGGCAGATATCCTTTCACTTCGTTTTATTACAACTTTTATTAAATTATAACACTTGCACTGAATGATACGACGTATATAGCCCGAGAGTAAATCACAAACTAGTTTTTCCAAACGCTTTTATTACGGCTTTTTGTAAATTAACTAACACTGATTGAAGCGTTATATATACATAGCCCGGCCTTCCGCTTAAATCACAAACTATTTTTCAAAACGCATTTATTACGAATTTTAAAAATTACAATACATGCAGTGAATGACACGACGTATATAATCACAAATTATTATGTAATTAGATACATCTCTTTAACGTCAATAGCGGGAAAATCGTTCTCGCCGTCACAAATTTCTGCAAGTCTGCGTTGAAAAAGAAGTTCATTCTGGTCAATCGCAGCGAAAAGATAAATTACAGAGCGATGAGGCATCCTCGTCTTCAAACAAATCCGGAGAGAGGTAGTGCTGCGGCGATTGTCTCATGGCGAGGTATTTCAAAAGCACTGATCGAAAAAACAACTGAATTGATGCCCTGTGATGAAAGTGCCCCCGTTTATAAACGGGGATCGTAATTGTGAACATTCCACAGTACCCGATTCGCGAGCTTCCTATTGGCTAACGGTGAAATTTGGGAGGGCTTAGTGTATATGCACGCCTAGCCTCCAACCAGAGGGCCTGGGCTCCGGCCACAAGGTTGTGAATGGCTGCCCCATGAAATCTGGGGCGTGTGAGATATACCCATTCGTAGAGAGAGAGAAACGCATTGTTTTTGGAGATAAATCTTGCTTTCTGGCGCCGATGAGTTGTTGGGGGAAGGGAGATTTAAACGTATAACAAGCATCCAATTATATGAGGTGCTTAACGAGGTTGGAAAATAAATTTGTGAATCGGTTTATGTTACCCCATCTAAACTAGGTTCGGAAAATTTATTATTTCTTCTGAAAAATAAATCGTCAGAAACTGGAAAGTAATTTTAAAAAATTAAGTGGCCGTGAAGGAAAAAGGAAAAACCATCAGTGCGTGAAGGTTCGGTCTACAGCACTATATACTGGGGCTTTAGGACTCACCTGTATATCTTCGATTGTCAAAAAACGAAGGGTTTTAGTGACAATCGAAGATATACTCGAAATTCGAAACAGTTCTCGTAGTTACAAGGAGTTACAAGGAAAAGAAGCACTCAAAAGGCCTTGCGGCCCATACCGAGGAGGTACCAATGGCAACGGGTGCCACGGAAAATTTTGTACACACTCAAATAATGTGCAAGATTTGGTCTAACCTTTTCTTGAACTGATCCACAGAGGAACTGTTCACAACTTCTGAAGGTAACCTGTTCCATGTGTCACAGATCTTTACGTAAAGTAATTCCCACACACACTAGTCCTAAACCGTTTCAAATCCAACTTCCAACCATTGTTGCGAGTTGGGTTATCATTTAAACTAAACATACTTCTAAAATCGACATCGTTGAACCCGCGTAAGAGCTTGAAAACCTCGATCAGTTGAACGCGCAGCAACCGAGTTTCAAGCGAAAACAAGTTCAGGGCGCGTAACCGTCGATTGTAGCCCATATGCCTAACGGAAGGAATTAACTTTGTGGCCCTCGCCTGCACTCGCTCCAGCCTCTCAATATCTTTCCTGAGGGTGGGCGACCAGAACTGCACAGCATACTCCAGGTGCGGCCGAACCAGGGAATTGTGCAGAGGGAGCACAATCTCCTTGTTCCGAAACTGAAATTGCCTCCTGATATAACCCAACAGTTTCTGGGCTTTCTTTTCCACCTCTACGCACTGTTTCGTAAACATAAGGTCGCTGCTAATTAGCACACCCAAGTCCTTTTCTAAATCAGTCACCTCGATATGACTCCCCAACATCGAGTAGTCCGACTTGGGATTGGCGTAGCCAATGTGCATCACTGCATTTACCCAAGTTAAACGGCATTTGCCATTTTTCGGACCACTCTCCTATCCTACCTAGGTCCACACGCAGTTCCTCGATCGCTTCGGGCGTCCCAACATTGGCCCCCAGCTTGGTGTCATCAGCGAATTTGGCGATCCGACTGACGATGCCACTGTCGCTATCATTTATGTAAATGATAAACAACAGTGGCCCCAAAACGGAACCCTGAGGAACCCCACTAGTGACCGAGGCCCAACCCGAACTAGCCCCTTTAATTACAACCCTCTGCCGCCTATTCCTCAGCCAGTTTTCAATCCACCTACCTATTTCCCCACCGATACCCAGCACACGCACTTTCGCCATTAGCCGGCGGTGAGGTACTTTATTAAAGGCTTTCTCAAAGTCGAGATAAAGTATATCAATCGCTCTACTCTTATCATACTCACTCAACATGACGTGGAAAAACTCGAGCAAGTTGGTGAGACACGACCTATGCCGTCTAAACCCATGTTGGGAATCCACAAGCAGCTTGTAGGAATCCAAATGGTCAACGATCCTATCCGCTATTATCCCCTCTAATAATTTACCTACAACTGAAGTGAGACTAATGGGACGATAGTTCCCTGGACTTTCGTGATCCTCTTTCTTAAAGATAGGGGTCACATTGGCCTCCCTCCAGTCACCAGGCACCTGGCCCGTCTCCAACGATTTGTTGAAGACTGTAGCCAGGTGGGGAGCCACCTGGTCGCGCACTTCCCGCAACACTCTGGGGAGAAACTGGTCTGGCCCAGGAGCCTTAAACGCGCTCAGTTTGTCTATTCTATCGGCAACGACTGTCGCGGTACATCGAACACTATCCAGGCCAGCACCTTCGTGCCTCACGCCTGGCTCGGGGATGACGCGGGTATCCTCCCTGGTGAACACCCGTAGTTCTTCGTTACGTTTCGCTAGCCTAACCTTCGCCTTCACTTCCCTACACAGGCGGACATACGCTTCAGTGTTCTCATGGGAACGATTGGCCTTCGCCCTCCTATACGCTACTTTCCTATTTCGGATAGCCGAAGCGATGTCACGATTGAACTACTTAGGCTGCGTTGAAGCAGGGGTGACCGATTTTGAGGGTATGGCAGCAGACTGCAGCACCATAAACTCGTCCCGGAATGCACTCCACACTCCCTCAACATCGCCGCCGACCTCTAACCCCATCTCTCCTACGCTATCCCGGAGGCTAACAAAGTTCGCCCGCCGGAGATCGAGCTTACTGCCTCTCGAGTTACTACGCTTTACCCGAGGGACGCACACACGGAACCTAATAAGACCGTGATCATTCCCGCCCAACGATTCGTCAACGGTGAGGCCAGTGACGAGGTTGTCTTCGGTCGTGAATACTAAGTCTAAAATGCTTTCGCCTCATGTAGGCTCGTTGACCCACTGAATGAGGAAGTTCTCATCAGCAAAGTCAAATAGCCTCCTCCCTTCAGCATCAGCAGTCCTGTTTTCCCACTTTATGCCGCGACAGTTGAAGTCTCCTAAAACTACACACACCCTATCCCCTAGTTGTAAATGTTTATGGCGTCCTACGTTATCGCAAGATACAATCTCGTAAAAAATTAATTTAAAAAATAACAGATGTGTGGTGGATGCGGTTCATTAAACCCCAAAGTTTATAATCTCGAAATAAACTCCTGCGGAAAGAAGTTTGTTTATTGGAACTTTAAATCGATATTATCTATCGCGTTCGTCAATCTCCACAATTTTCAGAACGATGTTTAATGTATATATATATATATATTTTTTTTTCCATAAATATTTATGTCCTTCTATTGTTCTATTGTTCAGCTATTTACATCGTCCAATTAGGTTTTGTTGTTTAGCTAGGTTTTTGTTTATATCGCTTTTGCCTTCCTTCTTCTCTTCATTTCCCTCCTTTATATTATTCCCTTTCTATTTATTCACTTGTGCCGCATATTTTCACCTTCATTTTAATGCTATGTGTACCATTTGTCCTGTTTTATTTTTAATTTGCTGAAGTTACTGATGAAAAAGACCTTGATATCCATTTCAAGTAGCCGGAGAGAGAGTTAATGTAGTTTGGCGTGATTGTTAATCATAAATTTTGTGTACGCTTCTTGTATTAATTTTCAAATTTTTTACATGACTTTTTCCGGAATTGTACAAACATAGGCTCTCCTTTGCTTTCGATGGATTCGGACCGAATTGTTCATTCTGACGAAGTTCAAGCTTTACACTCCACCTTATACCTACAGCTTAACCAGCAACCACTAAGATACACAGGGCTCCCATTTATCTACCAGCCGTGGAAGGGTGTTTACATTCCACCTTAGACCTACTTTTTAACGGGGAAATATATATATATATATAAAGGGTGTCAGGAAATGATTGCCCCCCCCTGTACAGAAGAAACTGAAAGGAATAGAAAAAACAGACAAAACCACGCGAAAGAGCGTTTAATTTTGAATAAAAAACACTTGTTTTAATATCGGGTGTTGCCCCCATTTGCAGCTCTGACGGCCATTAATCGACGGGGGTATGATCCCAGAAGTGTCTCAAAGAGATCGGTATCATGACTCATTTCTTCAAGGACTTCGTTGATCTTTGCAGTCATAATTTCTGTTGAATACCGATTCTGAATGGGTTGTTCCAGCATTAAGGACTCCACCCGATCCTTCATGATGGATCCGACATGTTCACAGACATTAAGATCGGGAGAATTGCCAGGCCATTCATTATTTCCGAAAAAATCAATGTTATTGTCCTTAAGCAGTTGTTGAGTCGCAAGTGCTTTCATACAGGGGGCTTTGTCGTGAAGAAAGGTTGCCTGTTCAACATCCAAAACACACTCGGGGTCTTTCAAAAACGGAATTACATGTTGGGCTAAAATTACATTTCGAAAATAAGGCCCATCCCAACTGGTTCCTCTTGGTTTGATAACCCAGATGAGCTTCCGAATAGAGAACATAATGAAAACACCCACACATGCTGGATTTTTTACTATTTCTCGATACTTCTGGTCGTCTGGGACTTCATCAGGAGTTGTTGCCCAAACCCGATCATTCTGAAAATTTGGTTTTCTGGAGACATAAACGAAGAATTCATCGCTGACAACCAAGTGAAGGAAATCGTCTTCCGTCCATTCCTCAAGATAATCACAAAACCATAGCCGATCTTCAATATTAAGATCACTCTTCCGTGGCTTAGCTATTTCATGCCAAGCACTCAAGCCTTGGCGAACTCGAAATTGATGCACAAGTTGCCGATTGACTATCTTACCACGACGGATAAGTATCTCTTTCGCTACCTCAGAGCAGCTCTTCTTTCGGCGCCGTGATGCAGCAAGCACAATGTCTTTCGATTCTTGAGATAATTTCTCCGGTCTTCCTCCTCGAAATTCTGTTTCACAATCTTCAGGATTCTTATTCCAATTCCTTTTGACAAAGTCTTCTGATCTTTTTAATCTCTCAGCCACCCAGTGTCGAGTTATGAAAGTTGCACCAGCTTCCTTTGCTTCACGAAATGTGACAGCTCGAATGCGGTCAAGAACTCGCTTTTTCTCTGAATCGTTCAAAATAGATGATGCCATGGTTTCTGTGGTGAAAAAAATGGTAAGAATTAAAATCACAGGAATAGAATATAATGGTTTTTATTCAGATTTTAGCGCTCTTTCAAGTGGTCTCGCCGGTTTTTATCTATCTCTTCTAGTTTTTGCTCTACAGGGGGGGCAATCATTTCCTGACACCCCGTATATAAGAGGGAGAGAGAGAGAGAGATGGAAATAAACAAACAGATAAACATGATCGAGTGTTGCAATACAGTTTAACGGGATCTCCCCTAGGATACCCTGTTTTCCCATTTATCTACCAACCGTGGAAGGATGTTTACACTCCACCTTAGACCTACTGTTTAAAGGGGCTATAAATATATGAAAATTAATTTACGAAAGTAATACGTGGAAAATATTTATGATGAATAAAACCACGAAGGAAAGGAAACACAGAATGGTGCTCAAGCGCTTTCGTCTAATGATATACTCAGGAACACTGAAGTAAATAAAGAGTTCGAGACTATATATAGGTCACAAAAATATATATATAAAATAAATATAGATATAAAAATTGTGGGAAGAGCATACAAATTTGTAAGGAAAACTACCAATTTTAGCATTTTGCCCTTCTTGTCTAAATCCGTTCTGAACGAATTCAAAACAGCAGGATCAAATGGATTGTGTACAACCAATTTTATAGATAATGCCTGAATTATAGATAAGTCACAAAAATTTTTTAAAAAAGTTATAAAAATAAAAATTGTAAGAGAAGCATACAAATTTATAAGGGAAAACTACCAAAGTTTTAGCACACGCGTGTAAAATAGCATCAATATTCCGTTAAAACGGGACAGTCGTCCAGTGCCCTTTTGTTCATTTGTCAGAGTTATCCCACTGTATTGATTAGAATAATGCTTCAGTTTTTTTTTCACACTAGCAACATTGTTAATATAAATATTCTTGAGTCTGCTATTATCCAACTTACAAATAACTTTAACATGAGCCAAGGTCTTTTTCCACTTGATCCTGTTGTTTTGAATTCGTTCAGAACGGATTTAGACAAGAACCGAACACCTCTCTTCCTCTCCTTCTCCTTTCTCTCTTAGGTTGGGTATACCCCTTTCAGGGATGAGACCATCCCACCTACTCCCTCAAAGAGTTGGGGGATAACTCCTCCCCCATAGTTGCATAACCTCTTGCAACATTCCCCTCCCCCGTTTGGTGCATAACCTCTTGCAACATTCTCCCCTGTTGCAGAACCCCTTTCAATACTTCATTTGCAACATTGATCAATATTTGCAATTGCATTGCATTATCTCCTTTTGCACCCATACTACTAGACTCTTCCCAATGTCTTTATTCTCGCAATCTTTTCAGTGTATCATTTTTTTATGCTACTTTTCTTTCCGAAGTTTCAAAAGTGAAATTTTGTGTCTCAATAATTAACGTTTTTGAGTTTGAAGGTTTCTGAGATTTGACTCCGAAAAAAATTCGACAAGGAAATTTTATTTTTGACGAAAATCAGGTAAATATGAAAAGATATTTGCCATTTTAGTTCAATATTTTAGGCAGTGCAGAGTATTAGCTTTATAAAAGAGGGATTTCTCTTTCTTTTCGTAGAGAAATTTAACTGTTTTAATTAGTATTACAAAGAGTTCATTGGATAGCTTTGAAACTTATTACGTTACTTTTAAAGAAAGTCAAATGCAGATGAATTGTTGTCGTTTACTTTATATAGATAAATAGATAGATAGATAGATAGAAATTGCTTCATAATTCTTCGCTGAATATACACTAAACCCAGACAGCCAAACATTTGTTCGTCCGACGTTGGTATTTGGGATATACTGTACAAAACACCAGCGTCGGCTCAACGGATTCTTGCTGTTTGAGAAGATTTTGAACTGCATTCAAGAGAATGATTTGTCTCGAAAATGAATATATTTCCGAAGCATCTTGTCCGATGCTTGAAATGAATTTCGATTATACGTTAAGTTTGATTACTTGTACTTTGTGTTGGATGCGGGGTTTTCCCCGGAGTGAGGCCCCCAACATGAGCGGATCCAGGAGGGACTTAGGGGTCACGTGCCTCTCTTAGGCTAAGTCCTCAAAGGGCGAATGGAACTGGTGAACGTTTTGTCCAACAATTGAAACCCAGATCATTGAATAATTGAATAACCTTTATTAATAATAAAATAAATACATTGGTTTTACAATTTACAATGACATAAATAACTGTGAAGCGGAACTATTTATTCTATTTAATTTGGCCCTTAATCTTGAGGCTTTACTGGGCTATGATAATCATGATAATTAGGTCTCTATAATATCGCATTACTCGTGAAATGCCTGTTATAATACAATAAACGGTAAGTATTACAGTAAGTATTGCATTATACTGTAAGTATTACATGCCTATCACAATTGAAATGCACAGAATTTGATAAATACTTTATTAATAATCATATTATTTTCATGTTTTCTTTATTATGTCTTTAAAAAAATATTTCTTTGTCAATGCAACTATCACTAACACCAGTGAAAACTAGGGCCTATGTATGCATTATAATATAATCTGAATGTGGATCATTTCCTTAGGGGAAGTGCGAGATTTTTTCTTTCATCTCATGCACAGGAACAGGAAGCCTGTTTCCTGTTGCTACATCACAGTATGGTGGATGATATATGGTATATAAAAATGATGATACATGGTATATAAAAAAATGTGGATCAAATAAAATACTCGGCATGATGTCTATTTGGTGACCCCCTAGACTACCCTTCCTGGATTCGCCCCTGCCCAGTGACTCGGTCGTGGAGTAACCTATCCGTTCGTGGGTGGGTGGCAAACAAAAGTTTAGGTGCGTGAAAATTTTTTAACGAAGAAAAGTTTCGTACCCAAATTAAATTCACAATCGGAATGTTACTGATCATATTGCCACCTACAATAAGTTCACAGGTTAACTGGTTGAGACACGAAGATGGATGAGCGTTAACAAATAGTTTATAAACACAATTAATGCACAATTAATTCACTCAACCCTCGAAATCATCAGAAGTTTTACCATAAATAATATTTCACTTTATTTGTCGACGTGTCGGATAAGAAACTGTGAATCATTTTAGGATCATATCTAGAATTCGGACCCCTACCAAGGTTGGGGTCCGAATTCTACATTAGCGGAAGGTTGGGGTCTGTATTCTCCATTTGGCTTGTTTAAGCTACTCTTTAACTATTTGAGTTTCTACATTTGCCTTAACATCCGAGGCCATGTTTAAGCTACGCTTCAACTATTCGAATAGAATTCGGACCCCAGCCTTCTTTAGTTAGCTTTATAAGGCTAACTAACGAAAATATCATGACCTAACCTAACCAATCGTCAAGGGCGTACAGTTAACCTAACGATTGGTTAGGTTAGGTTGTGATATTTTCGTTAGTTAGCCTTATAAAGCTAACTAAAGAAGGCTGGGGTCCGAATTCTACATTTGATCCATAAGATTTTACAATTGTGTGATTTTAATGGTTTTTATTTGTGATAATAATAATAAAATTTTCTATGAACCTTTAAATTGTTTATTGATGTCATACGATTCGTTTGGGGTCTGAGTTCTATAATCTATACATTATGGGAAAGTTGGGGTCTGGATTCTACATTAGGGGAAAGTTGGGGTCTGGATTCTACATTAGGGGAAAGTTGGGGTCTGTATTCTCCATTAGGGTTACCTGGGGTCCGAATTCTACATATGATCCTCATTTTAATTAAGCAGTTTCATTGTCACTTTATAAATTGAAATATAACTATAACTAGTGATATTAAACACTAAAAGTTTAAAATGTTTATTTACGTTCACAGGTTAAAAATAAACTTACGTTATAGTACAGGGTGTAGGGTGTTTCATAACATGTGGGACGCACTTTCAGGATGGATTCAGGACCTGAAAACATTGAAAAAAGCTTATATAAACATATGCCCGAAATCGCTTTGTTTCCGAGTTACAGCCCGTTTTGTGTTCCAGCAATTCTTTCCGCAAACTCTTTACAAACACTGCTTGCCGACAATGTTTGTAAGTGTGTACGAAGCTTATTTCATGTATGGCCTTGCCGATTGTAATGTTTCGTACACTCTATGACATGTTTCAATATCGTTCAGTGTAGAGCCCTCAGTAAGTCAGAGGTGCATCGCGGTGTTTCACTGTTCGAATTCGTAACTTCTTACCGTGAATAAGTGCAGTCCAATGAAAAAAAAACCTTAAAAGTTTATGAGCTATTCAGTGATAGTGTGCACTTGAAGTGAGAATGAAGGCTTATTCAAACAGAGAAATGGCAGACATGCATCTCACGTATGGACTTGACGAATGTAATGCGACCTCAGCAAGACGTCTGTATGTGGAAAGGTTTCCGAATCGCCATCTGCCAGATAAGAAGACCTTTCAGAGAATAGACGAGCGTCTTGGTGATACAGGATCATTCAACAAGCGAGTTTCAGATGGTGGTAGACCAATCAGCGCCAGAACTGTTGAATTGGATGAGCGGATCCTGAATCGCGTGGAGGAACATCGTAGTGTCAGCACCCGAAGGATAGCAGCAGCACAGGGTGTAAGATACACAACTGTGTGGAGAATTTTATGGGAACAACAATTTTACCCATATTACACTCAGAGAGTACAAGGCCTTACTGAAGCTGATTTCGCACCACGAGAGGCTTTTTGTACTTGGTTCCTTCAACAGTGTGCTCGCGATCCTCTTTTTTTATCCTCAGTGTTTTTTTCTGATGAGGCTGCCTGCCTTCACAAGAAATGGCGTGATCAATTTTCACAACACTCATCACTGAGCCGAAGAAAATCTGCATGCCATCATCCAGTCCTTTCAAATTTTTAAGGAATGATTTAAGCGATTTACTAGATGAAGTTCCTCTTGGTGTCCGACGTCGTATGTGGTTTATTCATGACGGGGCTCCGCTTCATTTTAGTCGAGTAGCCAGAGACTATTTGGATGAACATTTCCCTGGTAAATGGATAGGCCGTGGAGGGGGAAGCTGATTTCGCACCACGAGAGGCTTTTTGTACTTGGTTCCTTCAACAGTGTGCTCGCGATCCTCTTTTTTTATCCTCAGTGTTTTTTTCTGATGAGGCTGCCTGCCTTCACAAGAAATGGCGTGATCAATTTTCACAACACTCATCACTGAGCCGAAGAAAATCTGCATGCCATCATCCAGTCCTTTCAATTTTTTAAGGAATGATTTAAGCGATTTACTAGATGAAGTTCCTCTTGGTGTCCGACGTCGTATGTGGTTTATTCATGACGGAGCTCCGCTTCATTTTAGTCGAGTAGCCAGAGACTATTTGGATGAACATTTCCCTGGTAAATGGATAGGCCGTGGAGGACCCATTGCGTGGCCTGCTCGCTCCCCGGACCTGAATCCACTCGATTTTTACCTGTGAGGTCATCTGAAATCCATCGTTTACGTGACACCCATTGAGCGTTGAAATGTTTCGCCAACGTGTAGAACAATGATGCCAGAAAATCCGAGCAATACCTACAATGTTTAAACGCGTCAGGCAGTCTATGACGAGGCGTGTTCAGGCGTGTATTCAAGCGCAAGGCGGTCATTTTGAGCACTTCCTTTAAAGGTAAGGCGGATACTTGCTGGAACACATAACGGGCTGTAACTCGGAAACAAAGCGATTTCGGGCATATGTTTCTATAAACTTTTTTTCATTGTTTTCCGGTCCTGAATCCGTACTGAAAGTGTGTCCCACATTTTATGAAACACCCTGTATAATTCAGTCGAAAAAAGCGAAGGGCTGAAGGAAAAGTTTTGGGGCTGGAAGAAAGTCTCTTCTTATGCCCTCGGTCACAGTGATGGCGAGCCACTGACCCGCGGGTCAAGTACTGACCCACGAAGCAATTTTTAGTAACCCATGAGCTCTTATTTAAATACAATATGACTTTAATTTTTAATATGTTCTGCCTTTTAATATTTTCTGTCAATTTTGGATGTAACCAGAGAACAACAATCAATAGAAAGAGTAGAGAATCTTATTCTTGCAGAATGGAAATCATTACCAAATTCTTTTGCATCAATGAAAAACTAGCATTAGCTCTGCTAACAATGTTTGGTTCATCTTATTCATGTGAACAGTTGTCTTCCTTCATGAATTTCGTCAAATCCACCACTAGGAATCGTCTTGGCACAGATATGAGTGCTGCATGTGTGAGACTAAAGACAACTAAATATAAACCTCGATCAAAACATTAGCAGCTAAAATCCAACAAGAAGTTTCTCACTAAAAATAGTAAGTAAATAAATTATTGTGACCCAATTTAATTTTTTTAAATCAAAAGTAACAAAAATGACCCGCCAACAAAAAAGATTTGCCACCACTGCCCTAGGAGAAAATTAGATTGAATTTATTGACCGGACTTCATAGTGAAAGTAGATCCTATTTGCTCACGGTCTGGGTTAAGATAAAAATAATGAAACTGAAAAGAAGTGTCGTCTAGTCCCACGCTTCTCAAACTAGGGGTCGCGACCCCTCAGGGGGTCGCGTAAATATTATTGGGGGTCGCAGAAACATTTGAAAATATTAATTTTTTCAGAAATATACAGTGTTAGTACCTATTGCTTTTATGACATTGAGTGAAGGGTTGCGAAAAAATTTGTCTGATCCAAAGGGGTCGCAAGTGAAAAAAATTTGAGAAGCCCTGGTCTAGTCTACAGTAGTCTCTCTCGTCTTGTTTGCCGCTGCTCTCGACTCGTTTCTGGCCTGCGCTGCACTTCGTTTTATAACGCCTCTCTCGAATGTTCCTTTTCAGTTTCCATGTTGCGTTCAGACAGATTTTCTTAACTTCCCCATCACCAGGGGCGCTGCCAGGATTTTATAAAGGGGGGTGGCACAAGCCAGCGATCGTTACCAACAGCACTGGTCTATACACACACACACACACACACACCCACACACACATATGCGTGTCAAGGGCGGATCCAGAAACCTGACGCAGGATGTTTCCCTGCGGCTGCGTGTCAGAAATGCTAATTTTCAGCGGTGAAGAATTCAAAAGATTTCACTTACCTGAGCCAAATATACACAGAGTAATATAAATTAACAACAATAATACATTTTTTAACTATAAATTAATTTTATATTTGCTACTGCTATACATTATATATGCTATCCATATTGGATTCCAAATGGAGAGGGTATGATGAAGGGGGGTTTTGGACCACCTGGCCTAAACCTTGGCAAAGGGGAGGGGGCCCCCCCCCTTTGCCTGCGCTACTGCCCATCACTCGCATCTATAACTTAGAGGAACACTCTAAGTAATTTATACTAAAGTTTATAATTAAACCAAACCGTTTTATATTACAGGGTATCCGAAAAGTCTGGAACCGTAGGAGAAATTGGTTATAAGTTTTTTTTTGTTTCAGGGTATCAGTGAATGATGGCGTTAAGTTTACAAGAACGTATAGAGCTTATTCTTCTGTGTGGACGTGATGGCTGGTCCCATAGAAGTGTGGCAGATGAATTTAACGGTCGTCATCCTGAAAATAATCCAGTAACACATAGCGCGATTGGAAAATTATTGAAAAAGTTTAAAGAAACTGGCTCTGTAGTAGACAAACCACGTTCAGGTCGTCCCAGAACCTCGGAAGAAGTCCGTGAGACCGTAACGGCGGAAATTTATGCTAGTCCTAAAAAGTCATTGAGGCTTACAAGCTTGGAAATTGGAGTACGAAAAGTACCATCCATGATATTTTGAAGCGCGTGTAAATAAAGTGTTTCTCCTATGGTTCCAGACTTTTCGGACACCCTGTATTTAATTCCTTAAATAGACCTATATTTATATAAATTAATGATTTATGATTAATACTCTGATATTTACCAACAATGAATTGTGCGCAAAGTTTATGACGTTTGGGTTTCACGAAGGCGCCCATTGGTGGAGATTATAGGTGCCTCCTCACATTGATAGCCTCAAAGAACACAATTGGTTGATATACCTAGCGTGATCTGATGTCAACCGTATCAAGGAGTGCAAATTGCTAAGATAGTACAGGCCCGTAGCCAGGGGAGGGGGGTTGAACGACACCCCCCTTGACAGGAAAGGTTCACTTTTGCAACCGTAGTTATAACTTATGATGTGATAATATCATGTACAACATCATTTAGCAATTTTTTTGCTTTTTTTAAACTTCTCAAACTACTCTAAACTACTCTAAACTTAACTACTCTAAACCTCCTCCGCAGTGACTAGGTGGTTGCACCAAAAGGTCCGCCTTTCTACAATTTCGACCCTCTTCCCCTTGGAAAATCCTGGTTACATGACTGTAGTAATACATAATTAAAAGTGGCTGTTGAGCAAACGCAGTTTAGCCCATATTTTACATGTTAAAATCTGTTCACGGTCACGTAGGCAATATAATTTATAACACATGGGAGCCTATTTTTGTCTTTTAAATTTTATTTTCAAAATTTTACTACAGGGTGGCCCATAAGTTCCAATCGGTTATAATTAAACCACAAATGCATCTAGTGGAGCTCACACTGACGTAATAGATTACTGAGGAAAGAATATTTGTCAAGGTGGTTATATTTTTCACTTTCAATAATCAATAAATATTTGTAAACTTATAAACGTTTTGGCTCACCGGAAGATCAGGGCCCCCAGCCTTCGTTAGTTAGCCGTATAAGGCTAACTAAAGAAGGCTGGGGGCCCTGATCTTCAGGTGATCCAACTTTTTACTTTGATTGTTTGTATTTTAGTGTTAATTATAACCAATTGGGACTCATTGGCCACCTTGTATAATATCATTAATATTTAAATGCCCCATTTTTGCACTCCAAACATTTGATTATGATGGACAGAGAGAGGAGGTTTGAAAATGCTGGACGTAGGAAGAGGTAAGTTTGTATTTGGAATGTATGTTTGAATTTTAATATGGGCAGAAACTTGAAAATCTCATAATAATAATAATCTCTACTATAATATAAAAGAGAGCTGTCCGTCTGTCCGTCCGTCACACTTTCAGCGTGCGTGTGTTTCAGCGTGTGTGCGTGCGTGTGCGTGCGTGCGTGTGTGTTTCAGCGTGCGTGCGTGTGCGTGCGTGTGTGTGTGTATCTGTTCCAGCCATAGCTCCAAAATGAAAGCAGTTACAAACATAAAACTTCACACACATATTGATTAGGTCCCGAGGTTATGCACCTGGGTGTTGAATGCCCGGTTAGGTCAACTGTACGCCCTTGACGATTGGTTAGGTTAAGTTAGGTTAGGTTAAGTTAGGTTAGGTTAGGTTAACCTAACCTAACCTAACCAACCTAACCAACCTAACCTAACCTAACCAACCTAACCTAACCTAACCTAACCTAACCATTCAATTAACCTAGCTAATAACAGCTAATAACAGCCTTCGAACTACAAAAAATATTCCGGCCCTCTACTTGGATATGTTTTACTACCCGCACGTAGGGCGGGTCTTTAGCTAACCGTCAGCGAAGCGACGGGTAATGTACTAGTAATAATAATAGAAGAAGAAGAAGAAGCAGTGTTCGTAATGAAAGGGTTCCTTATATAATCATGCATACTTCCAGCAAAAAACATATTTCTTCTGGAGTGTGGGTAAAGAAAAAATGTAACGTTTGCGAATCGAAGTCCTTAGTAGAATGACCGCAAAATGGTAGAGTGCATATGTAAATGCAATGTTGATCAAATGAGTGTCATTGCCAACCCCGCTTTCTCCCTTGTTACAAGGTGCCACCTCCTCCCACCAGGGTGCCAAAAAATAAGGAAGCAAGGGGGAATACCCCGAGTTCACACAAGCTGGGGGAAATCCACCTAACCTAAGAGAGAGGAGAGAATTTTCAGAGAAAGCAAGAGGAGAGAAGAGACTTTGGGGGAGAAGGTGGGAGGATATCCTCACCCCCAAAGGGGTATACCTAACCTAAGAGAGAAAGGAGAGAGAAGAGAGCATCCTTCGCCAAGGAGACCCAGGCGCACAATGAGATTTCATCCGAGCATCAGCTGGCTTAGAAGTGTCAATCAGCCAGTTGGCATAGAAGCCAGAGCCCGCCAGACATATCAGCCAGTTGGCACAGTATATGTGTGTATATATATGTATATATATATATATATATATGTATATATATATATATATTATTAACTTTTGAGCAGCCATTTTCTCTAAAAACGCACACACACTTCCCGACTATATATACGCTCATAGGTTCTCTATTATCAAACACACACACACACACACACACACACACACACACACACACACACACTCCTCGACAAAATATATATATATATATATATATATACAGGGTCCGCAAAAAAAAAAGGAGCCTGACGAAAATGTTTACTGTACATTTATTTTTACACATAATGACAAATAACTTATTTTAGGCAAATAAGCAATAAATAAACTAAGTTAGTACCAAATTTCATGTCAATACGTCAAAAATTAAAGAAAATATAAAAGTTTTACACAACATGTCATATAATTTTACAATTTCCAAAGAAAACGAAATTATAAGACTAAAAAAATTGTTCGATATGTGTGCCAGAAACCTCTACAACCCTTCGTAATCGGGGCCTAAATTGATCTACAGTATAGCTTTATCTACTTGATCTTGGGTAATTTCTTCCCATTTTTGTACGATAACTTCTTTCAAATGTTCGACATTTCGGATCTTATGCTTGTACACTTTCTCAGCCAACATTTCCCATATTCCGTAGTCTACGGGATTCAAATCTGGACTATTAGGGAGCCAATCTTTTGAGTAAAGCAATTCAGGAACATTATTTTCTAAAAATTCAATAGTTGACTTAGCGGTATGCGCCCGAGCGCCATCCTGTTGGAATAAGAAGTAACCATTATTCGCCAATCGTCTCATTTCGGGCAGCATTTGTTCCAACAAAGTTTCAGTGTAATAGCGGGCGTCTACTTTGATGTTTGGCTCTACGAAAAAAACAGATGTCTTGCCTAGTTTAGACACACCGACCCATACCATTACGCTGGCAGAAAAATGATTACGAGTAGCATAAAGTCTATCATCTGGTATTTCATTTTTACAATTAACTCTTGAATACACTCAGTCATTTTGGGAATTTCGCGGTGGTTCTACCGTAAACTTCTTTTCGTCAGTAAAAAAGCCGAGGTCTACTTTTTCGGGAGTGATATTTCTTAACATGCGTTCAGAACAAACAACTCTTTTCTGTTCGTTAACTTCAGTTAATTTCTGCCCGTGTATCCGTTTATAAGGTTTTAATTCAAGGTCGTTTTTAATAATGTTTCTGACGCTACTTTCGGATATGCTCAACTCATTAGCAATTCTTGACGGTGTCACGTGAGTTCCTGGTCTGCCTTCTTGATTACAAATTCTTAGTTCCACATCTCTGATGTTTTCTTCGGTTCGAACTGATCTTGGCCTCCCGCTTCCTTGTTTCCTTTCAGTACTTTCAGTTTCGTCGATTTTTCTTAACAGCTTGTCCAAACCTCCTTTCGACCATGGTTTATTCGGAAACTCCTGTAATAATTTTATTGCGCCATAATTTTTATCAAGTCTATAATGTTTTATTAATATTTTATCTTCTTTAGAAAAGGGCATATTATCATTTTTATTGATTAAAATTATTTAGGCATCTGAAAAAAATAATTTAAAATGAGAAAAAAATTAAATTTTTACGCGGAAATTCACTTTTTTTAGTCATTGCACGTTTGTGGCCATAAAATCTTTATTTTATGACCGATTTTGATGAAATTTGTTTTATACAACTTTGGGCTCTGTTATCTTTAGCTAGATATATAACATTTAAGGGTCCGGTAAAAAATGCGGGCGTGAGAGCAATGTTCGTCATGCTCCTTTTTTTTTGCGGACCCGATATATACATACACGTTCATAGATCTTCGATGAAGTAAATCGAAGTTAAACTCGAAAAACAATTCCCTCCGTCATCAACGATCTTATTTAATCTCAGAATAGATGATTATATAGAAGGAGATTAGTTAACATTATGATGAGCTTAGTGCTGAATATTTTCTCCATTCGTCACCCTGTAAATGCTTATACGACTATATATATATATATATATATATATATATATTACCTTAAGGCGCATATCTGTAATTATTAGCATTTCATTTGGGACCTTTAAATTCTCAATTAAATTGCATATGTTTTCGTGATAAACTACAAATTTCATCCCGCCAAAGCTAATTTAAATAGTAATAACTTCTCTCTCTCTCTCTCTCTCTCTCTCTCTCTCTCTCTCTCTCTCTCTCTCTCTCAAATTTTGACTCGGCCGTCGCTAACACCTTTCATGCGAGTCAATCCGCAACACCTACATGTACATTAATATTTTTTATAATACATTTTAAATGTTTAACTGCTAATCTGTCGCTCTCTCTCCACCATTTCTGAAAACCTGATAACTTATACAATAAAGATTTTAAAAATTTTGAGGGTTAATCTATCGTTCTCTCTCCACAATTTCTGAAAATCTGCTAACTTACGTTTTAAATTAAAAAAAAAATTTAATTTTTAGAGAGCTAACACCTTTCAGGCGAGTTAATCCAGAACACTTGCGTGTACATTAATAGTTTTATAATACATTTTAAATGTTTAACTACTAATCTGTCGTTCTCTCTCCACCATTTCTGAAAATCTGATATCTTATACAATAAAGATTTTAAAAACTTTGAATTTACGTTTTTAATTTTTTTTAAACACATAACACTGGTCAACAAAGATTTTTCATCAGAGTAAAATTTGTGGTGGTTGGATAGCACTTTTTGCACGCTGATTCCAAAACTGCATTCAGATTTTTTCTAGCACGTATAGTTTTCAAGATGAAGGCATATATATAACTACACAGATTTAACCATTTTAAATAGGCAAAATAATAATATTTCAACATTTGATTGTGTTTATTTTATTGTGTTTTTTTAGTTTATTCATCTTATTTATTTCAATTATCTTAATTATACATCTTATGTATTTCAGGTGTGAGCTTTTACGTCTAGCAGCATTGTGATTCAGGCAAAAACGCCGTGCTTTGTGTGTCAAAAGATCAGTCCAGTCCAAGAACTTGTTTTGTCAAGTTGGTGTACATTTTTTTTGAATTTATAGTTTGCTCAGGTCAGTCAACATGCCTCGACAATGCAAGAATGACCCCGACAAGTTCTGTTTCGTATGCGGCCAGTTGGCAACTAAAACACAGCGACGAAGTATTACAACCGACATTAAGAAAATATACAAGCTATACTTTGGTTGCCATCTAGGTGACCAAGATAAACCATGGGCGCCACATCAAATCTGTTCTGGCTGTTCAAATGGATTACGTGATTGGCTTAACAAAAAGAAAGCTTCAATGCCATTTGCCATACCCATGATATGGAGGGAGCAGAGAGATCATCATGAAGACTGTTATTTTTGTAGTGTGAACTTAATGGGGTTTTCTGCCAAGAACAAACACCAGATTGTATATCCAAACTTGGATTCAGCACGTAGACCAGTAAAACATGATGAAACATTGCCCATTCCAATTCCCCCAAGTGATAGGCTAGATTCTATCATAGATGACATGGAAAGTGATGAAGGTGCAACTGGCGTTTCCGGACCATCTACAGAACCAGAGTACACTTTTGAAGGTAGACATTTAGAGCCTAAAAAGTTAACCCAAGGACAGTTGAATGATCTTGTTAGAGACTTATCGCTGTCTAAAGAGAAATCAGAGCTTCTCGCCTCAAGACTAAAGGAGAACAATTTACTTGAGAACAATGTTCGTATTAGTTACTACCGAAAGCGGAATTTTGAATTAACAGCATTCTTTTCAGTAGACGGTCCTCTCTGTTATTGCCATGACATCAATGGACTATTTACAGCCATATCTCAGACGTATGTGGTATCTGAGTGGCGCCTCTTTATTGATTCGTCGCAGAGAAGCCTGAAAGCAGTTCTTTTGCATAATGGTAATATAATGCCATCCATCCCCATTGCCCATTCCGTCCATCTAAAAGAGACATATGACAATATGGATATACTACTTAAGGCAATCAAATACGACAGTCATCAATGGAATGTTTGTGGAAATCTAAAAGTTATAGGAATGCTTATGGGTATGCAGTCAGGATTCACAAAATTTTGTTGTTTCCTTTGCCTGTGGGACAGTCGCGCCACTATAGAACATTACACCAAAAGTGACTGGCCACTTAGGTATACATATGTCCCAGGGATAAACAATGTCCAGTCTGTCCCTTTAGTGGATCCCCAAAAGATCTATCTGCCACCTCTTCACATTAAACTTAGTTTAATGAAGAATTTTGTTAAAGCAATGGGTAAAGTCAATTCTGAAGGGTTCCAATACCTTTCAAGGAAATTTCCGAAGGTTACTGCAGCAAAATTGAAGGAAGGAATTTTTGTTGGGCCACAAATAAGGGAGGTTTTGAATGACACTGAATTTGAAAAAGTCCTAAGTCCGCTGGAATTGAAGGCTTGGCTGGCGTTCAAATGGATATGTGAAAACTTTCTTGGAAGCAACAAGTCACCTGCGTATAAGGATGGAGTCAAGAACCTCCTTGATGCCTTCAAAGAAATGGAGTGTCGAATGTCGTTAAAAATTCACTTCCTGCATTCCCACTTAGATTTCTTTCCTGAAAACCTTGGTGCAGTGAGTGACGAGCAAGGAGAGCGCTTCCATCAAGATAGTCAGATGATGGAGAAGCGCTACCAAGGATATTGGAATGAAAGCATGATGGCGGACCATTGTTGGATGCTGTATCGTGACAATCCAGGCCAAATTTACAAAAGGAAATCACACTCACAGCGCTTTTAATAAAATAATGTATATATTCTTTATTTATAAGTACATTGAATAAGGTATATGATGTATTTGTTGTTTAGCATTCCTAAGTGTGATCTATACATCCATAAATTTTCTTATAGCAATATCAAAAACTTAAAAATATCAAAACCAGTGTATCTATATAACTATACGTGCTAGGAAATAAATAAAACCAGATTCGGAATCAGCCCGAAAAATGCATTAAGAAAAGTGTGATCATGTTTGTGATGAGGAAAAAAAGTTTCATTTTGTTAGCCAGTGTAATTAATTTTCAGTTTTAGGTATTAATACCTATCGGGGGAGGCTAGTCCGAAAACACCTGATACCTGGGCGGCTGCGTGTACCCAAATATGGGCGCCTACATTAATATTTTTACTATATAATTTAAATGTTAAGCCAGATATTTTCATATAAAGGCGAGTCTTACGGATATAAACCAAAATTTATCTTCCTTGGTACATTACACTACTTATTTTCCTCGTGCATGTCAGACGAATTTATTCAATCTTAGAATAGATGATTATACAGAAGGAGATTAATTATTATCATGAATAGATTAGTGGTGAACCATTTCATCCCATGCACATATCAAACTAAGGAATAGCAAGAATATTTTCTCCAATTATCACCCTGTAAATTCAAATATTAACTGCTCATACGACTATCTATCTATCTATCTATCTATATATATATATATATATATAATCCATTAAGGCTCATAGCTATATTTTATTCGCTATTCACATTTTTTTCAAATATATTTCTAAAACTTTTTAGCTTTACTAAGACAAATGAGGCGCAGAGGAAAGTCTCTGCATCTGGAATTAATATAACAAAACCCACCTGCATGGAAGAAAACAGGTAAAATTTTGTTTAAATTGTGTTTAATGGGGTAATCGTAATAAAGTCACTCTGCTCAAAAGAAACTTGCGTTGGGGGCATGTCAAAGAGGGACAGCTCCGATTTACAACATTGTGAACTACACGGATAGATGAAGCGTGCCATGACGAGTCAGAAATAGTGCCACCTCTCTCGACAAGTAGTAAACACCCTATGATTCACGAGAGCAATGTCCTTATCTTACATCATTTAAAAAAATATCAACCATAGATTTCACTCGCTAAGAACACTTCTTTTTTGATGTCCTTTTACGTTTAACGCCACGTGCTGGTAACCCCTTCTTCGTCTTCCGGACAGCCCTCTTCTTCTTCCCACCACCACGCATTTTTCTCTTTGCATCTTTCATGATTTCGTCCCGTGTACGCTTTAAGTGCTTTTTTAGAGCTTCTTTAGGTTTAGCCCTAGCCATTATGTCTTCTACTGTGTTAAAACCCGATTGTAACGCTTTCAACCCGAGCTATCTGGCACCCCTCTTCAGCAAGGGGACAGCCGTACGTAGTATGGTTGAAAAAATGGATCCAAGCCTACTCCCACGCTGGTATCTCACCCCTCGATAGAGTGTGAAAGGCCTTCGGGCAATTATAACTCAGTGCGTCGAAAGTTCAGCTTCATTGTTAAGCTCCCGTTAGCGAATGAGAAACTTTTTCCCTCAATCGTTCTTTTATATATTGAGATATTGGTTAATAGATTAGTCGCGACATTCACATAATGAGGTTTGTCATATGTAATACTCAAACTCTTCCCTCTAAGGTTAGGGATGTGAGCGATGCGCAGCAGGCGTGCCTGGGTATCTCTAACAAACTGGTGCTCCACTATATTGCTGTAAATATAGCACATGTCTGGAGGTGTATAGCCATCGCCCAATTTCTCCAATTTCAACTGATACATTAGGGTGGACAAATCCTGTTGTACTTCGTTAAAGGTCTCTTTCGATGGCTGCTCCATATCGGCCCTCGGTTATAATTTCCAACAGTCCTTTATATTTAATATTTCTATTAGCCTGTGATTTTAGGGTCAGAGTATGTGCAGGGGTTTCTTTGTTTATGATTTCGTATACTAAAGCAGCGGTAAGACGAGCTTTTTTTAAACCAACAGTCAAGTCTCTCACAACATCCTCAGCCGCACCATAACGGCCCGGGCACAGTGTTACCACTGTAGTGTAATACCGTGTATCCCCACTCCAGGCGATAAGCATGGTTTCATCCCGAGTTACCCCGGCTTTTTCACACTCATCAAGGTTTCTAAGAACCGTAAAAACGGGTTTTTTATATTCAGTACTTAAAAAGAGGGTGTCCAGCTGAATTTTGCATATCCCCACCTCATATGAATCACGATCCAATTTATTGGGCCCATGGAGTTCTCTTGCAAAGTTCGCCAGGGTGTTGCTAGGATGTACAGGCAGAGAAGAAGAGGACTGTAGTGTGACGGAGAAATGGTTAGGAGCCATGTTGCATACTATTTATGCTTCATTATTGCATCAGCTTTCATATAGGTGTTGAAGCTTTCTGGGTACCCTAGCCATTTCACCAAGTATATTTTCTCTTTCCTGAAACTTTGCTGCCTAAAATTTTTTCAATTTTAAACACATTTTTCCCTAAATTAAATGTCATTTTCTGCAACTCCTCGAGGTAAAAACCTCATGCGATTTCTTCCCCACTCAAATTTTCAACGTAATACAGCATTATCTCCCCTTTAGGTCTCATATCCCTACTTTAAAAATCTCATGTCTCCAACCTTCCTCAAATCCCTTCGCGAATTTATTACCCGAATGCGACAATCTTACATAATCATTTATTTTGAAACGTGTAGAGTGTGGTACGGTTCTAAGAATTTCTCTTCTCACCTTACGCTCTGTGTCCGTACCTCTTTCTAAAACCTCGTTAGGTGTTGTCCTAATCGTGCGATGGTGTGAATGGTTGTATGATGAGGCCATTGATTCTAGAATGTCTATATATCTGCATGTGTTTTTTTGTGTAAAATAGCGATGCATGCGTTCCTTTATGGTACGTGGAACTCTTTCAGCTACACAGGCCTTATGTATAGAACTGCTAGTGTAGTAGCTGATATTAAACTCTGTCAGCATGTTTTAAAGCTCGGCCTATAGATTCTTTCCCCATATCCGTACAAAAATAGCCTGGAATCCTGTTTTCTTTCAACATCAGCGTTTTGGTGGCTTTAGCAACTATTTCAGGCGATTTATTTTTCAGGGGAATTAGCTACAGATATCTAGAGAATACATCTATTATGAATAGGATGTAGCGGTAGCCATCATTATACACTGAATATCTTTGCATGTTTGTTAAATCCGCTTGCCAAATAGAGTCAATCGAAGCCGCTGTTGTCTTGGCTGTTTTAAACCTTTTTCTCACCGGCTTATGAAGTGTATAAGCATCCTGCTCCCGCAAAAACCTCTCAATATCTTTTTTCCCCTACTCCATCATTGTAAACACCTTTGTACAGTCTATCAACACCGCCGTAGGATGCTGGGCTAGAAATGTCATAATAGCGTCTTCTTAATTTGTTAGCCATTTGCGTATTTTAGAGGCACGTGGAGAGAGTTGACCGTTGTTCCTTGGTATCTTCTTTCTCCTCTTCAGAGATGCTACCGTTGGGGGTGATGGCGTGCTCAGTTTTGGCACATGCGAGGGTTGTTTCAAGTCTTTTAACCTCTTCAGATTTCCTATCAATGTTTTGGGGACATTTATTTCCCGTTGTCTTGCTTTAATATGTTTCCATCCTGATGGTGAGGGCCTAGCCCACCTTCTCACCAGATCATGGACGATGGCGACGATATTCGAGCCCTGTACCTTTGTTCCTTCAACAATGACCTCACCTGTATCGTTCCACTGTATGATATGATGGGGGTCATCATTCAAAGACTTAATCCTTTATTCCTCAATGGATGTGGGAGGCTGCTTTTTCATACATGCTCGATATGTTGTGTGGCCTACCCGATATTCTTTGGTTGTTCAGCTCTAACGTCGGCACCAGGTCATATGTCGCCGCGCTTATCGTTGTCCGCGCTGTGCCTAGTAACCAAGGGGATATCTGTCGGATTCTTAAAATTTTCGTACTCATGAAGAAATTTCTGCAGAGCTTCTTGGTATAAGATTTTTTTCTCATCAGGTGAATTTTCACTGTTTAATAGGGCTAACAATTCGCTTTCCACTCTTTTAAGCCTGCTTTTACCGGGTTCTAGACCGTATTTGGGCTCTTTCAGCTTTGCAGTGAAGCATACACATCGTGTGAAATCACGACTACTTTCTTCATCATATTAATCTAGTCTAGGGGTTCCCAAACTTCTGAGCTTGTCGACCCCTTGATGAACTTATAAAGTTATCATCGACCCTCTAACCCAAATTTTCAATATTTAAAATAATTTTAAATGAAATGAAGGCAAGAAACATCACAATATAATCAATATTTATTAATCATTATAGTTATACAATCACCATTATTAGTAATTAAGTGAAAATTAATAATGCTAAATACCTTTACAATTAAATTTTCTCTAATGAGATGGATGGGCCTGATGGGCATTAACAAGGGCATGAACATTAAGCTGTAGGTTTGAGAGTTTGAGCCTTAATTCACGGCGCTCATCGATGTTAAGTCTAGAACTTACGCCTAGACCCCTAGAATTTTATCGACCCCCTATTGACCCATAGATCTTTATCGACCTCCCACACAGTCCCATCGACCCCAGGGGTCGATATTGACCACGTTGGGAACCCCTGATCTAGTCAGTAAAGGACCCAAAACTGAAAATAAGATGGGAAGGAATGACCCCCCCTCTTTGTTAAATAATTCGTTCTTTATTCCCTACAGTTTGACTTTTACGAGCGAGTGTACGTATTATGTTCTTTTAACGGTGTAGGCGAGTCTTCTGAGGGGGTTTCAGTGGTTCATTACATTTTATAACGTTAAGACAGATTTCACAGATGCATTTTGAAATGTCGGAATCGATATTTTTAACAAACATCTGTTGCATTGCCAAGGGCAATTGATGGTAGATTTTTATTAATTCATGGTATTTCTTTAGCCTATTTGTCATTCTGGAATATACACTGTTTCAGGCTCGTCTGGGAATATTTTCATTTTTAGAAGCACCCTAAACGTGTTTCGCAGATGAAGGTCACAAAGTAAATATCCGTAACGTTGACTTGTAGCTTCTTTCTAAACTTCCAAAAACTCCTTACGCTAATTCGGGAACATTTGATTGGAATACCCCAATTTGTGACACATCTCTACGTTGCGCGAATAAGACTAGATATTGTGTATTTAATGACATATCGCGCATGTATCTATTTTTGAAAAATAGATTCTGATTGATGAAGAATACGCTTATGTTAAGATGGTGGAAGAACACTGTAAATGTCTCGGCAAACGTTTTATCCATCCAACATGAGATCTTCAATTACAATGATTATGTTTATCTCCTTTTAACGAATTAACGTCCTATACACCTTTGTGGAACAGAATATCATCTTGGTATTCGTTGAATACTGATTAGTACGTCGAATAACACCATATAACTTTATGCACAAATTTTGAGAAAATCTCTCCCTTATCTTTAATGATTTTAAGCATAAACAGGTTTACCACATCCTCTAGGGCCAGATATAATACATGTGGACGTGCTCGTGAACCTGAATTTTTCTACAGAATCCATCTCTAACACGTCACACTCCTAAGTGGATCATTTACAAAATATGATAAAAATTTAAGTGGTGTTCCTTATATTCTACACTCTTGTTTTTCCTCCTCTTCCACAAAATCGTGAATGACGACGAGGTATAGCATCATGTCCCCATCATCGATATTACAGACGATCACGATGACAGTGTAGTTGTGGTCACAGACTCCATCTCCGCTGACGAACCCACACCAGCGACAACTGTAGCACCACCACACGACAGTTCAAAGCGGAAGCATGATTAAGAGCCTTCAACGTCAGGTATAAAGCGTGCCAGGAGTGCACCTGTTGTTAGACTCCCAGTAATAGAGCTCCAACCCTCTCCGTCTTAAGACACAACTCCCATACTAGCTCCTTCGTTAAATAAAAATACGTCCCCTTATTCCTGTTCAATTTCGGGCACATCCTCCACAACTGCAGCAGCAGCTTCTCGTTCTGTTGAGGATGGCATAACATTCGAACTGATGCGCACCACCACCCCCACCCCAGCCCTGACTAGAAATCGGTACGTAGTCAGGATTGTCCCTGGATCCCTGTATAGCAGTGGTGTTAAACACGGACTAGGGCGCGGAGTTGAACGTAGTGTGGAATTTGCCCTTCAGAACCGCGACGAACGTGAAGTCAAGACGAGGCTGTCCTTCGGGTTCGGGACAGGTGTAGACGATTTTTGGGTAGTAATACTATTCAGACGCTTGACAGCTGTAGATATAGAGTATATATTAGGTCGTATAATGCAGGCCTCTCAAAGTAGTACAGCCTTCACTATGGACAACTTCACAGTAGATATTGACCAGTGGCGTGCGGTCCATGGAAGCAAGGGAAGCAATGCTTCCCTATTCAAAGAAAGAAGAAAATGCTGTATTATACTTTAAAGTTTAAACAGTTCAATATGTGTTAATAATTTGTACAAAATCATTTTATTATACTATTTATAGCATTTGATTGGTAATCAGGTGGATACATAGTATATACATTGGTTGCCGTTCGTGCAAGAACCTTTAAGAAAGCCGACGCAAAAAATCTCGAGTTGGACAACAATTGACGAAATGCATCCTTTTTCCCAATGACTTTCGCTTTTTTTTTACTGTTACAAATTGTTTCTTTCCATTCTAAAAACTCATTTAATGTTTAATAATGTAGTATTTATTGAATACAACAAGTTTCATATAGAGTTTTTCTACTAAAAAATTCCATGGCCATGTTAAGCGAAAAAGAATATATATTTATCGTTATTTTATCCTTCCCTATGTCAAAAAGGAAGCAATTTAGATTTCGCTGTCCAGATCTTATAGTTAATTTTCTTGAAATATCTGGCAACTTATACGCAAGGGGAAGAAAGGCTTGCAAGTTTAGCTTTAATCTCAATTGAGAAAAAGCTTCTTAAGGATATGAAAACCGATGCCTTTTACGAAGAAATAATAGATATATTTAATAAAAAAGAAAGAAGAATAGAATTAACCTATAAGTAAAGTAAGTAGATGATTATGTGTTTTGTTTTTATTATATACGAGTATTTTAAAGTTTTATTTTTATTTTATATAATCTTTGTTGTTTTTGCTTGAATTGCTTCCTCTTGACGAAAAATCACCGCACGCCACTGATATTGACCGTGTATTCCGTGTTGCGGGTCACAGTGCCACGCCTTGTACTCTTAACTTCATTTCTCAGGCTATTTACAAATGGCATATAAACAGCGATCGTGGTTGCGGCTTTATAGCAATAGTCTTAGCTCGTATGTTTACTGTGCTAAATACATGGGCTTCAAAAATTTGATTGCCTACGGTTGTGCAACGTACTCGTAAACTGGCTTCAGATTGCAAGCTTGAGTTGATTGTAATATGGGTCCTGAAGAGTTGAGAAGAGTGGATCAGGAAATGAATGTTCGTATAGTTGTATTTGGAATGGATGATCGTCGTAGGACTGTGTATATTTTTAAAATCAGTGTGAGAGACCGTACAAGACCCCTATTATTTTAGGCCTGTAAGGGTCATCGTATCTCCCCATCCGTAATATAAGAGATCTTTACGCGAGTTATGATCAAAATCGAAAATATGGAAAGCATCATGATTTGTGTAAGGGATGTCTCGAGTTTGCGGATGATATAGTGAAACATTAAAAGTAATGCCGCATGGTGTGTGAGCATTGTAAAAGCTCCAAATGTGAAAGTCATGTAGTTGAAGCTGAGAAGAGGGATTGTAATGTGTGTAGACGCACATTTTTCAATAATAATTACTTTGATCTTCATAAGTCAATTGGCACTTGCAGGAAAATGAGAATCTGTGAATGTGGTATGTTTCATATAATGGATAATGGGGGGAAATTCATAAATGTGATAAGATTCACTGTTCTACATGCCATGAAAAATATAAGGCGGGTGGTGTAAAATATATATGTTATATGAAAGATGCTAAGGCTAAAAATAGACCTTGTATAACAGTGTACTAATATATAGAAATATATACGGTTGTTGAAACCAAAGAGGTTATCCCACATCTTCTTGTAAGTCAGACTATCTGTGATGAGAGCATGGATGATGAGTGTGATGAATGTCACGAATGTGGTAAACGGACAAACGTTTTTAAAACAATTGCACACGACAGCCCTGTGAAACTCGTTGTGTCCTATATTGTCAAGTTAGCGGACAAATTAAAAAATTTTTGTGTGTATTTTCTTGCCCATAACCGGGCAAAATTTGACACACAATTCCTTTATAAAGAACTGCTTAAACACGAGTCATCGGAGATATTTACAGGCGACCCATTGAAAAGAGGAAACAAACTTATACAAATGCAGATAAGAGGTAATGTTCAGTTTAAAGACACGTTATTATTCATACCTTGTAAATTAGCAAAGCTACCCAAGGTGATGGGCGTAGCCGCCAAAATTTCAAAAGGGTATTCCTCTTACACTTTCCTCACTAGGGACACTTTAAATTACGTAGGACTACCTTCCCCCAAACATTACTTTAAGTACGCCAACATGAGTGATAGTGAGCGTGAAGATTTTGACCGCTACTGCAGCAATTTTAATGAAGATAATCCTTACAATATAGCGGATGAATGTGAGCGCTATTGCGTGAATGATGTGCTCGTGCTTAGAGTATGTTTCCAGGCCTTTAGAAGGATGTACATAGGCTGATTCAACTGCGATCCGCTGCAAGTCGCAACCACGATCGCCTCATTGTGCTATATGGTGTTCAAGAACAATTTCATGCCTAAAGACACCTTAGCCGTCATTCACAGAAACAACCCTCGCAGTTATGGACACAAGGCTATTTACTGGCTCATACACCTACAGTAGCAAACCGGTGTATATATAAAACATGCCAGCAACACGGGAGAGGTACCCATTAAGGTCACTGGTCGTGTTTTTTGGGTTTATGGTCTAAACGAAGACCATGTCACTGGTGAGAAGACTGTGTACTCCTTTAACGGTTGCTGGTAGCATGGATGCCCATGTTCTGAGTGTGGAATCGTAGGAGATATCCACGGTAGATCTCCTGCCGACAGTCTTGCATGGACCTGCACCCGCGATCAGCTTATTGGCACCCAGTTCACTCACAAGGTCTTGTGGGAGCATGACTCTGATGTACTGATGGAGACAGATGGACAATACCGTGAAGAAATAAACACCATCTTGCGTTCAATGGTGTTGGATCCTCTCAAATGCGGTGATAGCTTGTTCGGATGGCGTACAAATCCCTTCAAGCTATACTTTCCGCGTACGGAAGGCGTGAAACTCCATTACTACGACTTCTGTTGTTTATACCCCTACGTGATGAAGAACAATCCGTACCCCGTAGGAGCACCTAAAAAACTGGTGGGACCAGCCCTGCCCACCATCGAAGAGTTCTCAACAAATTTGAACAAGAAATATTTCGGTCTTTCTTTCGTAGACGTGCTTCCCCCTCGCGACTTATGGATGCCGATCTTACCCGTCGTTATAGATCACAAGCTCATGTTTCCCCTGTGCTTGAAGTGCGTAGAGGAACCAGCGGAACTAACCAGCGGAAGATCAGAGTTTTATTTACAAGTCCTGAGCTGTCCCTAGTCGTTTGCCACAGCTAGAGAATTTTGAAGCTATATGAGGTGTGGAGGTTCCAGAAGCGACCCAACCTTTTCACGCCATATATAAACACTTTTTTGAAGGGTAAGGTAGAAGCATCAGGGTATCCGCGAGGAGTTGAGACCGAAGATGATAAATCAGCGTATATTCAGCACTACCACGACCGTGAAGGGATACAACTTGACCGGGCCCAAATTGTAAAGAACCCTGGCAAGCGCTTTAGTGCAAAGTTGTGCCTAAATAGTCTTTGGGGAAAATTTGCACAGAATACAGGCAAGGGGAAGATTCATCTGGCCCAAAGTTATAATGAGGTGTGGGATTATGCCAGTGCCCCCAATAAGGAGGTCATGGAGATCGTGAATGTAGGTAATACGTACATAATAAAGTACATCACCGAATTGGCCACAGATACCTCACGTGTTACAAACATACCTGTAGCCATCTTCACAACGGTATACGCACGCATCAAGCTTTGGGGACTACTGCACTCTCTTGTGCGTAGGGTCCTGTACGCGGACACAGATAGCGTAATATTCACAGGGAGGGAGGGTGAATACATGCCGCCTATTGGGGAATTCCTCGGAAAATTGACTGACGAGATCAAGGGTAAGTAT
Source organism: Bathynomus jamesi (assembly GCA_023014485.1). NCBI lineage: Eukaryota > Metazoa > Arthropoda > Malacostraca > Isopoda > Cirolanidae > Bathynomus > Bathynomus jamesi. The sequence continues at coordinate 173,682 of JAJOZX010004707.1, read as the reverse complement.
GGTGATGGTGCATACGCGACTCCTTTGTATCAACAGGTCCAAAAACTTATGGGGTACGGGTGAGGGTGGGGGAAGAGATGAATATCGTGAAAGCGAAGGGCATCACGCTTGATCAGGCGAACCGACGGGTCGTTAATTTTGTTTCGCTGAAGGAGCTAGTGTGCTTAGAAGATGAGGGTGGCCACCCCAACTGACTGTAGGGACCCACAATTTTCGGGCACATAAACTGGGGCATAAAGGAACTTAGGTGCACGAAGGTGTTTCGTAACACCTATAGGAAACGTTACCAGGTGCGTAGCAAGTACGATACCGTACTCTTTGGGTACCATAGTACTTGAATGTTTTGCCATATATATATATTTCTTACCTGTTAACGATATGTTTATTTTATTTATTACGTATATTTGAATATGTTTATTAAATAAATCATGTTTCAATTAGGGTTTCATTTTCTCCTTTGTGTGTGTGTGTGTGTGTGTGTGTGTGTGTGTGTGTGTGTGTAATATCATTCAAAGGGCCACGTGACTCCTGCTACTACTTGGGCATATCTCTACCCCTGCGTGCTCAGTTCACCGCTGCAAGCCCTGGGTCGCAGACGTGTATTTGAAGAATTCTCACGTAGGCGAAAAAGAGTGATGGCTACCTTTAATATTGCGTCTCAACGTTTATGAAGTGGTATTCGGTAAAGTTGGAAGATGTGGTGAATACTGAAAGACTTCCTAGCCCTCCCTCTTTTCAAACTTTTAAGGCTACATTGAACCGTGCGAAGCGTGAGGAGCAAAAGGTTCAAATACTCTATGGATATTCTGGCGAGAGCATTGCCGGATTTCGCAGCAAAAACGATGTAATGGACTACGTTGTAGGAATAAACTGTATAAAACGTACATATACCGTGAGGCGAAAGAAACAACACGTGCAGAAGGGAAGCAACGGGTATGATTAGTGAGTCTTGTTGATGAGTATTGTGACAAGCGGTATTATGTCATGCTGCATCATACCGAGTACTCGTACCTTGCGGCTAAGAATGTAAATCTTGTCATCATGGACAAGCTGAAATACTTTTACCACTACATTCATATATATCATGACGAGGTTCGCAGTAAGGTTGTGGCTAAAGGCCTGTGTGAGTTTTTAATAGAATTTAGAGAGGAGTATCGACTGCTAAGCAAAAACGATAAATATGGATACATGTTTCTCTCAAATAGTGCGCCGGAGTGTTAAGAAAATGTGTGTAGTTCGAGATAGATGATTGGTGCGCATTCTGGGGAGTAATAAAACATTAAAGCCGATATTGCTCCATGTATCGGAAAAATTCTGATTGTCCGGTATAAAGGGGCACAAGTATTCACATGGTTCTTTCATGCTGGAACAAACCCGTACACGAAACATTAGCGCATGTTATGACTCGCCCGTGTGATTCGTTCCCCCACACCTGTCTCCGTGCCAAACCGCGCACCGGCTGCTCATAGTTATCTCAGAGCTTGACCCGACTGGACGTGCACTCCTCACAATAGAAAACGATGGAGTTTCCGTTGAGCAGTATTCTCAATGCCGCATACGATGTGTCCGTGACGAAGTCGTTGCGTGTGTTCAGGCGTAAAACCGGCGCCGTTAACAATGTACTTGAAACGACTTGTAGACAAACAAACTCTGGTAAACGGAATGTTATTCACTTAAGTGTTGAGGAGATGAATAGAGTCTTCGTGATAGTTGAGAAGTGGTGCGAGGATCGTTATAAAATACCTGCAGATGTAGGCACAAGAAAAGAACAGATTAGTGATGCTCCCTCATATGCCATTATTTCTGTTATGTATAAATCGCGACCAGCCATGTATTGATATACGACTGATGTGGCCTTGTTCCCACGCGAAACTGTTTCATCCTCGACAGAATGTTTGAAATCGTCGGTTTCCGTAAGCTAAAGCCTATATTAGACTCACGTATTGCCGATATGTTTTATTTTAATACGGTTCTTTGATACGCTCTGCTCGACGGGTTTACCGAGTGTAGGACTGAACAAGGCGAGAATGACCTGGAACTGGATGCTTATGTAGAAGGTATAGACTCTTGAGCGATACAGGGCTGAGCTCACCTACACTGTTCACCCTGAAGAATTGTTTCTTTATATAATGAACAGCTGTTGTTACGCCTTAGAAGATTATTTCAACTGCTGCTATGCGTTGTGAAGAAGAGTTCACGATTGAAAAGCTCGGATTGGTAAGAATAAACCCTCGATTGGAAAGGAGTGTTTATAAACTTGAATTTAGTAATGATGTTGTGGCGAACGACGCCCTCTTTGTGCGTGCTTTTGAATGTATTCTGTCTGTGTTTAAAGAGAGTGATAATTTGCCAGCCAATTGTAAAGTGGGCACAAAAATAGTATTGAACGAATTGAAGGCCCTTTACATTGAATATAGGTATCCGCACACCGTGAGTGTGAAATAATGTTAAATCGTATTTATTGCATGTACAAAGCAACAATGATGTAACTGTAGACTCGATCACGTGCGAGTTTAGTATTTTAGTTAAGCGCAGTAGAACATAAAGTGTATGTATTTTGATGTATACAGGGTGTCCCAGAATTAACTATCTATTTCAATGAATCGGACAAATTTTTTAAAACACACTTTTATTTATGTTTATCATGTTTAATATGTGTTAAAATGATATAAATTTCTAATTTTTTTTCATAATTTTATTTTCATAATTTTTTTCATTATCTGTCCAATGAAAGACCGTCTGAAGTCATAGAATGGCAAAGAGACTCTCCAAAGTTTAACGGTGGCTTGGATGACCAAATCCAAAATTATGGCCCATTCTTCTTTGCGGCAGCAACTGTAACAGGTACCGTCTACCTGTATGCTTCACAGTTTCTCGAACCACAGCTTCTTGATGATGGCATTCTTGATAATGTTGTGTTTTCAACAAGATGGACACCATAAATTTTGGATTTGGTCATTCCAAGCCAACACGTTAACTTTTGGAGAGCTCTTTGCCATTCTATGAACTTCAGACGGTCTTTCATTGGACCAGATAATTAAAAAAATTATGAAATAAAATTATGAAAAAAATTTAGAAATTATACATTTTTACACAAAACATGATAAACATAAATAAAAGTGTTTTAAAAATTTGTCCGATTTCATGAAATAGATAGTTAATTCTGGGACACCCTGTATTATTTGAGGTTTTATATATATAAAATAGGTATTTGCTCGTACATACAGGGTGTCCATAAATGTTTACCCTGAAAACAGTACAGTATGTTCTCATGTTTTAATGACGAATCTTACATCCGTTTTTCTTTTTACAGGTGATCTCGTACACGCATAGAGTTTCTGTGGTGGTGTGTTTCGTCTACCGCATTCGCCGCTAGGAGCGCTGTAGTAGCTGTTCAGTTAAGATGGCGTCTGTGACAGAGAAGGCACAATGTGTTGTGTGGCTTGCAGGAACAAAATCTCCTGTCAGTGTTCAGCGAAGGTTCAGAACAAAGTATCGAAAGAATCCACCTGATGTGAAGTTAATTAAGTCGTGGATGAAAAAATTCTTGGAAACTGGAAACGTAGAAAAGGGAAAGAGCAGTGGTAGACCATCAGTTTCCGATGGGACAGTGGAAAACATTCAAACTGTCATCTTCCAACAAGATGGGGCACGCCCTCATTGGGCGCATGTTGTTCATGAAACTCTCGACGCAACATTTCCAAATCGATGGATTGGCAGCGACGGGCCAATCCCATGGTCCCCAAGATCACCAGACATTACCCCGCTGGATTTCTTTCTCTGGGGTCATGTTAAAGATTTCGTTTATGCAACAGTTGTTCCAGATATCAGGACATTGCGAGAACGCATTACGGATGCAATTGCAACAGTTAACCCACAAATGTTAGAAAATGTGTGGCGTGAGTGTGAATACCGTTTAGACATTTTACGTGCACTAGGGGTGCACATGTGGAAGCTTATTAAGTTCATTAACTATGTATCAAAACTTTGTATGTTTATCTACTTATGATTAAAACTGTGTGTGAATAGGAGTGTTTATTTAAAAGTTATAGCATGCTTTAATCAGGGTAATCATTTATGGACACCCTATATTAAATGGGTATATAGTTTTATCCTGTACTATTAATATTTTTTATTTTATATATGTTTTGCTTTTTGTGTATATATATATAAGTGTGTATTTGCTCATACATATATTAAATGGGTGTATAGTTTTAGCCTGTACTATCATTATTATTTAAGAATGTATATATATCCTTCGTTTAATGAGTGTATTTTTGCTGTATATTATTTTTGAATGTTTATTTATTTCCTATATATTTCATGAATTATTTCCCTTAACTCCTCTAAATAAACAGAATTATGTAGTTGTTTTATTATTCAATAAGTGCTTTCCTGGGTGTGTATGTATAAACAATATTAAGGAATAGCTGGGTGATGGAAATATATATATAAACAATGCACCTTCAGTAGATATATATATGTATACACTATACCAAATGGCTGGTTACGCCTTCGAAGCCGACTGGCGGATTAAGACTTCTAAGCCAACTGATGCTATCAAGAATATCTGCTTTAATTAAATAAATAGCGCAATCTGTAACTCAAAACTTATTAATATATATATATATACTAGTCAAAAAAAGAAACGCAATTTTTGAGATTTATTAATAAACATGAGGACTCAGTATATAGTAAATGATTCTTTAACATAACAAACAGTCAATAACGCGTTATGGCCACCCTAGCCACAATGCAGGCTTGGAGTCTGGCCCTCATCGACCTCAACAGTCTCTGCAGGAAAGCAACAGGGATGGCCCTCCACTCTTCAATAATTGCATTGGTCAGTTCCCTGATGTTCTGCGGCTGATGCTGACGTCTGCGAACTCGCCGTTCAAGTTCATCCCATGCGTGCTCTATCGGTGACATGTCTGGGCTGAAGGCTGGCCATGGTAAGGTCTGCACCTGTTGTCCCTACAGGTACGCCTGCACTATCCTGGCTTCATGAGGTCTGGCAGTGAGAAAAGGACCTCTGTAAGGCCTGCGGGATCGGAGTCCTGCATTACGGAGTCGGTTTCTGACGGTCTGGTCACTAATTCTGTTGTTGTGGATACCAGGTGTCTCTCTGGCTGTCTGACGAGCATTCCGCTGCCGATGACGCAGGTGCTGCAGTAGAATGTGGCGATCCTGGCGTTGGGTCGTCACACGAGGTCGCCCACGTCTTGGCAGGTCCTGAACACTTCCTGTGGCATTGTACCGTCTAACAAGCCTAGAGATTGTGCTGGGATGCACATGCATTCGTTGTGCAACTTGGACAGCAGACATGCCTGCATCCAACATGCCCAAGGCACGACCTCTGTTGACCTCTGAGAGTCGTGGCATGCCTCAATCGCGGGAAAAAGTTTGGTTTTCTCAACGGGCAGTGTGTATTCTGTGAAGTCAAAGAAAAAATGCATGCCTTCATAAAGAATACATTCAATTTAATCTCTGTTTATTGTTTGTAACAAAATGGCGTCTTAGCCGGGATTAGTCAGGTTTAAAAACATGCACTAAGTGGCTTTAAAAGATTTGAACAAACATTTAACCATAATCTTGAAACTGTGATAATACCACTAACAACTTAAATTTTACATCATATGCAAGCTAATTGCGTTTCTTTTTTTGACCAGTATATATATACAGTATATATATATATATATACACCTGCCATTTACGCCTTCTAAACCAGATTAAGCTTTCTAAGTGAAATGGCTGATTAAGCCAACTGGCTGATTTGCATCTTCTAAGCCAGGTGATGCTGTCAAGAGCTTCATTATGCATCTGGGTCTCCCAGGCGAAGGATGGTCTCTCTATTCTCTCCTCTCTCTCTTAGGTTAGGTGGATTCCCCCAGTTTGTGGCAGCTGGAGGAATCCCCCCTGCTTACTTTTTTAGCCCCCTTGGGAGGTCACCTTGCAACAAGGGGGTGAAGGGGAGTTGGCACTGGCACTCATTTGATCAACATTACAATTGCATCTGCACTCTACCATTTTGAGATCATACTACAGTACTGTCCTTGTGTTAGCATTTTCAGTATGAGCCACTCTTACACTTATAAACCTCTTTAATTTGAAAAAGAAATTGGGTTGAAGTAGGAGATTTCAGACTAATAAATTACGTTCTTCAAAATTATTAGGCCTACTTTTGTTTAAATTTAACCAATTAAATTATGTTACTTCAAATAATTAAATATAGGATTATATTTAATTGAAATTAATCATTTTCAGATTTCCCACACCAATTCCGAGTAAATATAATATTATATATGTTTAATCTCCTGTAAATCAAATTTATTTTTAATATAATTTATTTAGTAGAAATTTAACAAAAATAAACTTAATAATTATGAATTTGCTACTTTCATAGTGCAAAATCCAGATATATATATATATATATATATATATATATATATATATATATAATATACAGTATATGTTCCTGAGGATGTCATTAGACGAAAGCGCTTGAGCACGATTCTGTGTTTCCTTTCGTTCGTGGTTTTATTCATCATAAATATTTTTTACGTGTTACTTTCGTGAAATAATTTTCATAATATATATATATATATATGCACTAGAATCACAAAATAACACGTGACCTTATTAATAAGCAAACAACCACCAGGAAAAGGAAACACAAAGTCCAATGTGAATATATCACGAAAGCGCTCGGACTTTGTGTTTCCTTTTCCTGGTGGTTGTTTGCTTATATATATATATATATATCACTGGCGATCGGTGACAATTATGTATAGGGAAGCAAGCATAGCCTATAGCTTCTGTTCTTCTTTGTAAATGCGTCGATTACTTTATCGTAAACATCGGTTTTCTCCTTTGAGTTAGAAGTTTCTTTTCAAAAGGAGTGATAAAGAGGAATAGTTAATACTAATGAACTTAGTTTATAGAGTAGAGGCAGGACCCCTTGCATTTTGCACGAGGCAAGATATTTATGTAACTCGTAAACTGAGTTGGCACTGAATTCATTGGACGTATATATCACAAATAGTTCACGTCTAAGTCTATCATATTCAAAAAATGGACCACATGAGCTCTTCAGAGAATTTAAAGCTTCTTCCGGAAATTTTTCCTCGTATTGTTGCCTTTTTGCGAGATTATGTAATTCCAGAAATTTTAATTTCTCCATATCTGAGAACCTTTCCTTCACAGTAACAGATATAGTGTCTATGATTTCAATGTACATCCTTCTGTAAAAACTTTCGCCATCATCTCTCTCAACATGCAATCGAATTTTTTTATTGGGTCATAATTCCTCATATTGTTTTATTTTAGCCCATATTTCGTCAAATTTATTTCTATTTGATTGCAAATGCTTTTGAAAATCCTATATTTTTTTCAAGCAGTAACTTATATGAAAACTTTTTTTCTGAAGAATTTCGAACAATAAATCAGAGATAGGAAAAATACAGGAAAAAAATTCTAAAAAAAAAATAGAACTCCATATCACGAAAGCATGAGTTCAAGCCGACTGCTGTGTTAAAAGTTTCTTGGTCCCAATCTTGGATGTTCTCAACAATGGAAGAGAAGAATGATTTGAACTCTTCCTTGTATTCGTAAATCGTTTTCACGAGTCTACCACTGTAATTCCATCTCGTAAGTGCTACTTTAGGAAACCGTTTTTGTACTTCTTGATCAAGAGCATGAGTTCTCCGAGTCGATTTTGAGAAAAATGACGCAAACTTTGAAACATTAAAAAAAAAATCTTTTGCATTTTTTTATTTTTTCCACTGATTGTGAAAGTACCAAATTGAGTCTATGAGCATAGCATTGTATGAATAAAGCATGTTCAAATTTTCCTATTACTATAGTTTACAAACCTTTATGCTGTTCTGACATAACAGCCGCGCCGTCATATGTCTGAGCCACAATTTTATCTCCGCACTCAAAATCTTGCACATATTTAAAAACACACTCCGCCAAAGCAGGAACTCTCCTATCAGAACTGACGTCAGTAAACCCCACAAATATTTCCTCAGCTTCGCCAACAGCCTCAATGAATCGTAAAACAAATGACAATTGTGACTTGTTACTTACATCCGTAGTTTCGTCTACAATAAGAGCAACAAAGAATGTCCGCTTAATTTTAACTTTAATTTTTTCAGTCATCACCTCGGCAATTGCACCAACAATCTCATTTTGTATATGGCTCGATACACCAGAAAATACAGTGGCATTTTGAAGATGATCTCGAAGAAGACTGTCATTTCCATTTAGAAGATTTACCGTGCAATGTAATTTTCTTTGTTCAATGAATGAATTCCTTCATCATGACCGCTTAAAGAAAGTTCTTGCTTGCTTAAAAAATAAGCAACATCAATCAGACGAACTAAAACAAGTCTATTTTTCTTTACGTTTTCATTATGCCTTTTAATGCTTAGTTGAAATTGGCCACATAATTGAGACTCCATACGAGTTCTGCCAAATTGTTTTAGCTGAATTAAAGAAATAATATGACTATGAGAAGTTTCGTGCCGTTTTTGAGCTTTATGAAAGTTATTTAAATCATTATAACCGCTAGTATTCGAAACATGTTTCTCCCTTGAAAATAAAATACAAGGCCAGGAATAGAGCTTTAAAGTACTCTGGCACCCGCAAAGCCAGCTATAATATTCATATAACCGATCATTAAAATGACGTGTATATCTTTTGGTTTGTGTACTTAATTTTTTTAAGCTAAGCGTAGGCCTACCAATTTTAATAATGTCTCGCTTTTCTTCAAATTGTCTAGAACTGAACGAACAAGATAACAGTTTCAATTATACGAGGGCCACTCAATATATTTTGCCCCACCTTCTTTTTTCTTTCCAAGTTTCCTTGTAAGTTCCAGAAATTTTGTACACAAGTAGTTACATACCTTTTACAAGTTTTTATTTTTCCACATAGTCTCCATCCTTTTCTACGGCTTTCCTCCACCTCGAAACAAGGGCCTTTATTCCTTGTTGGTAAAAGTCCGCTGGCTTCCGCTGGAGCCACTTCTTAACCTCCTCAACAACCTCATCGTCACTCGGAAACTTTCTTCCACGAATAGCATCCTTCATTGGCCCAAACAAATGGAAGTCTGAAGGTGCCAGATCCGGGCTGTATGGAGGGTGGGGTAACACAGTCAAGCGCATTTTTGTGATAGCCTCTCTTGTTTGCAAACTGTTGTGTGGTCTTGCGTTATCGTGCAAAAGAAGGACGTCTTCCAGTTTTCTCTCCGGTCGAACTCGCTTTATACGTCTCTGGAGTCTCTGTAGGGTAGCACTATATGCCTCTGAGTTGATTGTTTGTCCTTTCTTCATAATGTCCATCAGACTCACCCACTTCATGTCCCACAAGATGGTGGCCATAACCTTTCCTGCAGAGGGAGCCATTTTGAACTTTTTCTTGCGTGGGGAGTCTGCGTGATGCCACTCCATGGATTGTCGTTTTGTTTCAGGTTCAAAGTGGTGTACCTAAGTCTCATCACTAGTCACAATTCGTGAAAGGAAGTCATCCCCTTCTGTCTCGTATCGAACCAACGACTCAGAAGCAATTTCTTTTCTTTGGGCTTTGTGATCTTCAGTCAGTCCGCGAATATCCCCTTTGCTTAATTATCGTATTCACACTTCCTTCACTAATTCCTAGCTCCAGTGATAGCTCCTTGTATGTTTCGCCCCGATTTGATCGAATGATGCTGTTAGCACGTTGCACAGTGTGAGATGTCACAGCCGATTCCGGGCGACCGCTGCGTGGCTCATCATCGAGGCTGGCTCTCCCTCTCTCCGGTGATCTCACACGTTTTGACCAGCGTCCAACTGTGCTTCGATCAACAACAGTATCTCCTTAAACGTTTTGTAGACGTTTGTGAATATTTTCAACTGTTTCCTTCCTTGGGGTTAAGAACTCGATAACAGCTCTCTCTGTTTACGACGCACATCACTGTCAGACGCCATTTTCGAAACTGCGTTAACCATCGGTTTTATACAAGGGCTTTTAAAAGCGGTTTTATACAAGGAGGGGAGGTTCAAACTGGAAAAATCTGGTTTTGTGAAGCGCAGAAAGTTCAAACTTACAGCCCAAAAGACATTTCAGCCCCATGGACTATTATTTAGCTAAGAAAAAAGGGTGGGGCAAAATATATTGAGTGCTCCTAGTACAATTACACTTATTATACGCCATCATTATCTGCCAAAGAAATAAAAAGACTGCATAATCCAGCCAAAGATCATTGAACGCACTATAACAATCACAAATCAAATAAATAACTGAACGCTGTTAAAAATGCGCTCGAATTATATTTGAATTTGTGAACTTGTGGGCGGGGAGGTCGAAGAAGGCGGGGGAGGAAGGGGATGGGCAGTTGACAAACTACATTAACCTCAATATAACAACTTCACTTTGATTTACTCATAATTAAGCAAACTCTAATTACAATTAGCTTGTATTTCTTCTTCTAAAATTATATTTGTAATAATTGCTAGTTATTTAGTCATTTAATGCTATAAGCTCATTAATTAAGCGCTTTAAAAGGATTCCGTTAGCATAATAGCAGGAATAAGTAACTCTCTTAGTTGCTTCCACGATCCACGTTTTGCCTAAAGAAATGAATGCGTTATGCTTGTGTTTCCATTGGTGAATATTTTTTATTCTTTTAAGACATAATATTAATTCATCCCCAAGTATAGCGATCAATAATTTTGTTGTATATCATTTATTACATTTATACTATCGTATAAGCAGTGAAATTATCGGTGAATTGATATAATTTTTATAAAACACGAATATAGTAAGTCAAACAAAAGAAGCAATTCTCAAGGTTGTTTCCACTGGCAACCGTCTCGACGCAACAAAATTATTGCTCTCCCCTTCCTTTTTCAATGTAATGATTTGGATTTCGAGCTTTTTGTATTAAAAAATATTTGAAAGGAGTATAGCCGAGTGATAATTTATCATAATTTTATCGCATTAATATTGTTTAACAGCGCTTCTAATCATTTAAGTGGGGAAGCATTGCTTCCATGAACCGAACGCCACTGATATATAGTATATCAGGTGGGCAAAAAAAAGTGACACCTCGAACTTTAGCTGTAAAATCCAAAGTTATGGTCAGATTTCAATATTTTTTTCCCACCCCACAACTAAGTAAATTTCCTATTTTGGAACTTGACTAATCCCAGGCAGGCATTCCGCAGATTGCCTGTTAAGATTTAAATAAAGGGCGAAATAAAAGAATATTTCGGTCTTTGCCAAATATCGACGCGGAATCCGGGGAATGCCTCGGCAATCTGCGGTTTACCGTCTCGTCGGAGTTTTCCAGTAACATATATATATATATATATATATATATATATATATATATATATATATATATATGTGTGTGTGTGTGCGTGTGTGTGTGTGTGTGTGTTAGTAGAAAATTTAATTTTGTCAGAATGAATGTATACTTAGAGACTTTATATATTATTTATATTTTAAAATATGTCGACAAAGATAATTTGTCAGCTTAGGAAACTGTAAATATTTTTCCTTGTGAGACACAACTTATCGTACAGGAGCCGATAGAAATAATAATGTCTGGTATCTTTTCTTCTTTATGATTAAAATAAATTTATTTTTATTTGAGGATAATTTCTTGGCTTTGAGCCAGTCATATAAATTATAATGATGTCTATTTACAACTTCATTAAAGAATACAGATTTTAATGTAAAATAGTTTCATCAGAAAACGAAACGGGAGAATTTTGCAGAAATTTCCAAGCGTTCTTTAATGAAATGTAATTTACATGAACTATGAAGTTAAACTTTGTATTGGAACCGTAATCAGTGGAAAACGCCGCTTTCGGCAGTTCCTATAAGAAAGGAATAGAGCAGAAGAAACGTTTTTATATTCTGCTCCTTTTCTTGCAACCACTTCTTAGGAAATTGATAAGGAGAGATTTACTTCACACTTCATAATGTGTGTGTGTGTGTATTCTTGGATACCTTATGAACGTGTGTGTAGTTATATTAGAACTGTCGGTATAGTATCAGACATTTCCTTTTATTAAAAATCATGAAATATGAAAAAAGGTATATAATGAATGCTAGATTAGGTTAAGGTTATGAGATGCCATCCGAAAATGTGAAAATGTCGCAATTTTATACGGTAGTCATAGGTTGTGTGTGTGTGTGTGTGTGTGTGTGTGTGTGTGTGTGTGTAAAGTGAGTTTTTAAAATTTCCCATTTCGCCAGTGAGAAATTAAAAACGTGGAATGTATAAAATATCAAAATAAAATTGTTGAAAGTAAAAAATACCTAAAAACTTCAATTTAGTCAAAAGAAATAACGAATCAGTATGTTTGCACGAAACATAATATTAACAAGAAATATCTTATTACAGTGAAAAACTGAAATTTCGAGTTTTTATACATCCTCATTAGATTCACCCTCCGGATTTAAATATTTTATGTAATCTGATTTCGTGTTGGTGTATGAGAAAAAGTTAAAAAACGTTTATATATATATATATATATATATATATAATGTTTTCTCCTATTTAATATTATTTACTAGACGAGGGAAAGGGTGTTTTATGTCGCAGAATATTTATTGAAATTGGTTTTTTCAACAATATTCCAGGAATTACTGGACATGGAATGAATTTTTGGATTTAAAAATAAACGTTATAAATAGAACCTTTTATTGTCTTTTCACAAAAAGGTATTTTGGAAAAAAATTACCTTTTGCAAAATTCATTAGAAGTCCCTGGATGCAAAAGGATGTATGATAGAACTCGTTACCGACTTTTTACTTGGATATTCCCCAGTTGAAAAGAAAGAATCTCTCTCTCTCTCTCTCTCTCTCTCTCTCTCATTATATGTTGTAGTTATTTCACACACACACACACACACACATTATATGTTGTAGTTATTTCACACACACACACACACACACACACACACATTATATGTTGTAGTTATTTCTTACCCTAAATCATTATCTGTATCTTATTTTTCAACATTTTCCAGACCCGTTTGTACTTCATTTATATGCTTTTCCATGCATTTGACGCAAACATACCCAGAAAAGCCATTGATTTTATTATTCATTCTGCTCATCACTTTTTTGTCCTTTCTTCTGAAGTTGATGCATTCACAGTGTTTAAGTGCATTGCACAGTATATATTTCAAGCCAATGGTTTTGTCCACTACATATCCACAGTTAGAGACGTAGGAAAGAGTACATTCCTTTTAGCATAGATTGATTTTGTTCATTTTTCTGATTTTAGAATTTTTTTCCAAATTGATTCTGCTTATTTGTATTGTTACTCATTTTTTTCCTTTTCCTATTTTTGTCTGCTTTCAGGGGTCTGACACTTTTCGTCCTCACGAAATCTCAGACTGTCTTGCAGGGCGGGGCCTTGGGGCCGGGACCCAGGGGCGCCAAAATCGACATTGCAATTAGCAGTCCTTTTTAATTTTACCGCCAGTGTCTCTATTTTTCATAAAAAATTATGTTTAGATTGAATAAATACCTTATTCGGGGATTTTCTAAAAAATCAAACCTTGCCTTAAATTTCTGACGACACATTCTTAAAAATTATAATAGTATACTGTACGTGTGTAATAGGGTGGAGCGAAATACACTTTTTTCAAAAATCGAACTTCGGTGGTCGGGAAAAGGTGCCATTTGCTGTAAAAATAATCACGGTAAAGTATGCTAAAATATGTAATTTATTATATATATATATATTCAAGAATTTGTACAAGTCAATATATTTCAGTAGTTACTTAGCGGTAGTGATAGATACATCAGATATAGATAGATACATCAACATTACCACTCTCTCTCTCACGGACTCATCTCTCACTGACTCACAGCCTGACAGGCCAGTGTTAGCCTGGCAGTGACAGAAGACGATGCTATTCGTTGTGCTTTCAAGATGCAGGACTCAAGTAGACCATCTACCTCGCGTACGAGGCAAGCAAACTTGTGCCCCATTTTCGGCAGTGGTAACGACTTAAATGAGAGTCAACTTCCAACCTATTAAGACGTGATGAAGTGTTTTCTCTGGGAAAGGTATCGATTAAAGCAAACGTCAAATAAAGATCCTTCTGTAGACGTCATTGCGAAGAATCTTACAAAGAAAATAATTGATATTTACTCCAAAGCATCTATCCCAGTGCTATCAGAGAAACGTATTTTGGATATGTTAAAAGTACATCACAAGAAGTATCGAACGATATTAAAAGGATTCAAGGGGCGGCGGGCAAATGAAAGTTATAAAAAGAAAATTAATAAATTAAAAAAATGAAGCTAAGAAATTATTTGACATTGCTGCATGCAAATGCAAGTGTTTTGAAAGATGCTCTTGTACGAAGGCTTCCAAAGTCCCTGTTTTAGAACGGGATTTCTTGATGGATCAACGAACGGAGCGAAAAATGTTCATCGGAGTAGCAGATATTGAAACAACACGAAGGCTACAAAAAACGGCAATTAGAAATCCCGCAGCCTGAGAAGCCTAGCAGAAGGTACATCAGAGACAGTTAATTTATCAGAAGAAACGTCGGTCTCAAGTACTGAGACGTCCTCTGATGAATGTGATGATAATTATATTCCTCCCCAAAAAAGGCAGAAAAAGGAGCAGAAACTTACGGAACAGAAATTGGTTTTACCTGCCTTAGTTCTGGCTTGCGATAGAACAGGAGTGTCTGACCGCGCAGCTGCCTTGACATCAACCTCCGTCTTGCAAGATATTGGCATCATTTCTGAAGAAAATTCATCCAAAGTCATAGATCGCAGCAAAATACGACGGGAGAGGAAACGCAAAAGAGAAATAATACAAAAAGAGGCAGCATCAGAAAGTGAACCCGCCATCGAACGTATCTATTTCAATGGTCGCAAAGAAACAACAATTATATCGGAAAAGAAAGGTTGCAAATTCTATCGCAAAAATGTTCTTGAAAAACATATTGCTGTTATGCCAAACCTGAATCAAAATTTCTTGGTCATTTCTCACCAACAACAGGATCAGCACAAAACATAGCTACAGGTATTTTGATGTTCCTAGACGAGAAAAAAATATCGACTGAAAATATTACTGTAGTTGGATGCGATGGAACAGCCGTCAACACAGACACCAAGGGCGGTGTTTGCACATTACTTGAAGGAAAACTTGGAAAACCTTTACAATGGTTTGTTTGCCAACTACATGCAAATGAGCTCCCATTGCGTCATTTAATTCAACAACTGGATGGAAAAACAACGGGTTTGCGCGGCTTTACAGGTGTAATTGGCAAACAACTTCAAGACTGTCACAAGCTCCCTTTGAAAGAATTCTTACCAATTGATTCAGAGATACAGTCAGTCGAATCAAAAGTATTAAGTTCTGACCAAAAATATCTATATGATATTCATAGAGCTGTTTCGACAGGAAATGTTCCTGAAGATTTGCCTCCCCGTAATCCAGGAAAGATGTCCCACTCTCGATGGTTAACAACAGCAAATCGAATACTCCGTTTATATATATCAACAGAAGATCCAATAGAGAATCTAAATGCCATTGTCGAATTCATAATGAAAGTTTACGCACCGTTGTGGTTTCAGATAAAATCAAATTCATCTGTCGTCTATGGCGCTAGGAATGTTTGCAAAACCATACAACTATCAAAAACTCTGAAAAAAGAAACTGTGAATATAATTCGTCCAGTTATTCAAAGAAACGCATATTTCGCTCATCCTGAAAACATCCTTCTATCAATGCTGCAAGATGAATGGGAATATGTACGAGAGCTTGGATGGCGAAGAATCAAGAAAGCCAGGGAGGAAAAGAAAAGCGAAATTGAAATTCGTCACTTTAAAATTCCCGAACTGAATTTTGACTGCAATGATTACACCGAGATGATCAATTGGCAAAGAACTGAAGTAACTGAACCTCCTTTGACAATGAGCCTAACAGACAGTGAAATAGAAAAACGATTAACTGAACGAGGCAAGCTTGAAATCAAGAAGTATCCCTGCCACACACAAGCAGTGGAAAGAGTAATTAAATTGGTAACTGAGGCATCATCTTCTAGAGATGGATTCATAGGGGCCATACTTGCCTCAAGGAAACTAATACCTAAATTTGACACCAAGTCTCAGTACTCGTTATAAGATATAATAGCAGAACTCGTTGACATCTTATTAGCAATGATGATGACTGATTAGAAGTGCCTTGCTAGGTTGGGTGGTTGGGCTGGGCACGGGTGGAACTCGATATATAGCCACCTCCTCGTGGTGAGTTCTGGGTTATTCTGACCTTATATACTATATAAGTCAGAATAAGCAAAGAGCTGTATGGAAAATAATGGTTCTTTGAGCGCCTGGAGGGCACTTCAAGATAATTAAAATTGTTCATTCTCTAAATTTTATTTGATGATTGGACTTATAATGAACCTAATACAAGCTACCGCAAAGAAGGGATGGGCTTCTTAAAAAATGAAAAAATATTGAAATCACCTAATTTTTTTCGAAAAAAACATAAATTCTATGCCCTGGGGTCACCTAAAAGACTTGTCCAAATGGCTTCAAATTTTGCAGGCCTTCATTTAAGACCATTTGGCACATTTTTCACACTACCCATTTGGTTTTTAAGAAAAAGTTGAAAAAAACGGCCATTTTCGCTCCACCCTAGTGTGTATATTCAAACATTTGCTACTATCAGGTCTTTCCAAAAGCAATCTGACGTCACTATAGTCAGCTGTTCTTCTGTTCGCCAAGTACTCGAATTTTTAGAAAAAAACAAGTTTCTATTCAGATGAAATATAGCGCACGGGAAGAACAAAAATTCCTCGATTGCTGATTGGTTCGTGCACCATGGATTCTTTGCAGTGCATTGTGGGAGGCGCCACGTTGACAAGTCATTTTTGGCTCAGCATTGGACGAAACTAGATGCTGTTCCATTCACATTTACAAATTTAATTCTCAAATTCATTATTTATATTCGGAACCATTTACTGGTCAATAACCATTGTGAATTGTTATTTTTCAGTTTTGTAGTATTTCATACAACAGTAAAATTAACGTTTTAAAAGTTACCGAAAGCTCTATAGTCTATCTTCAGCAAAGCTGATAACATCGCTTTTAATTTTCCTCTATAATCAGTATTTATTAGATCATTGGTAAACAAACTAATGAGTAGTACAGTAATACATTTAGCAGTTTATGTGGATAGGAACTAATTCAAGATTAATTTACCCAATTACGTTATTAGTGGCCTATCTACATTGGGGACATTCTTAATATCGCTGGTGAATTAATTATTGAATTATTAGGTACACTCGTTAACATCAGGTACTACTACACATACAAGGATTTTAATATAATTTTTCATTCAACCTCGTCCAGTTTGTTATTTCGGTAGGCGTTACTTGGCCTAGAAGGAGACGGGAATATTATTAGTTTCTCTCTCTCTCTCTCTCTCTCTCTCTCTCTCTCTCTCTCTCTCTCTCTCTCTCTCTCTCTCTCTCGCTTTCTGAAATAACTTAAAATATTGTTAATATATTTTTCTTTAGAAGGGCAATATAATGTCTTGTAGTATTACTAAAAAGGAGAAACTATTAAGGCACCAGAACAGATAGCGAAAAGCAGAGCGACAGGTTGTAATAAAGAAAGGTGCAGATGCATTAAGGTAATTCTTTGAATCTACCGACAACCTTGCGACTAGGGAAGCTGGTTGACAATTGAGACTGCAGTGGAAGATAGTAATTACGTTGCCACTGTTAATTGGGAGAAAACAAGTATCGGTGAATCTGAACCCCATTTGCAACCTAGTCAAACTTCTACAACAATGGAAACTAGATTTGGAGAAAATGACGACGCCATTAATGATAGTGAAATTAGTAACAGCCATCGGTGATTTTGGCTCTGATTTGCTGTCTAATCCAACGCGTACACCAGAGACGACAGTTAAAGAAAGCAATGAAGATGCCATTTATATCAGAGAGGGTGCTATAACAGGCATTGTCGATTCTGATCCTGTCTTATGGCCTAGTCTGACGCCTAAAATTCGAGACCTATTAGTGATCAATGGACCACAAAAATTA
Source organism: Bathynomus jamesi (assembly GCA_023014485.1). NCBI lineage: Eukaryota > Metazoa > Arthropoda > Malacostraca > Isopoda > Cirolanidae > Bathynomus > Bathynomus jamesi. The sequence goes on along the minus strand of JAJOZX010004707.1, from coordinate 155,602 downwards.
AATAACATGACAACTTTTCCTCTGGATGAACACAACTGTAATTTTTTCTTTGGCGTTTCTGGACAGAAAGCTTGAAAATGGTGAAGTCCTTAAGCGGCGCTGGCTACTTTATTCGAAGTATATGGAAAAAGTATCCTGTATTTGTTGTAAGTTGTTCGATTTCAATCCAAAATCATCCATGGCAATTGATGGAGCGAGTGATTGGAGGCACATGTCGGCGATTCTTATGAGTCATGAAAAGTCACCCAATTATTTTTAATAATATAAAACATGGGTTGAAACAGAACGAAGAATGAAACGCAGAGCTTCAACGCAAAATCGAACATGAGCAGAAACGCTGGAAACACGTCTTAGAGCAACTCTTAAGGGTAACGCTCTACCTATCGAAACATATGGCTTTCCGTGGCTCATCTGACTGGCTCTATATGGACAATAACGGAAACTTCCTTGGTTTAGTGGAGCTACTAGGAGAGTACGACGAAGTTATGAAGGAACACTTGAAGCACGTGATATCGAAGGAAGCAACAAACCATTACTGTGGAAAGAGAATCCAGAATGAACTAATTGCATTAATGGCGAAAAAGTTCTTGAAGACATTTTTGCAAGGCTGAAGAGTGCCAAGTACTACCCGCTTATATTAGACTATACGCCAGATGTAAGCCACTTTGAAAAGATGTCTTTTACGAGAAGATTTATTAACACATCAGATGACAAAGTTAACATTCAGGAACATTTCACTGGTTTCGTAATAGTGAACGAGACCACAAAGGAAGGACTTTCTACAACATCCTGTCAACACTTGAAAAATATGAAATCGACATCCAAGACTGTCGGGGTTAAGGGTATGACAACAGCACAAACATGAAAAGAAAAAATAAGGGTGTGCAGGCGAGAATTCTCTCTATAAACCCAAGCGCCTTTTTCGTTCCATGCGGATGTCATTCGTTCAATCTCGTTGTGGGGGATGCTGCATTATCTTCAACGGAGTCTGTGTCTCTTTCTGACATTGTACAAAGAATTTATGTCCTGTTCCCTGCCTCTGTTTATCGTTAGGGGCTTCTCACAAACCACGTCGAAAATCTCACTGTGAAGCCAGTATGCGAAACGTACTGGGAGTGCAGAGTCGACAGCCTTAGAGCTATTCTATACCAGACAACCAAAGTCTACCGATGCCCTTATTGCATTAACTGAATAGGAGACTCAAAAAATATGATGACATCTTGCCGTAACTACATTGTAAAATACAGTGATGTAGGGTCTTTAAGAAGCTTTAATAAAAGCAAAAGAAATGACTGAAAAACTTGGTGTCGAGCCAGCGTTAAGTCGCTTCACCCATTCGTCGTAAGAATCGCCAGTTCAGCTACGAAGGTGAAAATGAATTTTTTTCTAAATATTTGGGGGATATGTCCCAAAGTTACGGGACAGGGGGCCATGTAAAGGAAGATTGAAAATACTGTCAGAATACGAGGCCAAAAATTGTTTAACATGCTATCGAAAGAACTGAAGAAGCTGCAGCACACCAGCTATGAGGGCAGGATAAGAATTGAAAGCAACTCCTTCCTTCAGCAAATCCTCCCAAATGAGGCGGGATGCTGCAGAGGGGTCTAACACTGGTTAACCCTGAGTTAACCAAAGTAAACCAAAGTAATACATATGCACTTTGTACCACATTAATTTGTACAATACAGAGTGTAACAAAAGTCCGTTACCCTAGAAATTAATGTTTCCTCGTTTTGTTTCAGGTTTATAACTGATGAGTGAACAATGTAGGTGATTACAATTTTATTACATGTAGCTGGTAGAAGTTAACGAGAAGCATGTGATGAATTCTGACAGACAGAAGCCAAATCATGTAATAGTTGGAAAGGTAATAAAGCGATTAAATAGTATCAGTAGTGTTTTGGTCTGACCTTGTAGTGGACGTCCTCGTTCCTCTACTGGCGAAGATAGTTCCGTAGTTGTTCTTCCTAAATATCCAAGTAGCCCCCAACGATCATTACGGAGGAATTGCCCAGGAAGCACGAATCAGTCACATGTCTGTGTACATAATCTTGAAACGACATAGGTTTCATCCATACATATTGAGTATGGTTCAGTATGGAGACAACACCGATCGTAGGATGGAATTCTGTAAGTGGGTATCACAACTGGTGGAAGCACAACTCACTCTGCTCTCAGATATTTTATTCAGTGACGAGGCATATTTTCAAATAAATGGCACCGTCAATCGCCATAATTTTCGATATTGCAGCGATGATAATCCACATTGGACGTACTCAGATCGATCCAAGGATTATGGTATGGGCGACGTACTTTTGTGACCATACATTTTTGAAGGAAATATAAAAGGTGACACGTACTTAGCAATGCTAGAATAGGTCTTCGAAACTTATCTGAATGAAAACTTATCTGAAAGAGGCCCCAAAAATATAGCTTCCCTCACCATGAAACGGACATGTTATGTGCCTTGAAAAGTGGACGCTCAATATATATATATATATATAAAATGTTTCAGACCAACAAAGACCCTAGGATCCACTCATGACTGGTCTACCTAACTGTAGTTGTAGTTGTGTATTGCGCAGGTCCTCCGTGGTGGCGGAGGGGACCTACAATTTTACGTGGGTTCCGAACCACAAAAACCTTAATTTTTCTACCTTAAACTATACCCAACCTATCAACATATGCGTCTAATCGATTTTTAAACATGTTTATAGATGTGCTACTAATTACTTCTACCAGCAAACTATTCCACCTGTTTACTATTCTATGCGTAAAAAAGTTTTTGGCAACTGCTGTCTCGAACCTTCTACTTGTCAACTTAAACCCGTTATTTCTAGTCCTATTATATTGTGATAGTTCGAAAAAGCTATCTCTTTTTACGTTATCGAACCCATTCATAATTTTAAAAACCTGGCTGAGATCACCCCTTAGCCTCCTAGTCTCGAGTGTAGTCAATTTTAACTCCTTAAGCCTATCCTCGTACGACTTCCACCTAAGCGACGGAATCCTCTTAGTTAGCTTGCCAACTCCTTCCCTGACACACTATACGCAAAATTACCTTTACGCGAACCTATATGTAAAATTTTGCACCTATCAACGTTAAATTTCATTTACCACGTGACTGACCAATCAACGATTTTCTTCAGATCTTCCTGGATTTTACCGCTATCTTCATCATTAATTGCCCTACCACCCAGCTTCGTGTCATCCGTAAACTTTGAAACCGTACTGACTAGGCCGACATATAAATCATTAATATATATAAGAAAAAGCAAGGGGCCCAATACAGAATCCTGAGGAACGCCGCTCGCTACATTAGCCCAAGGCGACTCCGCTCCATCAACGACCACCCTCTGTTTCTTACCTCGCAACCACTCTTCTATCCAATTTATTGCTATATATATATATCGAAACCTATGGTAAAATTATTGAATGCCCGATTAGGTTAATTGAATGCTCGGTTAGGTCAACTGTACGCCCTTGACGATTGGTTAGGTCAAAGGCGTACAGTTGACCTAACTGAGCAATCAATTAACCTAATCGAGCATTCAATAATTTTACCGTAGGTTTCGATATATATATATGTATGATACACACAGACCGTGCATGTAACAAGGAACTCTTCTAGGAAAATTAAATCCACTATAATCCGAATAATTATATAATGGTAAATGACAAACACTATAGTTTTTTCTTTTTCATGATGTTAGCCGACGTAGGCAACGGGTCACTCGCAAAGAGGTCCCAAAAATATAGCTTCCATCACCAGCTATCTGCAAAGCAGATAGGATCCAACTTTGTGACAGGATCTAGGGGTTATAGCTACACGTGGCCTACTATATCCAGAACCTTAATATAAGCAAAAGACTCGTTGCATTCGCGTCGGATTGAATACATCAAAGAAAAACGGGTAACTGTTGTATTTTTAGCCAAAATCCTAAACTTAAACTTCATCTGGCAAAATTGAGCGTCCACTTTTCAAGACACATAACATGTCCGTTTCATCCTCTCTGCTTTTCAGATAGCTAGTGAGGGAAGCTATATTTTTGGGGCCTCTTTGCGAGTGACCCGTTGCCCACGTCGGGCTAACATCATGAAAGGAAAAACGGATCACCTGAAGATCAGGGCCCCCAGCCTTCGTTAGTTAGCCTTATAAGGCTAACTAACGAAAATATCACGACTTAACCACCAGCCACCCGATTCTGCCTCCGGACCATGGAGCAGCACATCGAAACAATCCTCCGAAATCTTGAGTACGACACTGACCTTTTCGAGTTTCTCCTCACCTCCTACCTACCCTTGCTGACTTGAAGCCGTCCGCCAAGCACAAGGAGGCAACACCAACTATTGAGTGGTTTTGTTTAGACGTAGAATTAAATTGTTTAAAAGAAGCAACAATTAGTTTTTTGTACCTCTATTAGTTTCATCTGTGCATGGGGGGGTAATCATTGTTTACCACCCCTTACGAAATTGAAACGTTAAAGAGCTGTAACGTTTTTATTATTCATTTATCGGAAAAAATTATATATTTTTGAAATCAGCGTAAAAAAGTACACATGATGGTTATAAGTAAATTTTTTCTGGCTACGCCAGTGTATATAATATATATACTTGATTGAAGTGTTGGATCACCTAAACATCAGGGACCCCAGCCTTCTTTAGTTAGCCTCATAAGGCTAACTAACGAAAATATCACCACCTAACCTAACCAATCTTCAAGGAGATACAGTTGACCTAACGATTGGTTAGGTTAGGTCGTGATATTTTCGTTAGTTAGCCTTATAAGGCTAACTAAAGAAGGCTGGGGGCACTGGTCTTCAGGTGATTCGAAGAGTTTGTTCTTAGGGAACCGCAACTTAGTGAGGAATAAGAGGACGAGGAGATGGTACATGTTTATTGATAGACGTTTCGAAAAAATTCATTTTCCATCATTGATGCTAAAAAGTTAAAACAAATGTAAAAAAATTAATAAATATGATGAACAAAACATCTATACAATATATTTATATAATCATATTATATTAATAATGTATTTATGTTAAGTATTTAAAAAAGTATATAAAATATAGAAAGGTAAAACAACAGTTAAAAAATACAAAGGTTAAAAGGTGACAAACATTGTAAACAATATCTTATCCGGTTATTATAGGGGTGATAAACTAATTGTAAAAAGTTTGGGAATGATTCAATGTTGAAATATTCATATAAGAATTGTTTGAAAGCCAAAAGAAGTGACAGCAGATTTCTTTTCCAGTGGTAAGGCAGGAGAATTTATCCATGTTTAAGTTAAAAACAGAATTATAGTGGTTGAGGGTTGGTTTCATACTTACGATATACATATAGGGATTCGAGATTCGGAGGTCGGTTAGTTGGTATGCTGAGTTAATAATTTTGAAGTTCGTGGGAAGCAGTGGGTGGTTGTGGAGGTGCCAATGATCCAAATCAGCAATAAGAGATCATTGACAGCTCCACAAGCTTGACCTTTTACCTTTCTATATTTTATATACTTTTTTAAATACTTAATATAAATACATTATTAATATCATAACCTTTGGTTAGCTTCCGCCCGAATTCTTCATTCTGACGAAGGTCAAGCTTTTCACTCCACCTTAGGCATCCATTTTAACGTGGAATCCGAACCAGGCCCCACCAGCAGCTCAGCGTCTTAACCACTAGGCCACCCAGGGTACCCATTTATTTACCAACCACTTTCTTTATTGTGTGGAAGGATGAACAGCTGGGTTTTGATGCGCGCCGCCTGCCGTCACCGGGTCTCGAACCTGGGGCCGATGATTCGTAGTCAGCGACGCTAACCACTACACCACCGAGGCGCAATATAATTATATAAATATATTGTTGTATAAATTTTTTGTTCATTATATTTATTCACTTTTTTACATTCGTTTTAACTTTATAGCACTGATGATGGAAAATTAATTTTTCTGAAACGTCTGTCAATAAGCATGTACCATCTCATCGTCCTCTTATTCCTCACTATATATATATATATATATATATATATATATATATACGCCTTCGTAGTGTAGTGGTTACCATCACTGACTACAAATCCATCGGCCCCGGCAAAGAAATTTGGCTAGTACACAAATGGGTACCCTGGGTAGCTTTATGGGTAGGGCGGTGGGCTGTTTATCGGAAGGTCGTGAGATCGAGTCCGGGCGAGGACTTTGTAATTTCTGACCACCCGTGGTGAATCGTGGTTTGGATTCCACGTTAAGCTGTAGGTCTAAAGTAGGGGAACGAGCTTGACTTTCGTCAGAATGAACAATTGAGGCAGAAACAAAACCATGATTAACCAAGGTTTTATATATATATAAAGACTATTAATTCCTTATCTGGGAAGGTTACCACATATATATACAGGGTGTCCCATAAGTCCGGCATCAGAGGAGAAATTCATATTTTTCTATTTCTACAAACCATAATTCATATTTTTCTCTTTCTACAGGCCATAATGTCTGTGAGCAAGGAAGAACGAATCCAGATAATTCTACTCACAGGAAATCGGAGTCAAAGAGAGGCCGCTGCTGAATTTAACAGACTGCATCCAGACCGCGTGCCAATAACACAGAGTTGTGTTAGCAGACTTGTTGCAAAGTTTAAGGAAACAGGATCCATAGAAGATAAACCACGCAGTGGACCTTCAAGGAGGTCCATTGACGATGATACAGCTATCCTGGCTCATTTTAACAGAAGTCCCAATAAGTCTCTTCGGTGATTGTCCGCCGAGACAGGAGTGTCGAAAAGTAGCATCCATCGCATTCTTCAGGCTCACAAATGGCATCCATATAAACTTCAGATCCTACAGAAATTAAGCGAAGATGATCCCGACCGGCGGATGGAATTTTGTGAATGGGCTACGGAACAATATGCTCGGGATGCCAATTTCCCGTCCACCATTCTGTTCAGTGACGAGGCTGTTTTTTATAGAAATGGTGAGGTAAATCGACAGAACACCCGCTACTGGTCTCAAAACAACCCTCACTGGTATACCTCTTCAAAGGAACAAGGTGCATCTCGGGTGATAGTAGTGGCATTTGGAAGGATCGCATCATAGGCCCCCTCTTTTTCAATGAACATGTCACTGGAGGCACCTACGTACGTATGCTCAAGGAAGAAGCATTTCCCAGTGTCTTGAACGAAGAAGGAAATTTCCCAACATGGTTCCAGCAAGACGGCGCTCCTGCACATTACAGCACCCAAGTAATGGAATACCTGTACCAACAATTCCCTGTCATTGGATAGGACGTCGAGAGCCTGTGGAATGGCCAGCTAGAAGCCCGGATCTCACGCCACTAGATTTTTATCTCTGGGGCCACTTGAAAGCGCTGGTATAAGCAGAGAAAATTAGGAGTGTTGAACATTTGCGGCAGCGCATTGTTAGGGCATGTAACATCATTACTCCTGACATCATTCACCGTGTACTTGCTGACTGGGTATCACGTCTGAATTTGTGTATTGAAAACAATGGTGGACATATTGAGCACGTTCTGTAAATAAAAGCTTTTGTTTTGCCTTTTTTTATTATTTTTCCTATGATGCCTGACTTATGGGACACCCTGTATATAAGTTTTATATATATATATATATATATATATAGTATATATAAGGCCTATCAGAGGGGGAGCTAGGAGGGCCATTTGGCCTGGGCCTCAAACTTAAGGAGGGCCTCAAATTTAGAAACTTTCAGGTTTGAATATAATGTTTTGCAGTGAAAGTAATAATTGGGTTTAGCTATGGGCCTCAAAAGCTGGAAGTGGCCCAGGCCTCTCTGAACCTCTGAGAAGGCCTGTATATATATATATATATATATATATATATATATAATTATATATATATATATATAAACTAAATGCATCTGAGGTCGTAATCATGAGAGCTGAAAATTCTTTTGAAAATCAGTCTTGAGACCTCTTACGGCTTTATGGAAGGCTTTTTAGTTTGAACTTCTGTCTTTGCATACAAAATAGTTAAAAGAGAAACTCTCTCCCAGTTACGATATTCAACTTATCGCAAGATAGCAATAACGTGAAATTACATTAAATTCGTCGTAAAATTCGTAGAGAATATTTCTCGTGCCGACGATTTTTCACCGTCAATGACTACGACTAGAATTTCGTCAGTTTCGATTTGAAAGCCGACGAGTGAGGAAGTGGTCCTGCAGTCACGTGTTCGGGATTGAAAGCGAGCTCTTTTAAATCGGATTTTATCGTTATTTACTTCACTTTCAAATTTTAAATACTTGAAATTTATTTATAATTTATAGTATTTATAAAGGAGTAATTTATTATTAAGATTGCATATATATAAATGTTATTGGAAATTATGAGACTTACGATGGAGTTTTATTCTTAAGAAAATTTATAGATTATTACGGACGGTATGTTATAATTTATATATTTATTTTTTCTCTCTTCTACTATTAGAAGTTTTAGGCGGGAAATTATGAATTTGTAAAAACTGTACATTTTTTTATATGCATCTTATTTATAAATAAGTTATAAAAAAAAATATATATATATATATATATATATATATACCTGATAAGGATTCCGTGCGTCGGTCTTTTTTCACACGAAGGTCAAGCTGGTGGGCCCACCTTTAGACCTGGCCTGATGGAGGAGCGAGTTACTTTCTTGCGATCTCCATCAGGCAGCCAGGCACACCCGGCTCATCTGGGACCGTCCTGAGCCAGGCATCTAGCCTTCTTTGGAAGATTTCAACTTTGACCCATGTGACGTTCCTGAAGCGCTTTGGAAGTTAATTAAAAGTCTTGACTCCCTGACAACCATTTCCTTCAGTGTTGAGGGTGTCCCTTGTCGGGCATTTAGTTTGGGAACACTCCACATTCTACCTTTCCTTTTTTTCCAGTGTTGTTTGGATGTTAATTGGGTTCAGTTCGACGTGAGGTACCATTTTTTCGATCATTTTTCCATATGTAAATTATAGTGTAGCTATTTCTTTTTCCTTCTAGCGAATACAGATTTAATTTACGTTGAATTTCCCAGTAGATTTCTTTGCAGTCATCAATTTTGCCTGTAAAATAACTCTGGACATGTAGTTTATTAATTTCTTCTTTTTTTGTATGTTTATGGGAACGTCAAGACTGAACAGTATTCAAATTTTGATATGATCAGTGTTTTCAGCAGGAGAATCATTACCTTCTCGTCTCTTCTTCTGAAGGTTCTCAGTAGCTCTCTCGTAATTTACTTTACTTTGTTTATTGCCATATGATCATATGATTCTGTGTTCAAATTTTGCATAAATGTTTTGTTTTCGTGCTTCTCTGAATTTCCTGTCTCTCTGGAGTATAGTATGCTGTCTGTTTAGGTTCTTCATTTCTTTCATATCTGAACAGCTAAAATTTCTCGGTGCTAAAATTCATGTTATTGTCTTCTGACCATTTGTATATTCTATTTGTGTCCCTCTGCAGGGCTTCCACCTCTTCTGCATTGCCGATATTTCTGCTGATCAGCAAAGGATGCTACTATACTGTTATTGGTTACTTCATTGTCTATGTTTGTTATCATGATAATGAAAAGGACTGGGAGCAATACTGTTCCTTGTAATACCGAGCTGCGTACTTCCGATTCTGATTACCTTGGATCTTTACGGCTTGCTGTCGTTCTCTGAAGAAACTGTAGATTCATTTGGCCACTTTGCATGTTATTCCCATGTGTTTCATTTTATGTGCTATTATGTCATGATCACACTTGGTGAATGCTTTAAAAAAATCCGTGTTATCCGTAGTTATCATTACTTTCAAGTACGTCTATGATACTGTTATAGTGCTCTATTAGTTCTGATAGGCATGATCTTCCTGATCGGAATCCATGGTGGTTCTCATTGAATCTTTCCTGTGTCTCCAAAAAATCATATATTTTTTCTCTGACTATTCTTTCAAATATTTTGGTGAGATGTGATGTCAGTGACACCGGTCTATAGTTCTTTGCTTGAGACCTATCCCCCACTTTATGTATGGGAACAATGTTCGCTCTTTTTAGTGTGCTCACTATTTCCCCCGTGTCCAAGGATCTCCATATCCAATAAAGGGGTGTAGCTATTTCGTTCTTACAGCTTTTAATCAACAAGCCATTCCATTTGTCCGGGCCTGCAGCTGAATGTGATTTCATATGTCGTACAGCTTTCGCTATATTTTCTGCAGTAAATTTAAAATCAGTTATACATTCTCCATTTAATTCCTCTTCAAAAACGATATTTCTGTCAGGTCCTGATTTGTCTCTATTTTGGGTACTGAAAGCTGATTAATATTGAGCTCCCAATAGCTCAGATATTTCTTTTAGATCACAGGTTAGCTCATTATTTTCTTTCCTTTAGGGTGCGATAGCGGTCCTCGTTTTTGTTTTTCTTTTCGGGAAGCTATAGAAGTATTTTTCGTTATCTTTTAGTGTTTTCATCGCATCGTCCTCTTCTCTCTCTGAATGGCCCTTAATTAGGGCATGTATTTCCCTGTCTATACTTAACCAATTTTACTTGTATCACCCCTTTGGTGGTGTTGTCTGTGCAATTAATTAACTTCGTGACTATTCTCCTTTTCTTGCGGAATAGTGTTCGCTTTTGCCTCTCAAAAATAGTTCCTCTTTCTCTTTTACTGTACTTACGGAACATATTTTTCTAAGATTTCCAGCGTCTTACTTTCAAAGGTTATTTCAATTTTGCAGTTGGAGTGTTCGGAGGCCTATAGATGACTATTAGTATCACGTTAAGCTTTTCAGTTTTTACTGCTAAGAGCCCCACGTAGCTGTTGAATTTGCTTATTGTTTCATTTCCTTTTTTGGAGATATCCTCCGCCTATTATCGTGATTTTCCACTTGTCTTTCTCTATTTACGCTTTTCACTTTGGTGTTCTTCAACTGATCTACGTGTTTTTTTAGTGGTTTTGTTACAATAATTTTTTCGGCCTCTTTGTGTGTCGTTATTTCGACATGTAACGTGTTTGTATCTGCTTCATTTTCGTTCCTCTCCTTTCCTGTTTCTTTCTGTGCATTAAAATTTATATATATATGTACTGAATATGATGCAAAGCCACAAGGAAAAAGAAAAATTATTCCAAGGCATTTTGTGTATTCAACAGCATACCTAGTCACCTCGTTATTCCCTGACAAGGTGTACTGTTGAATCATTGGAATAATTTTTTCTTTTTCCTTGTGGGTTTGCACCATTCATTCATTTCATGTGTTTAAGTGTGAAATTCATCCCATATATTATATATATATATATATATATATGATGAATAAAACCACGAAGGAAAGGAAACAGAATGGTGCTCAAGCGCTTTCGTCTAATGACATCGTCATTAGACGAAAGCGCTTGAGCACCATTCTGTTTCCTTTCCTTCGTGGTTTTATTCATCATAAATATTTTTCACGTGTTACTTTCGTGAAATAATTTTCATATATACATATATATATATATATATATATATATATATATATATATATATATATATATATATATATATATATATATATATATAATATATACTGTATATATTTTTTTAAATTTAACAAAAAATGAGGCTATTTATCACACTTGCAGTCGTTTAGCAACGCAAATATACATACTTAACGCAAACATAATGACTACATACTGTACTAAACGCAAACCATACTTAAATTGATTTCATTAATCGAGTAGTCGTCTCGCACCCACCCCCCCGACCTAGGCCAAGGTTTAGCCAAACTGAAATGCCGACCAAAGGAGAGACTTTGATAGATGAAATTTGACGATGAAAGAGGAACAGCATGAAATACCCATCGATTAAAGACCGATCAAACAAAAGTTGATAAGGGCTTACCGTACTCTCGTTACGTTCATTAAGCTTCGGCCACCAACCATCGCAAATTTTATAGAGATGTGTTATATACTGTATATATACGCTGTATGTACAGTTCCGGAAAAATGTTCGCCTAGAAATAATTCCTAAAAAAATACTAATTGGTAATGAATGGGTTTTGCTTTGGGGACTTTATTACTGTCACCACAAGCCATAAAATGTTCAAAGAAAAACAGATTATTACAAATTAATATTTTTTTTTTTTTTTAATTTTGAAAAGAAATTTTATGGAAACTGTAAATTCAAAGCAATATTTTTCACTCTTTAACTCTTAATTACACAAAAGAACTTTCGGGAAAAAGGATAAAAAAAAAAAAAAATCGAATTTTGAAAACATTTCTCGATTCTGTAAAAAGTTTCTTTTCGTTTTCTCAAAATTGCGAAATTTCGATGAAATTCATCGATCACAAACTCGAAAAAGCGACACTTTCATACAAACTTTTTTTTGCATTAAACAATTAAAAAATGAAACTAGAAATAATATGCGAGTGATTAAGAAATAACAATGTTTTGGGGGTTATTTTACAGCTTTAGGTGGGATCTCATGGTCGCTACATCATCTGAACGCACAGGACAGTCACCCATCCAATTACTGCACAGGATTAACGTTGCTTAATTTCGGTGATCTAACGGGATGCGGTATTGCGATCTGGCCACGACGTAACTATATATATATATATAATATATATATAATATATATATATATATATATATATATATATATATATATATATATATTGGTGTTCCCGCTTTTTATAATAAAGTTCAAAAGGTATGCTGTCGTATCCTCCAATTTTGGGGCGCAGCTGCGAGTGAATCCCTTTTATGCATCGCGAACGCACAAAAGACATCCGAATGAGTGAAGCTAATCAAGGGATGGACCGAAAAGGGGCATTTGTGGCCCCCTAACCCCCTGGGACAAATGGAGAGCCTTGTCGGCGGAAATTGTTTAGAATGGACATCAAATGTTTTGTATAAAATGATATAAACAGAAAAAAGTTATATTATTAATATAAACACCCAGGAATGTCTGTCAGTCAGTCACCTCGAAAAGAGAAGAAGATTCTTGATATATATATATATGGGCGATATTTGTATTTTAATATGGGCGATATTTGTATTTTAATGCATTAGAAAAAGGCGTAATGAATTCTACTTTTAATTATAATTTTAAAAAGTCTATCTATAATAATAAAAGGACGCCCGTGTGTGTGTGTGTGTGTGTGGGGGGGGGGGTCAACTGTACGCCCTTGACAATTGGTTAGGTTAAGTCGTGACATTTTCGTTAGCTTTAACGAAACTATCACGACTTAACCTAACCAATCGTCAAGGGCGTACAATTAACCTAACCGGACATTCAATTAACCTAACTAATAACAGTCTTCGAACTACAAAAAATATTCCACCGTCGGCTAGGATATTTTTGCCGCCCGCACGAAGGGCGGGTTCTCCGCTAGTAGCAATATAATGATTAACACAAACACACACACACACACACACACATATATATATATATATATATATATATATATATATCAGTAGCGTGCCTTGACCTTCGAAACTGGGTACGCACTGTGGAGTACATGAGTCTTTGCCTGGATCAGAAAATCAAGCAAATATAACGAAAACCTTGAGGCTTCGTTGGCAACTTGACTGTAATGCGTGACGTTGCCAATGTTCACCATTCCAGCCCTTCTAAAATAAACTATATAATAAAATACTTAAAAATTACTTTTATTCTGAATTTGATTTACTATTCGCACTCACTAGTTAAATTACAAATATATATGAGTCATGCATGTAACTAAGGTAATCATACTTGATTAAATTTTAACTTTATATGACCTGTTTAGACCTGAAACGCAAATTGAAAGTTGCGTACATCGTGACTTTTTTCAGCTAGTCTCAGCCAGAGAAATATATCCCAGCAGACCTAGCCAATAGCCATGATTTTGTACTCGTGCACATCAGAACCAAATTAGCTGACAGGGCATCCGAGCGTCACACGATTTGAATTATATCCGTGACAACAGAAGAGTGTGAGATCTTTCATTCCTATAGCTTAAATTTCATTTATACGAGTATCATAATTTTCTTTATTTACACTGGGAAGGACGAACAAAAAGAGAGAATAGAAGTTTAATTAAGTTAATTTTACCTTATGACAGGTTTTCTTTGGGTACGCTGAACGTACTATGCGTACCCTGACTGCACGCCATTGATATATATATATATATATATATATATATATATATATATATATATATATATATATATATATAATTTTAGAAAATTGTAAATAATTTTTTTAAGTTAATTTCCAAATAAAATAACTACAATTATATGCCATTAAAAGTATTCTTTGACGAAATCATTTGAATGGGTGTCATAAGAATTTTATTTTAATTAAACAATCTTTTGTTCAGCGTATAGAGTATATATATAGGGTGGCAGGGTGGCGCAAAAGTCAGGAGTCAAAGGGTCTTATTGCATAAATTATGAAATTTTAAACTTTTAAAAAAGTAATTTTTATTCAAAAATAGTGGCGGCCATAGAACTGGAAAGAGTCAATCTCTCTGGCTCCTTTGACCCCTGACTTTTGCGCCAACCTATATATTATATATATATATATTAGATATTAGATACTTCGTCCCAGATTTGTTCAATGGTTTTCTTGAATGACTTTGCTTAAACTCTCGTTTTCTTTATAAATCAGAAAGGTTTGTTGTAATTAGAGCGTTCGTAAGTTAAGAATAATAAACGTATTTATTCCTAGTTCGAAATGTGATTAGTTTCCCCAATGATAATTTTATATATATATATATATATATATATATATATATATATATATAACCCGTAGCATCCACTCCGGTTACTTTCGAGTTTATTTCATTTCTTCAGGGAAACTGTTAGAGAGAGAGAGAGAGATTGTGTGTGTGTGTGTGTGTGTGTGTGTGTGCAATTCATTATTTATATAGCATGAAAGGGCTTTATAACTCCTGGATAATATAGAGTTGAGCATTCTTATATAATAATCTTTTGAGAACAGATTTATAATGTTTTTAATTCAAGCCAAATTCTCTTCCATAAATAAGAAACGCAGAAATTTTAATAATTTTAGATTTACAACCACCATCTATTTTTAAGAAAAAAAAATTCTTTGTCGTAGAAAATGTAGTTTTATTATAATAAAATGAACAGTGTGACCTTTCTTGTACAAACATGAAGTGTATATATATATATATATATATAAGTTAAGTACACAAATGCTGCGTGTTTTCGACAACTTCTGTTCCAGGTCCATGGTCGTACGATCGAAGAGGGATTTTTCGAAAATCGCGAATTAAAAATACGCACAGTGGTGTGACACACACACACACACACACATATATATATATATATATATATTATATATATGAAGCGTATACAGTGTGTTTCCCGAAAGATAAATGCATAACTATCGCGACTGAACACGTTTCAAATATTTAGTAAACCAATTATGTATTTACATATTGAACTGTGCCCAAATGCGCGCCTGCGCTGATCAGACTAACGGCATGTGTACACCCTAGCGGTGTAAAATTTTGCATTTTGGTCGTGTCTATAATTAAGTAAAGGGCGAGTGGAAGACCATGATGATGAGGAGACAGAGAGCCCATCTTGTATTCATTACAGTCTTTGAAGTGTAAATTCAATAATGGGTTTCGTGATGAACTGTTTTCAGATAACTTCGCATTGCAATTCGGATCAAGTTTCCTATTACAAAATTCACTTTGGTTAACCGTTCTTATTACTTTGCTGACGTTATGTAGTCCGCTCTCTCTCTCTCTCTCTCTCTCTCTCTCTCTCTATATATATATATATATATATATAAAACTGAAAAATCAATTTTCGGCGGTCAATTCCGTGATGCCATTTCAAATTCAGACCAAAAAAAAAGTTCTCAATTCCATTTTCAGCCAAATGCAATCCCAAACCAAGAGGTTTAATTCCCAATTTGTCTGTCTTAAATTCCGATTTAAATTTTAATTCCAATTCCAACCAAAATCAATCTAAAATCGTTTCCGGTTTAATTCCATGTGTCTCGAACCCGGCCAACTTGGAAGTAAAATATAGGCAATGTCATTAATTTCAAATTTTAAAAAGTACCCCCCCCCCCCCCCCCACCCAAATTGTTTGATTTTAATGATTTATGTTTATAATTAGAATTTATAATTATAATTATTTCGTTTACTTTGTTTCGAGGTTGTCAAATCTCACTTCACTGAAAATAAAGAAAAAAATGGCACTCAAATGAACATTCCATCATAAATAAAATATATTCCTATATTGTGCAAAACCAATAAGGAGCTTCGCCTACTTTCTCTACAACTAATATATATATATATATATATATATATATATATATATATATATATATATATATTATATATATATATATATATATAGCTTTTACGCGGTTTTATTTAATAAGCGAACTAATTTGATTAGTTAAATAGTGAAGTTAAAAGTACCCTGCGTCATATATATATATATATATATATATATATATATATATATATATATAATATATACAGGGCCGGATCTAGAAGTTGCGAGGCCCTAGGCAGATCTAGAAATTGCGAGGCCCTAGGCCTATATATATGAAAATATGGACTTAATTATCGGTACTATACTAGCAATATTAGAATCCCGCATAGACAGAACTATGCCAGCACTTAAAAATTAAACCAAACCAAAATAATCACGCATGGAAATTGTATAAGAAATATAAATAAACCATACAAACAAGTATAAATTATAATATGAATCAAGATTTGAATGATTTCTAAGATTTATATAATATTATAGGTAATGACTTTCCATAGTATACAAACGTTTTTCATATGTGATGTATAAGAGATGTTGACATTTCATTTTTTATAATAGTGAGCGATCGACTTATCAGGCTAAATATTAATGCTTTAATATTTGGTTCGGATGCTCCTTGAATATTACAGCAATACTTTTCTACTTTTCTTCGAGCTAAACTCTTCAATTAATTGAGAATAATCTAATGAATTTGTTATATCGTTTTCTATTGATAACATAGCTAATGACTGCAATCTCGCTTGAGACATGGTGGAACGCAAATATGTTTTAATAAGTTTGAGACGCGAGAAACTTCTTTCAGCCGAAGCAACAGTAGCTGGGATGGTTAATACTATTCGAAGTGCAACTTAAACATTAGGATAAATCTCACTTAGTTGTTTTTGCACTATATAAACAAGGGCATTTCCGAGATCTGTTTTCTCAGGTATAAACCTGCAAAGTACTTTAAGTTCTTCATAGAGTTCGCCTATAGTTAAATCCGGGCCTGTATATATATATATATATATATATATATATATATATATATATATATATATATATATATATAAATCAGAGTGGCGTTCGGTCCATGGAAGCAATGGAAGCATTGCTTCCCCACTTAAATGATTAGAAGCGCCGTTAAACAATATTAATGTAATGACGATAAAATTATGATAAATTATCACTCGGCTATACTCCTTTCAAATATTTTTTTAATACAAAAAGCTCGAAATCCAAATCAGTGCATTGAAAAAGGAGGGGGAGGGCAATAATTTTGTTGCGTCAAGACGGGCGCCGGTGGAAGCAACCTTGAGAATTGCTTCATTTGTTTGACTTACTATATTCGTGTTTTATAAAAATTGTATCAGCTCACCGATAATTTCACTGCTTATACGACGGTATAAATGTAATAAATGATATACAATAAAATTATTGATCGCTATACTTGGGGATGAATTAATATTATGTCTTTAAAGAATAAAAAATATTCACCGATGGAAACACAGACACATAACGGATTCACTTCTTTAGGCAAAACGTGGATCGTGGAAGCAACTTAGAGAGTTACTTATTAAATGCAAAAAACTTCACTTTTTTTCTACGTGAAGAACAAAATATGATAATTAAAACCCACTCAAATAGACAGAGTTTATTTCCACAACTGTTTCGATGCCCACTTGCATCCTCTTCGGGTGGATACAGAAAAACTAATGAACCAAAAACAAGAGAGAAAACAGTCCAGGAACCATCAAGAAATTCACACCTAGGTTAGATCCCGTTCTCCCGACACTGGAAGGGCATGTTTATTAAAGGGACCCGCTTATAAGTACATTCGCACAAATTTAAAACTATCTTCTTGTTCTATGCATACAGATTCTATTATTTCTTTACATAATTATTACATTTATTATTAAATTTATTATTAAATTTATTACATTCAATATTGCATTATTATTTATTACAGAAATTATAAATTTATTATTACATTGATTATTACACTGGTGTTTATTATACAGAAATTGTAAACCGAAAAACGAATGAAAAAGGCCAGAAGGAAACAATCCAGAGACCATTAAGAAATTCGCACCTAATAAATGTGGAAATAAATATAAATGCAATAAATGTAATAATAAAGGTAATAAAATAAATGTAATAATAAATGCAGTAATCATGTCAAAATAATAGAATCTGCATGTATAGAACAAGAAGATAGTTTTAATTTGTGCGAATGTACTTATAAGCGGGACCCTTTAATAAAAAAAAAAAAATGCCCTTCTGGGGTCGTGGGAACGGGATCTAGCCTACAGTAGGTGCGAATTCCTTAATGGTCTCTGGATTGTTTCCTTCTCGCCTTTTTCATTCGTTTTTCGGTTTACAATTTCTGTATAATAAACAACAGTGTAATAATCAATGTAATAATAAATTTATAACTTCTGTAATAAATAATAATGCAATATTAAATGTAATAAATTTAATAATAAATGTAATAATTATGTAAAGAAATAATAGAATCTGTATGCATAGAACAAGAAGATAGTTTTAAATTTGTGCGAAGGTACTTATAAGTGGGTCCCTTTAATAAACATGCCCTTCCAGTGTCGGGAGAACGGGATCTAACCTAGGTGCGAATTTCTTAATGGTCCCTGGACTGTTTTATCTCTTGTTTTTGGTTCATTAGTTTTTCTGTATCCACCCGAAGAGGATGCAAGTGGGCATCGAAACTGTTGTGGAAATAAACTCTGTCTATTAGAGTGGGTTTTGAGTTACTTATTCCTGCTATTATGCTAACGGAATCCTTTTAAAGCGCTTAATTAATGAGCTTATAACATTAAATGATTAACTGGAAATTATTACCAAATATATTTTTAGAAGAAGAAATATAAGCTAACTGTAATTAGGGTTTGCTTAATTATGAGTAAATGAAAGTGAAGTTGTTATGTTGAGGTTAATGTCGTTCGTCAACTGCCCAACCCCTTCCTCCCCCACCCTCTTCGCCCCCACCTCCACAAGTGCTCAAATTCAAATATAATTCGAGCGCATTTTTAATAGTATTCAGTTATTTATTTGATTTGTGATTGTTACAGTGCATTCAATGATCTTTGGCTGGATTATGCATTCTTTTTATTTCTTTGGCAGATAATTATGGTGTGTAATAAGTGTAATTGTATAAATGAAACATTGTTATCGGTTATATGAAGATTATAGCTGGCTTTGCGGGTACCAGAGTACTTTAAAGCTCTATTGCTGGCCTTGTATTTTCAAGGGAGAAAAGTGTTTGGAATAGTAGCAGTTATAATGATTTAAATAACTTTCATAAAGCTCAAAAACGGCGCGAAACTTCTCATAATCACATTATTTCTTTAATTCAACTAAAACAATTTGGCAGACCTCGTATAGAATCTCAATTATATGGCCAATTTCAACTAAGCATTAAAAAGCATAATGAAAACGTAAAGAAAAATAGATTTGTTTTAGCTCGTCTGATTGATGTTGCTTGTTTTTTAGGCAAGCAAGAACTTTCTTTAAGAGGTCATGATGAAGGAATTCATTCATTGAACAAAGAAAATTACATTGCACGGTAAATCTTCTAAATGGAAATGACAGTCTTCTTCGAGATCATCTTCAAAATGCCACTGTATTTTCGGGTGTATCGAGCCATATACAAAATGAGATTGTTGGCCCAATTGCCGAGGTGATGACTGAGAAAATTAAAGTTAAAATTAAGCGGACATTCTTTGTTGCTCTTATTGTAGACGAAACCACGGATGTAAGGAACAAGTCACAATTGTCATTTGTTTCACGATTTGTTGGGGCTGTTGGCGAAGCTGAGGAAATATTTGTGGGGTTTACTGACGTCAGTTCTGATAGGAGAGTTCTTGCTTTGGCGGAGTGTGTTTTTAAATATGTGCAAGATTTTGAGTGCGGAGATAAAATTGTGGCTCAAACATATGACGGTGCGGCTGTAATGTCAGGACAACATAAAGGTTTCCAAACTTTAGTAAAAGGAAAATTTGAACATGCACTGCTATGCTCATAGACTCAGTTTGGTACTTTCACAATTAGTGGAAAAATAAAAAAAATAAAAAAGATTTTTTTTTTACTGTTTCGAAGTTTGGCTCATTTTTCTCAAAATCGACTCAGAGAACTCATGCTCTTCATCAAGAAGTACAAAATCGGTTTCCTAAAGTCGCATCTACGAGATGGAATTACAGTGGTAGACTCGTGGAAACGATTTACGAATACAAGCAAGAGTTGAAATCATTTTATTCCATTGTTGAGAACATCCAAGACTGGGACCAAGAAACTTTTAACACAGCAGTCGGCTTGAACTCATGATTTCATGATATGGAGTTCTAATTTTTTTAGTTTTTCATGATCTGGAGTTCTACTTTTTTTTAGAATTGTTTTCACATATTTTTCCTATCTCTGATTCATTGTTCGAAAATCTTTAGAAAAAAAGCTTTGATATAAGTTACTGCTTGAAAAAAATATAGGATTTTCAAAAGCATTTCTAATCAAATAGAAATAAATTTGACGAAATATGGGCTAAAATAAAACAATATGAGGAATTACGACTCAATAAAAAAATTCGATTGCATGCTGAGAGAGATGATGGCGAAAGTTTTCACAGAAGGATATACATTGAAATCATAGACACTATATCTGTTACTGTAAAGGAAAGGTTCTCAGATATGGAGAAATTGAAATTTCTGGAATTACTTGATCTCGCAAAAAGGCAGCAATACGAGCAAAAATTTCCGGAAGAAGCTTTAAATTCCCGAAAGAGCTCATATGGTCCATTTTTTGAATATGATAGACTTAGAAGTGAACTATTTTCGATATATACGTCCAGTGAATTCAGTGCCAACTCAGTTTACGAGTTACATGAATATCTTGTCTCGTGCGAAATGCCTCAAGAGGTCCTGCCTCAACTTTATAAACTAAGTTCATTAGTATTAACTATTCCTGCCAGCAGTTCATCCGCCGAACGAAGTTTTTCTGCCCTTAAGAGGATCAAAACCTATCTTAGAAATTCACAGGGGGAAGACCGCCTTTCCTCTTTATTACTCCTTTCTATTGAAAAGAAACTTCTAACTCAATTAAAGGAGAAAACCGATTTTCACGATAATGTAATCGACGCATTTGCAAAGAAGAACAGGAGCTATAGGCTGTGCATGCTTCCCTATACATAATTGTCACCGATCGCCACTGATGTATATAATCAAAGCTGGGCACTTGCGGTTTTTTTTGCGGTACTGCGGTACTGCGGTACTACCGCACTACCAAACCGGTACCGCATAACGCAGTACCGCAAAAAATGCGGTAGCGGTACTGCTGTACTTTCAGCGATCCTTTGCGGTACTGCGTTATGCGGTACCGGTTTGGTAGTGCGGTAGTACCGCAGTACCGCAGTACCGCAAAAAAAAACGCAAGTGCCCAGCTTTGGACTCACTATATATATATATATATATATATATATATATATATATATATATAATGTGCCTCGGTGGTGTAGTGGTTAGCGTCGCTGACTACGAAACCATCGGCCCCAGGTTCGAGACCCGACGGCAGCCAGCGCGCAGCAAAACCCAGCTGTTCATCCTTCCACACAACAAAGAAAGTGGTTGGTAGATAAATGTGTACCCTAGGTGGCCTAGTGGTTAAGACGCTGGGCTGCTGATGGGGGGCGTGGTTCGGATTCCACGTTAAACTGTAGGTCTAAGATGGAGTGAAAAGCTTGACCTTCGTCAGAATGAACAATTCGGGCGGAAGCTAACCAAAGGTTATATATATATAAATATATATATATATAAATTTCACATATTCCGTGCGATGATTCCTTATTTCAAGGAGGTCAGGCTTGATTTATATACAGGGTCTGTCAAAAAAAAACTAAGCCAAATTCAAACCTTTATTAAAACAAAACCATTTATCTAATTAAGTTGAATTTTTTACACAATAAAGTATAGGTAATCACCTATTATCCTTTAGATTTTTATGACGATATCTTCAGAATTGTTAATTTTATTAATAATTAACTAAAAAGTGAGATTCTCCTACTTAACATGAAAAATTTTTTTTTTTACGATATACTGTAGATAATCGTTAGCTTAATAAAATTAAAAGAACTGTTCAATATGATTCCCTTGCATTTCTATCACTTTTTTTAATCTTGGTCTGAATTCGTCTATTGCTCGATTTATTTGCTCTTGGGGGAGCTCTGCCCATTTTGCGATAATCAACTCAAGCAAATGATTGACATCCCTTATTCTGTTCCTATACACTCTCTCTGCCAAGTTTTCCCATATTCCGAGGTCTACAGGGTTTAGGTCAGGGCTGTTAGGTGGCCAATTATTCGGTTCCAGAAATTCAGGCACATTCTTTTTCAAATATTCGATGGTTGTTTTGGCAGTATGTGATGTTGCACCATCTTGTTGAAAAATAAAGTAACCTTGACTAGCCAAGTTTCTCATTTCTGGAAGCATTTTCTCAAGCAGGGTATTTGAATAATATTGAGCATTAATTTTCACTCCTCGCTCAATAAAAAATATTGAAGTTTTTCCCAACTTGGACACTCCAACAGAAACCATGACGCTAGAAGAAGTGACTCCTTGTTGCGTACAGTCTTTCATCTTGGATTTCATTTTCCTTTGCAACATCAGAATAAACCCGGTCATTCTGTAAGTTTCTTGGTGGCTCTACCGTAAAACGTTTTTCATCCGTAAAAAATGTCTTGGAAAGTTTATCTTCAGTTATTATACGTAAAATACGTTTGGATTTCTCAACTCTTTTCTGACAGTTTACTTCTGACAATCTTTGTCCATGCACTCTTTTAAATGGTTTAAATTGCAGATCAGATTTAATAATCCTTCTTACGCTTGATTCTGATATTTCTAGTTCTTTTGATATTTGAGCAGGTGTCATGTGGCTACCAGGTCGATCCTCTTGACTAAGGATACGTTCCTCCACTTTCTGAATATTTTCATCTACTCTAACTGATTTTGTTTCGCCCACTACCAACCTTCCTTTCAATGCTTCCTGTTTCATCGATAGTTCTCAATAAGTAATCTAAACCTGATCTAGTCCATCCTTTATAATCGAATTCAGAAAGTAATTTCCTTGCACTATAACCTTTTTCAACTCTATAATGCTTTATAATTATTTTATCTTCATGTGAGAATGCCATATTTAGAGGTATTCACGAAAAATTTTAAATCTAAACAAATTCTGAAAAAGAGAAAAAAGAAGATATTACTGTACATAATGAGAAAAACTGAAATTTTCGCAATCTGTAGAAATAACCGCATAACTCCTAAAATATTTAAAATAAAGTTATAAAATTATCACAGATTATTTATGAGCCTTTTATTTATTTAGTGTAAAAAAATATTTGAAATCTCTATCAAATTGTGCATTTTATAGAGATTTCAAATTGGCTTAGTTTTTTTTGACAGACCCTGTATATATATATAGGAAAGTAACAGGCAGTGATTTAGACCAGGCAGGGGAACAGCTGATCAAATATTTAATCTATGCCAACTGACAGAAAATGTGGGAATATGACAAAGTGGTGTACAGTGTTTTTATAGATTTTCGACAGGCCTTTGACTCGGTGTGGAGAAGGGGAACGTACCAGGTTCTGATGCGTTTTGGCTTCGAGGAAAATATTGTTAATTTGATAAAAAGGTTGTATGAGAATACCAGAGCAAGAGTGAGGAAGGGAAAATGACAACTGATGACTTCAGAACTAACCAAGGAGTGATACAGGGCTGCTCGTTGTCACCTCATCTCTTCAATCTGTTCCTGGAGATGGTGATGGGGGATGCGCTCGGTGACTACGAGGGAGTGGAAATCGGAGGAGCATACATAAGCAATCTAAGATATGCAAACGATATAATACTGGTAGCAGAGATAGCGGAAGAAATACAAGAAATTACCACTAGGGTGGAAGAAGTATGCATAAATTACGGTCTAGAGATAAAGTTAAATAAAACCAAGACAATGAAGATAGGAAGGACGAGGGAACGATGGCGATGGCGCTGGCGTCGGGAATAATAGAGCAGGTGGAGGAGTTTAAATATTTAGGAGTGGGGTTCACGCAAAATAGAGATGACTTCAAAGCGGTGTGAGAGATAATTAAACTCGGGTATGTGGCGATGAATAGAGTCACTAAGATATGGAAAGACGACAATATCAGCATAGAGCTAAAGATTAGATTTTACCAGGCAATAGTGGTACCAACAGTTTCATATAGTTCGGAGTGCTGGACGATGAAAGTAAAAGAAAAGAAGAAGTTATTATCGTTGGAAATGTATTGTCTGCGCCGAATTTGTAACATCCGCTGGTACCACAGACGAACAAATGAATATATAAGGGAGTTGACTGGAGTTAAATTCACCATAGTGGACAGAGTGGTGGATGCACAGAGGAGATGCTACGGCCATATGGAGAGGATCGGGGAGGACCGACTTCCGAGAAGGCTGATGTACTAAAGAATAAAGGGATCGAGGCCCCGGGGACGCCCAAAGATGGGAACTAAGTCAAGACAAGTCATATATATATATATATATATATATATATATATATATATATATATATATATATATATATATATATATATATATATATATATATATATCGTAAAGAACGACGCTTGTATAGGAGATATTCCGCGCAAGACGAGAGAGAGAAAACGGAACAAATGAAAAAATGAAGTAACCACCTGGGAATCGAACCCTATACAAGCGTCGTTCTTTACGTTATTTATACTGCGTGTTCTTTGCAGTTGAATGTATATAATGTTACGGCATGCGGGAGGTGCCCCCTTGGGGCATTGGTTTCTGCGAGTATGTAGAAGAATTACGGCATTTGGAAGAGTGAAGTCCATGGTGTAATGGTATCGCGTCTGACCGGCAATCGGAAGATCCCGGGTTCGATTCCCAGGTGGTTACTTCATTTTTCATTTGTTCCGTTTTCTCTCTCTCGTCTTGCGCGGAATATCTCCTATACAAGCGTCGTTCTTTACGTTATTTATACTGCGTGTTCTTTGCAGTTGAATGTATATATATATAATATATATGTATATTATATATATATATATATATATATGCGCCTCGGTGGTATAGTGGTTAGCGTCGCGGACTACGAATCCAACGCTGAGAATAGGTCCGGCACCGGGAGCCGATCGGCACTCTGACCGTGCCACGCAACAGGCCGTCGACTACCAGTCTGGCCAACCGTCGGCTCTGTTCTCTCAAGAACACTCTTCAAGTTATACATGCATGACATTCCAACACCCATAGATAACAAACTTACCTTATCATCATATGCATATGACATCACTCTAACATCCACCCACAACAACATCGACACCGCTACAAATAACCTACAAACATACATAAACAGTATACAAGACTGGCTCACACGCAATAGACTCAAAGTAGCGCACACAAATTCAACCATCACCTTGCTTTCAAGCAACACAACAGAACACCAGATAACTCCACAGCTTACACTAAACAACACCAACATTCCACACACTCACAGGACCAAAATACTTGGGGTTACATACAACACATCATATCTTTTGCAAACCACATTCAAGACATTAAAAACAAATGTACGTCAAGACTTAACACGCTTAGGGTAATAACAGGCACAAACTTTTGACACCAGCAGGAAACAACATCACTCATATACAAACAATATATTCGCTCAGTTATGGATTATGCTAGCCCAAGCTGGGCACCAATTATCTCAAACACACATATAAACACCTTACAGTCAATACAAAACAACGCACTTCGTATCATTACAGGATGTACTCAAACAACACCAATAGAACACCTGCACACAGAAACAAAAATACTGAAAGTTAGGGAACATTTAGACATGAGTGGAACACAATTCATGGCAGCAGCGACAACTAACCCACAACATCCTTGCCACTACATGTACAATCATGCACCGACATCTCGCACCATTAAGGTAACACCAGACAGACATTATAACCAAATACTCCATTCCATACCACGCCCCACAGACATCACACAGTACAGAAAACACACACACACACACACACACACACACACACACCTAACCCACAAAGCAATGACACGACTCGGTCCGAATGCGGTCCTAGGAGCGAAGCCGCCACCCATTAACAGGTCAGAGATCAGCCTGAGCAGATCGGATCGAGTTAACTTAGCACGATTCCGATGTGGACATCACCCCCAACTTACAGACATATAAACACAGACTAGATAACTCCACAGACGACACCTACCAACTGTGCCAGGACGCACCACAAACAATTGAACACATTATGACAGACTGTACCACTCTAGCACAACATAGAACACAACACAACATCACAAGTGCGCTGAATCTCTGGTCCACTCCGGAGAGGGCGATCGGTTACCTGCGTGCCACCGGCTTGCTCGATCAGGGTGGGCTGATCGGCTAAACAATAACAACAACAACAACGAATCCAGCGACCTTGGGATCGAGACCCAGTGACGGCTGGCGGCACGCAGCAAAATCCAGCTGTTCATCCTTCCACACAACAAAAAAAAATTGGTTGGCCTGTTTCGGATTCCACGTTAAACTGTACAGGGGTTGGACAAAATAATATGAACACCTTGATAAATGGCGGTTTTTATTCTTAATATGGAGTTGGTCCTCCTTTAGCGGCATAACAGCTGCAATGCGTCGGGGAATTGATTCATACAGCTTTTGGACAGTGGCTAGAGGAATCCTGAGCCATTCTTCGAGCAAACCCTGCTCCAGTTCCTCCAAAGACGCCGGCGGTGGGAATCGGTTTCTGACCTGCTGCTCCAACTGACACCACAGATGCTCGATAATGTTAAGATCAGGGGATTGTGGAGGCCAATCCAAGCGTTGTACTTCACTAACATGCTCTTCAAACCAGTTTTTAACGACCCCAGCGGTGTGGATTGGTGCATTATCATCCTGGAAGACGGCGCCGCCATTGGGAAACAGCGTTTGGACCATGGGATGGACCTAGTCAGCCAATATTGACAGATAGACCTGGGCGTTAACCCTACCATGCAGCACTACAGCTGGGCCAAGAGTATTCCACGATATTGCTGCCCAAACCATCACAGATGGGGTCAGGCAGTCGGGGTCATAAGCATCTTTAGGCTGTCTCCAGACGTAAACTCGACCGGAACATGGAAATAGCGTAAAGGAGGATTCGTCGGAGTAGACTGCATTCTTCCACCGGTCCAATGACCAATTCTTATGGTCATTACACCATTTTCTGCGCCGCTCAATGTTGATGTGCGAAAGGAAGGGTTTGGCAATTGCAGCCCTCCCATGGTATCCAGCTCCATGGAGCTCGCGACTTACAGTTCTGGTCGATACCGGGCTTGCAAGATGCTGGTTAAGCTCTGCAGTCACTTTTGGAGCTGTGGTCTTATGGTTCTTTGTCACAATGCGCTTTAGCACCCGGCGGTCTCGATCACACAGCTTCTTCTTGCGTCCACTATTGCATTTGTCGGTGCTTGTCTTTCCATGGTTTTGGTATGCAGACATGACCATAGAGACAGTTCCTCTGGATACATTGAACATCTGAGCGGTTTTCGTCACCGATGCACCAGCCATCCGCGCTCCGACAATTTGCCTTCTTTGGAAGTCTGACAGGTCTTTCATAACTGCTAATTCATAATTCACTCAGATCTGTAAAAACAACGTGAGGGTTATAACATGACGTATACACTCTCTGTTACGCATTTAAATAGGTTTGCCAGTCATTTGACCGTTTACTTTGTGTCTGAGCAGTCCGTAAAGATAACCGGTGATCGGCGGGTGTTCATATTATTTTGTCTAACCCCTGTATGTCTACGGTGGATTGACAAGCTTGACCTTCGTCAGAATGAACAATTCAGGAGGAAGCAAAACCAAGGTTAACCAGTGTTATATATATATATATATATATATATATATATATATATATATATATATATATATATTATATATATATATATATATATGTGTGTGTGTGGTGTGTGTGTGTGTGTATATATATATATGTGTGTGTAATCTGGAACTGACTATTTGAAAAACAATCTGTTTATTTTGAATAGTCGAGCGATTGTGAATGAGAAAGTTTTGTTAAAATGTATTATTCAATTGCATTGTGAATGTATTAACTTTTTAATTAATCCCATAGTATATTTTCATTCCATGCATTTAATATTAAAAATAAATTTTTCTGTACTATATATGAAATCCAACATCTTCACTTATTAATTATTAATCCTGGAAAAAAATATATCGTATACTGTATAATATTTATTTTTAATAACAGGATGTCCCCAGAAGTCTGGACCCATACGAAAAAATAGACATTATATTTTTAAAGTGAAATAAACACATTTCTAGTGTCAGTTTTATATATTTCAGGAAAGAAAACACCCTGATGGTTCAGTGTACCAATCAAAAGAAGGTGGAACTGGTATTGCTGCATGTTTCCGAAAAATGCCAGAGGGAGGCATGTGAGTTATTTTACGAACATGCCTCCCTCTGGCTTTTTCCGGAAACGTGCAGCAATAGTAGTTCCACCTTCTCTTGATTGGTATACTGAGTCATCAGGATATTTTCTTTCCTAAAATATGTAAAACTGACAATAGAAATGTGTTTGTTTCACTTTAAAAATATAATATCTATTTTCCCTATGGGTTCAGACTTCTGGGTCACCCTATATTTAACATTTTATCGCATCTCTGATGGAATTCAAACGCTGATTACATCTAGATGTAAATTCGCATCAGCTTCACTCTGTCATACTAATTTATTTTAATCCTATTAATATCCTATGTAATGTTTGTGTTAATTATGACGCATCCGTGGTTCATTAGTATGTAATGCGATTAGTTGTGTGTATGCGAGAGTTTAATTAAGCCTAATTATTTTGTATTTTTGTTAATTGGAATAAAGATAATAATTATCACGTGCGTGTTTCAAAATTTTCAGAAAATTTGATTTCCTCGTTTTCGAAATTAGGATATTTTTGGATTTGTTTCTTACTCTCTGAGACCAAAAATTTTTTTAACAGATTTGGGAATTACTTTGAAACGAGTTTTTCATCTTTAATTATACTGGTTTAATCAAATTTTTCAAAATAGAACCTTAAGGAATTTCAAGAGCCTTTGTACTATAAAGTATTTTCGAAGCTTTTTTAATTAATTCAGTCTAAGAACTATTTAATTATTTTAACCCAAAATGGGGGTCCAAATAAGTTTCCACCCATTACGTAATTAAGATTACTGCACCATTTTGTTTAATGATAAAAATGGCGTGAAAAGGTTTTGCTTATTTTCAAAATTACCGGAGTAATGTTACAGTATGAGTTTAACTATTGAGTAGGTTAATGTTTATTTGACAAAAATAACGCAATAATCTTTCGAGTGCCGTAACAGAAAGTATTTTAAAATGATCCCCCTTCGGTTATTTTGAAACTATTATGTTGCGTGTCATTTACAAATACTTCTAAAAATAATTGTGCAATCTCACTGCGTCTCATAGAGAAATAATTTTCAATAGAAGGGTAAGTTACTCCAATCCCTTTAGTAAGACCCTAATTCGATGAATTATATAAAAAAATACACTCAACAGTAAACATCATAAATGTCTGGATAAAGTAACGAGCAGGAGACGGTTCAGCTATAATCATCGCTCTCTTGAACGTATTTCAGTAATGATTCCTCTCATGAATCTTATACATTCCATAAATTTAAAGCTTTCTTTAAAATATATAAATGAATTTTAAATTTTATGAGTCGTATATTATATTCCCTTAATAAAGTTTTCAGTAATTTTAACTTAAAATGTTATTTCAAAATTGTTTGTATACTTGGTTTCTTGTACTCTCCATCTCACATAGCCAGGTACACCCGGCTCACCATGGATTGTTCTGAGCCAGGTGTTTAATCTTCTTTTGAAGATGTCCACCGCAACACCATTCGTGTTCCTTAGGTCTTTGGGCAGCTGATTAAACAATTTTGGTCCTCTCACAACAAAACTATTTTCTTTCAGGGTTAAGGATGTTCCCTGTCTAGCTTTTAATTTGGGAACACGACACAGTCTTCCTTTTCTACTTTAACCTGTTGTTTGGGGAGTTACAGGGTTCAGAGTAAGATTAGGGACTACTTTCTCCATTTTTTTCCAAGTGTAAATAATGATCTCTCTCTCTCTCTCTCTCTCTCTCTCTCTCTGTATATATATACACACACACACACACACACACACACCACACACACACACCTATATATATATATATATATATCTATATATTTGGGCTACGTCGTCGCCAATGTCGTAACACGGCTTCCCGGAGATCAGCGAAGTTAAGCGACATTGGGTCTGGGTAGTAGTTGGATGAGAGACCGTCCTCTGCGCCCAGATTATGTAGCGACCCGTGGTTCGGATCCCACGTAAAGCTGTAGGTCCCCTCCGTCATATGACCTTAGATGTTGCGAAGGAGGTTAAACAACCCCAATTAATATATATATATATATGAAAATTATTTCACGAAAGTAACACGTGAAAAAGATTTATGATGAATAAAACCAGGAAGGAAAGGAAACACAAAATGGTGCTCAAGCGCTTTCGTCTAATGACATCCTCAGGAACACTGAAGTACATAAAAAGGTTAAGCCTATATATAGGTTACAGAAAGAAAAAAAGAAAAAATAAATAACATACATACACACACACATATATACATATATATATATACATACATATCTATATATACAAATACATACATACATACATACATACATATATAT
This sequence comes from Bathynomus jamesi, assembly GCA_023014485.1. Classification (NCBI taxonomy): domain Eukaryota; kingdom Metazoa; phylum Arthropoda; class Malacostraca; order Isopoda; family Cirolanidae; genus Bathynomus; species Bathynomus jamesi. Next base: position 124,555 of record JAJOZX010004707.1, on the reverse strand, counting down.
ACAATAAACAGAGAAGTAAAAATAAAAAAAATTAAAAATTAAAACCTTAAAGGATTACCAGTGAGGCGTACAGATTTGTAAGGAAAAATATCGATTTTTAGCACAAGATCAAATGGATTATAAAAATACAAATTTATACTGGAACTCTGCCCGGGTTTTAACACACTGCTGCCTATGGTCAGGTTTCGATATATATAAAAAAAAATAAAATGCAAATTAAAAGTTAATCGATTTTTAGCACAAGATCAAATGGATTATAAAAATACAAATTTATACTGGAACTCTGCCCGGGTTTTAACACACTGCTGCCTATGGTCAGGTTTCGATATATATAAAAAAATAAAATGCAAATTAAAAGTTAATAAAGTAGAAGACAAGTTTACCAAAGATTTAATGTTTTACCCTTCTTATCTAAATCCGTTTTAAAGGAATTCAAAATAACAGGATCGAGTTGAAAAAGACCTTTGCTTATGTTGAAGTTATTTGAAAGTTGGATAATGGCAGACTCAAGAATATTTCTATTAACAATCCTGTTATTTTGAATTCCTTTAAAACGGATTTAGATAAGAAGGGTAAAACATTAAATCTTTGGTAAACTTGTCTTCTACTTTATTAACTTTTAATTTGCATTTTATTTTTTTATATATATCGAAACCTGACCATAGGCAGCAGTGTGTTAAAACCCGGGCAGAGTTCCAGTATAAATTTGTATTTTTATAATCCATTTGATCTTGTGCTAAAAATCGATATTTTTCCTTACAAATCTGTACGCCTCACTGGTAATCCTTTAAGGTTTTAATTTTTAATTTTTTTTTATTTTTACTTCTCTGTTTATTGTATATATATGTATGTATGTATGTATGTATGTATTTGTGTATATAGATATGTATGTATATATATATATATATGTATATATGTGTGTGTGTATGTATGTTATTTATTTTTTCTTTTTTTCTTTCTGTAACCTATATATAGGCTTAACCTTTTTATGTACTTCAGTGTTCCTGAGGATATCATTAGACGAAAGCGCTTGAGCACCATTTTGTGTTTCCTTTCCTTCGTGGTTTTATTCATCATATATGATGGCAGTATATATATATATATATATAACATATATATTATTGCTACGGACAAATGAATGCAAATAAGAAATAACCGTTTACATATGTGAGTCTTCCTGCCCTCTGGCGTCTGCAGTCTTAAGCAAAATCTGCTACCATGAGTCAGTAGTTGGTTGGAGCGCTTAAAAGGAGGGTGTATTTTTGCAGTACGTATAAATCTCTGAAATGGAACAACGCGCGTTCGGAGACGAACGAAATGATTAAAACAGCTTTTGGAAATGATGCTTTCAGTGTAGCTAACGTTTACAAATGGCACAAAAAGTTTAAAAATGGAGAAACATCGCTTGAAGACAAGGAACGCAGTGGCCGCCCTTCCACTTCTCGTACGGATGAAAATGTCCAACAGATTCGATTTCTGGTACGAGCAAATGTTTCTCCATTTTTAAACTTTTTGTACCATTTGTAAACGTTAGTTATACTGAGAGCATCATTTCATCATTTCCAAAAGCTGTTTTAATCATTTCGTTCGTCTCCGAACGCGCGTTGTTCCATTTCAGAGATTTATGCGTACTGCAAAAAACAAACCCTCCTTTTAAGCGCTCCTACCAATTGACATTTTGTGCTTCACAGTTTTAACTTTGTGGTGCTAAATTCTTCCCAAGAAGATTTCTGTATTGAATTTTAGACATATTTCTAGTGAAAATAAAAGAAAGAGAAGAAACAGAGTCCATATTAGAGCAATTTAGCAGAGAGGAGGGCAATTCATTTTCAGAACTCCAACAAAGAGAGCAAGACAAAATTGCATATTTGTTTATAAAGATTTGTTTATAAAAAACGTCTGAACAGGTACAGTAGTTAGAACAACGTGAAAAAAGTGTTAGCAGCTGACGAGGAAGCTTCTAAACAGTGGCTGCATCCTCCAGCGCAGGACACGTCAACGCGAAGAAGCGACGTCAAACCAAAACATCAACCCGCTGGTGGCCAAACTTCCTCAAATCTCCGTGCAGCGGGCTGTCTACGGTTGGCTAGACTGGCAGTCGACGGCCTGTTGCGTGGCACGGTCAGAGTGCCGATCGGCTCCCGGGGCCGGACCTATTCTCAGCGTGCTATTTTTTCAATTACAGGGAACAATTGCGTGCTCCCCGAACTACTCTTACTCTCTGGCGACATTAAGACTAATCCAGGCCCCACTACAACTTACACATGTCACCATACACAAAGACATAGACACAATAGCACCATGAGACACATACAGAAGTATAATATTAACATATTACAGTACAACGTAGATGGCCTCACAAACAAAATCATGCAGCTTAGGGAATTCGTACACAAACAAAACATTCACATAGCACTTATACAAGAAACAAAACTAAAACGCACACACAAAACACCCACCATCCCTGACTTCACGGCGATCCGTCAAGATCGTACTGGGGGTAACGGGGGTGGACTCATCACTTACATACGTAAAAGCATTAGCTACACTGATGCTACCCAAAACATTACAAACACAATCCAAGCAGATAACACTATAGAAATACAGGCAGTTAACATTAAAACATGCGCAAAACACAACACCACACTAATCAACATTTACATCCCACCAGATAGTTCACCTCAGGTGCCAGCCAATTACAATCCACAGTTACACAATCTTGCCTCTCTCACTAATGTCATCTTAGGAGGAGACTTCAACGCCAAAGACACTAGTTGGTACCTGCACAACCAAAACAACACCAGAGGCGCCAACATAGCCACACAACTAAACAGCCTCTTCATTCTTAACAATACAGAAGAACATACACACATACCACATCAAGCAGGATACTCAAACTCCTCCCCAGACATAACGTTCTGTTCCCCCTCACTAGCAACACATACACAATGGAGAACAGAAAAACAACTGTCATCAGACCACCTGCCCATCATCATTACAACACATTCTACACTCTGCCCCAACAGCCTTAGGCACACTTACAGAAATTACAAGAAAGCTGATTGGGAACAGTTCAAAATACAGACTGAGGAACAATTCACCACATTAAACAGCACACCCATCATAAACATCGATACAACACTCAAGACATTTAATCAGATTATCAATAATGCAAACAAATACATACCCAAGGGCAACATTAGGAAATACAACCCAAATTACACTAGAGAAATAGCCCACCTCATAAGGCAACGTAACAACCTCAAATATAACACACAAACACCACACACAGAAGCCATAAAACAGCAGATACAACAGCTCAACACAGAAATAAACAACAAACTCAAAGAAAAACAAACAGAAACATTCAGGGAATTCATAACAACACTAAACCACTCCACAGATACATGCAGGCTATACAAGACTATAAACAGCATTACCCACTCTAACAGCGGCATTCACACCTCACACGCGGCTATCTGTCGCAGCCAAAATAATATCCCAACATACACACAACAAGCTAACATTCTAGTTAATCACTACGCAAAGATAAGTCACTTAAACAGAGACAACAACCAGAAACATGCAGACAGACAAACAGCCAGACACAAGAAAACCTACAGACTCGACATGACCATTACACCCTTCAATACAGACCAGACCACCAAGATCATCAAAAACATTAAGAATTCGAAGGCTACTGGACCAGACAACATATCTAACATACACCTTAAACACTTGGGCCCACAAGGAATATTAGCTCTCACAAATATCAGCACATATTCATACCAACACTGTATTATTCCTGACATATGGAAACAAGGTAAAATTATTACACTACTCAAACCAAACAAAAATCCAACAGAACCAGCTTCCTATAGACCCATTACTTTACTATGCACACCTTCCAAAGTAACAGAAAGACTAATCTTACAAATCACCAACCCACACATACCACTATCGCCTACTCAACATGGATTCAGACCTCACCACTCAACCACGACATTACTCACTAACCTCACGCAGCACATCATGGATGGCATCAACTCCAGAAGACCAGCTCAACGTACACTATTAGCAACAATAGACATTAGTAAAGCATTTGATGCTATCCCACGCTTCCCTCTCATAAACAAAATACTCAACACAAACATGCACAATAACACCAAAAGGTGGCTGAGCAACTATCTCTCAGGAAGATACTCACATGTCACATTTAATGGCAAGTCATCCAAAAACAAGCTTTTTCCGAACGGGGTCCCTCAAGGCTCTGTTCTCTCACCAACACTCTTCAACTTATACATGCATGACATTCCAATACCCATAGATAACAAGCTTACCTTATCATCATATGCAGATGATATCACTCTAACATCCACCCACAACAACATCGACACCGCTACAAATAACCTACAAACATACATAAACAGTATACAAGACTGGCTCACACACAATAGACTCAAAGTAGCGCCCACAAAATCAACCATCACCTTGCTTACAAGCAACACAAAAGAACACCAGGTAATTCCACAGCTTACACTAAACAACATCAACATTCCACACACTCACAGAACCAAAATACTTGGTGTCACATACAACACATCATTATCTTTTGCAAACCACATTCAGGACATTAAAACCAAATGTACGTCAAGACTTAACACGCTTAGGGTACTAACAGGCACAAACTTTGGACACCAGCAGGAAACAACATCACTCATATACAAACAATATATTCGCTCAGTTATGGACTATGCTAGCCCATGCTGGCACCCATTATCTCAAACACACACATAAACACCTTACAAACAATACAAAACAACGCACTTCGTATCATTACAGGATGCACTCAAACAACACCAATAGAACACCTGCACACAGAAACAAAAATACTAAAAGTTAGGGAACATTTAGACATGAGGGGAACACAATTCATGGCAGCAGCGACAACTAACCCACAACACCCTTGCCACTACATGTACAATCATGCACCAACACCTCGCACCATTAAGGTAACACCAGAGAGATATTATAACGAAATACTCCATTCCATACCACGCCCCACAGACATCACACAGTACAGAAAACACATACACACACATCTAACCCACAAAGCACTGACACGACTCGGTCCGAATGCGGTCCTAGGTGCGAAGCCACCACCCATTAACAGGTCAGAGATCAGCCTGAGCAGATCGGATCGAGTTAACTTAGCACGATTCCGATGTGGACATCACCCAAACTTACGGACATATAAACACAGACTAGACAACTCCATAGACGACACCTGCCACCTGTGCCAAGACACACCACAAACAATTGAACACATTATGACGGACTGTACCGCTCTAGCACAACAACGAACACAACACAACATCACTAGTGCGCTGAACCTCTGGTCCACTCCGGAGAGGGCGATCGGTTACCTGCGTGCCGCCGGCTTGCTCGATCAGGGTGGGCTGATCGGCTAAACAACAACAACAACAACTACTGACTGATGGTAGCAGACTGCAGACACCAGGGGGCAGGAAGACTCACATATGTAAACTGTTATTTCTTATTTGCATTCATTTGTTCGTAGCAATAAAATTATCGATACTTTTTGATCACTCCTGGTATATACGAGGTGTGTTCAAAAAGTTCCCGAACTGGTTATGCTGCGCGCGCATCACATGACACATGTTGTAGTATGACTCAATCTATGTCCAAAGACGGTTACCGCTTGTTGATATCGTATTTTGTTCTCTTCATATTTACTGTTTTGTGAAGTTTTGTGAAGTCATTTTGTGTGTTTTGTCGCATTTTGTGCATTTGAATAATGGCTACTGTTGAAGAACAACATCTGTGAATAAAATTTTGTGTTAAGCTGGGTAAGACTGCTTCTGAAACCCATGCCATGCTGAACACAGCATTTGGCAACGACGCCTTAAGTCGGACAAACACTTTTGAGTGGCACAAGCGCTTTAAGGAAGGCCGAACGTCGACGGAGGACGATGCAAGCGCGGGACAATGGGACAACCTTCCATTTCAAGAACTGATGACGCCGTTGCTTGTGTTCGTAAAATGATTCGAGGGAACCGTAGACTGATAGTCAGGGAAGTCGCATACGAAATGGACATTTCGATAGGATCATGCCACACGATACTCAGGGAAAATTTAGGGATGTGTCGTGTGTCAGTCAAATTTGTGCCACGACTCTTGACTGCCGAGCAGAAAGAGCAACGTGTTGTTGTGTCTCAACTTCTCAAGACCTCCTTCAATGTACCAATCTTGCTGAAAATTTTCTCAGAAACATCGTTACGGGTGACGAGACTTGGGGGTAAGGGTATGACGTTGAAACAAAACAGCAGTCATCGCAATGGAAATGCGCGACAGTAGCCATTATTCAAATGCACAAAATGCGACAAAACACACAAAATGATTTTACAAAACAGTAAATATCGAGAGAACAAAATACGATATCAACAAGCGGTAACCGTCTTTGGACACAGAGTGAGTTATACTACAACATGCATCACATGACGCGCATGCGCGTCATGTGATGTGCGGCAAGCATAACCAGTTCGGGAACTTTTTGAACACACCTCGTACATAGATATACTGTGTGTGTGTATATATATATATATATATATATATATATATATATATATCTATATATATATATATATATATATAAGTGGAATAAGTACAATGACCGTGCTTAATAAATTCCTATATGTACAGTATTAAAAAATTATACTTTTCTTATCTTTTTACGCCTGTTTATATTGTATTTCTATCATACACCTGTTCCTACACTTACAGTAATATCTCTGCGCCTTCTTCGTATCTGCCCCTGTCAGTCTGTTATTATTTCTCTCTCTTCACCTTTACGTTCTGAGTTTCCTTCCTCACTATTATTTTTGATATTTCACTGCATCTTCCGGCTTCGCCCGCTTTTCATTCGAGTTAAGCCGATCTGAATACAATTTGAGATGGATATAAACTACTCTAATTTCACATGATAAGTAATAAATACACACATACACACACACACACACACACACACACACACACACATACAGTATATATATATATATATATATATATATAAATGTGAAGAAAAAAGAGAGAGAGAGAGAGAGAGAGAGAGAGAGAGAGAGAGAGTTGAGAAAAGTAGACAGCACGATGATTGTCCTGAAGAACAAATGGCAAAGCTCATCAATGGAATGACAGAACGTGAGTTAGCTTTACTTAATGTTGCAAAGGGGAAAGCAACACGATTCTAAATATATTTGAACATTCAATAAATCTGTTATTATTTATTGACTTTTATTATCAAATCGAAAGCTATGGAAAAAAAGAAGGTTTCAATTCTCTCTCTCTCTTCTCTCTCTCTCTCTCTCTCTCTCTCTCTCTCTCTCTCTCTCTCTCTCTCTCTGTATATATATATATATTACAAATTCCATGAACATTTAATCTTTGTAGGTTTTGAAATTAAAATTTTTTAATTCGTCTGGCGAAATTCTTATTAAAAGATTAAGTGCGAAAGATTGCTATACATTACTTTTATCTCAGACTTTTATAGCATCAGTTTTTTTTTATGGTGTGAAGGCTCAAATAATGGAATTAAGCATACTTTTAAATTATTGTTTATGTTGGAATGCCTCGAACACAAGATGAGAGAAACCAATTTTTATATCTTTCACTGCAAGATTAAGAAAATTGTTTTATACTGTATGGGTTGCATATTTTGATGCTCGATTCAGAGAGAGAGAGAATTTAAAAGCAAAAGGGGAAAGTCTGCTATATACGGCATGTAGCAGATTTTCCATTTTTTTCCTTCAATTGCTGTACTAAAATAAAAAATTTAATTTAGATTATTGTAGTTTCGCGTATACATTATTTCCAGAATGACTAAAGCAAAACATATTAAATAAAAAAACAATAACTTGGGTAATTATGCAGTAAAATAGATGATCCCAGATTCTAGTCAAATCTATATTTTTCTAATGTAAATTAGTGTGTTTTGTTCAAATCTGACTTCATTTCTCGTGCAAAATTGCCAAAATTGCCAGAACTCAACCTAATCTAACATAACTTAAACTAGCACTTAAAATTTCGTATACGGATGTATCTAACAGGGGGCTCCGACCCCGCCTCCCCCAGTGCCTTAACCTTGCTATGATTGGCTAAAAAAAAAGAAAGACAGTCACACGTTGGGTAATGGAACACATTTGGATGAGTATTGGAACACATTCGGAAATAAAATTACTCACTATGAATCATTTAAGTGAAACATTACATAATTATTCCCTTCTCGTCTTTACGTGTGTAAAAAATATTTTATAATGCAAAAGAGATATAAAAGACTGCTCTCTGCGTGAAGCACGATCGTTGTTGATGCGGCGAAAGGATTCCGGTAGATGTCGAGTCATGAAACGGATGTTGTATATTTTCACCTACTTTTATAACAAAATACATTTTTGTACTTCCCTGATTCTTTTGTAAGAAAATATCTAACGTTTCGAAATATTAATATACCAGTGAACCTTTTTTTATGTAGGAAGGAGGGGGCAGGGTACCACCCGCCCCCTATATAAGAAGGAGAGAGCCAAAATCAAGGTCTCTAAGGCCCATGATGCCACATTATTTATCTATTTTTCTTTATAAATTTTAAAAAGATTGCGTAGTGTGTAAAATGCATATATGTGGCTAGTAAAGAATAAAGGGAGAAGTGTGTGTTTGAGAGCATGCTGGACTGCTCACAGGTAAATGAGACACGGAAAAAGATCAGCTAAAGACGACAGTGACAGAAGAAACGGGAGTTCCAGCACTCCCTGTCTTCTGCCTAATGTCCCCTCAGAGTACTTCCTTCGTCGATTGGTGTCTACAATCTCCTCCTTAGAAGGAGGAGATGGAACATCTAAATTCTGGGGGGAATCTGACATCTTGTACTCTTTGCAAAGCTTTACATCTCTTTTTGACTCGTATGTGTGTGTGTGTGTGTGTGTGTGTGTGTGTGTGTGTGCACGCGCACGGGCGTTCTTGTATACCTTACGAAACCACGAGAAGCTTTAGGATGCACACCAAGCTAATCGTGACAGGAATGTGCAGGTACCGATGTCAGCGTTATCGACATAGATTCGTGCTTTTTATTGAAAAATCATTAAATATATATAAAAGGGATATGATGAAGGTTTGGTTGGGTTAGAAATTAATTAGTTTGGAGCAAGTGTAGTTTACGTCCCCCTGACGCCAAAGGGAACACAAACTACACTAGCTCAAAGTTGGGGAACGTAAATTACACTAGGATCTTTAGGAGACATTTTTTAAATGAATCTATCAAATAAAACGTTAAAACTAACGAAAATATTACTACTTAACCTAACCAATCGTCAATTTATATATATATATATATATATATATAATATATATATATATATATATATACACGTTTTATTTGATTAGATATACGCGGACAAAGTTGGGGAACGTAAACTACACTAGGATAATGCAGGGGAACGTAAACTACACTCGGCACCAAGGGGGACGTAAACTACACTCGCTCCGTTAATTTACTTAAATTAGGTTAAATATTTCCATCCATACTTAAAAATGTGAAAATGTGACGGTTTTGTAAAATAGCCAAACGTGTGTGTGCGTGTGCGTGTGTGTGTGTGTGTGTGTGCCCTTGTCATCTCACGTCTAAAACACCATTGAGCAAAGATTTCCGTAACCGTAAGCTTCAATAAATCGTCACTAAACCACCGATAACATTAGAAACTGAATCAGCGAATAAACATGTCAGTAAAATTAAATAAATCAATGAAAAAAGTGGTAAACCCCCACAAAGAACAATATTTACTGTATCGGGGTCGAATACCCCCTTTCCTTATATAATTTACGATAGATTTCCCGATATTTATCTGCCCATTACTTTACTTTTTTGTTTACAAATGTCACACCTCTTATTTGGTCCAATCGGAAAAAGTTATAATTCACGACTATAATAAGTTCCAAGTTCCAACATTCCTCAGATTTCCTCATAAAAAAGAATTGAATATTTGCATTTTTTCCTCTTTTTTCCTTCATTTTTAGTTTTTTTGGGGGAAAATGGTGGCTCCTCAGCTGAAACCCAAGTTTCGGTAAGCTATCTTTCAGCCTATATATACAGGGTGGGCGGAAAGTAGCTCCCTATTTTGGATTGGTAAAAAAATACGTATATTATCCATTTATTTCAGAAGAAATAATATGAAAAGGTAGGCATACATGGTAGGTTTTCTCTAAAATTCAATGTGGGCTCCAACTCTTTCCACCAGCTTCTGGAGCCGCCCAGGAATGGCGTCCACTGACTTTAGCAGGAACTCCGGCGGGATAGAGGACATGACTTCCCGAATTCGGTCCTCCAGTTCTTCCAATGTCCTCGGTTTGGTGCGGTAGACTTCTTCCTTTACCCACCCCCAAAGAAAGAAGTCGCACGGTGTCAAGTCGGGGCTCCTGGCTGGCCATTGATGTGGACCACGACGACCCATCCAACGCCCAGGGAAGTGGGCATCCAGCCACTCACGGACAACAATGGCCAGCCAGGAGCCCCGACTTGACACCGTGCGACTTCTTTCTTTGGGGGTGGGTAAAGGAAGAAGTCTACCGCACCAAACCGAGGACATTGGAAGAACTGGAGGACCGAATTCGGGAAGTCATGTCCTCCATCCCGCCGGAGTTCCTGCTAAAGTCAGTGGACGCCATTCCTGGGCGGCTCCAGAAGCTGGTGGAAAGAGTTGGAGCCCACATTGAATTTTAGAGAAAACCTACCATGTATGCCTACCTTTTCATATTATTTCTTCTGAAATAAATGGATAATATACGTATTTTTTTACCAATCCAAAATAGGGAGCTACTTTCCGCCCACCCTGTATATATATATATATATATATATAGTGGCACTTATAAGGCGGAGAAATATTTCGTACAGAGAAATATTTCAGTAATATTCGTCTTTATCTTTTGTACCATGCATAGGATACATACAGAAGGTTTACCGTTCATTTGAAAAAAGTTAAATAAAAAAATTAGTTGAACTCCGACACAAAATGTAAAACATCAAAGAGCTTAATCATTTTCATTAATCAATAAAATAACATAAATATCATCAACTGTTGCCGCAAAATAGAAGTCAACATCTTCCTTCCTTGAATAATCAATTTTAAAATTAAAAAGAGCCGTTTTGAGCAGAAAACTGAGATTTATTTATAAAAAACCTCTGAACAGTTACCTAGAACAACGTAAAAAAAGTGTTAACAGTTGACGAGGAAGCTTCTAACTGTGGCTGTATCCTCCAGCGCGGGACACCTCAACGCGAAGAAGAGGCGGTCAAACCGAAACATCAACGCGCTGGTGGCCAAACTTCCTCAAATCTCCGTGCAGCGGGCTGTCTACGGTTGGCCAGACTGGCAGTCGACGGCCTGTTGCGTGGCACGGTCAGAGTGCCGAGCGGCTCCCGGGGCCGGACCTATTCTCAGCGTGCTATTTTTTCATTTACGGGAGCAATTGCGTGCTTCCCGGACTACTCTTACTCTCTGGCGACATTAAGACTAATCCAGGCCCCATTACAACTTACACATGTCACCATACACAAAGACAAAGACACAAGCAAGAGCACCATGAGACTCATACAAAAGTATAATATTAACATATTACAGTACAACGTAGATGGCCTCACAAACAAAATCATGCAGCTTAGGGAATTCGTACACAAACAAAGCATTCACATAGCACTTATACAAGAAACAAAACTAAAACGCACACACAAAACACCAACCATCCCTGACTTCACGGCGATCCGTCAAGATCGTACTGGGGGTGGACTCATCATTTACATACGTAAAAGCATTAGCTACACTGACGCCACCCAAAACATTACAAACACAATCCAAGCAGATAACACGATAGAAATACAGGCAGTTAACATTAAAACACGCGCAAAACATAACACCACACTAATCAACATTTACATCCGAGACAGACAGAATCACACACAACTTGCTTTTATAGAACAGAAGTATCAGATTCATTAACGAGGAAACTCTGAAGATATTCACAGTATATGAAGAAACTCTGAAGAAAGTTCGCATAAGTAAAGTACCTACCTGATTAGAGTGTAAATAACGAAAGAAAGATTACGAAAGAAATCTTTTATACTGTAACTTGAAGAGCCTAATCATTTTCATTAATCAGTAAAGTAACATAAATATCATCAACAGTTGCCGCAAAATAGAAGTCAACATCTTCCTTCCTTGACTAATCAATTTTAAAATTAGAAAGAGCCGTTTTGAGCAGAAAACAGATTTGTTTATAAAAAAACTCTGAACAGGTAGCTAGCTAGAACAACCTGAAAAAAGTGTTAGCAGCTGACGAGGAAGCTTCTAACAGTGGCTGCACCCTCCAGCGCGGGACACGTCAACGCGAAGAAGAGGCGACGTCAAACCAAAACATCAACGCGCTGGTGGCCAAACTTCCTCAAATCTCCGTGCAGCGGGCTGTCTACGGTTGACCAGACTGGCAGTCGACGGTCTGTTGCGTGGCACGGTCAGAGTGCCGATCGGCTCCCTGGGCCGGACCTATTCTCAGCGTGCTATTTTTTCAATTACAGGGAGCAATTGCGTGCTCCCCGAACTACTCTTACTCTCTGGCGACATTAAGACTAATCCAGGCCCCACTACAATTTACACATGTCACCATACACAAAGACATAGACACAATAGCACCATGAGACACATACAGAAGTATAATATTAAAATATTACAGTACAACGTAGATGGCCTCACAAACAAAATCATGCAGCTTAGGGAATTCGTACACAAACAAAACATTCACATAGCACTTATACAAGAAACAAAACTAAAACGCGCACACAAAACACCCACCATCCCTGACTTCACGGCGATCCGTCAAGATCGTACTGGGGGTAACGGGGGTGGACTCATCACTTACATACGTAAAAGCATTAGCTACACTGATGCTACCCAAAACATTACAAACACAATCCAAGCAGATAACACGATAGAAATACAGGCAGTTAACATTAAAACGCGCAAAACACAACACCACACTAATCAACATTTACATCCCACCAGATAGTTCACTTCAGGTGCCAGCCAATTACAATCCACAGTTACACAATCTGGCCTCTCTCACTAATGTCATCTTAGGAGGAGACTTCAACTCCAAAGACACTAGTTGGTACCTGCACAACCAAAGCAACACCAGAGGCGCCAACATAGCCACACAACTAAACAGCCTCTTCATTCTTAACAATACAGAAGAACATGCACACATACCACATCAAGCAGGATACTCACACTCCTCCCCAGACATAACGTTCTGTTCCCCCTCACTAGCAACACATACACAATGGAGAACAGAAAAACAACTGTCATCAGACCACCTGCCCATCATCATTACAACACATTCTACACTCTGCCCCAACAGCCTTAGGCACACTTACAGAAATTACAAGAAAGCTGATTGGGAACAGTTCAAAATACAGACTGAGGAACAATTCACCACATTAAACAGCACACCCATCATAAACATCAATACAACACTCAAGACATTTAATCAGATCATCAATAATGCAAACAAATACATACCGAAGGGCAACATTAGGAAATACAACCCAAATTACACTAGAGAAATAGCCCACCTCATAAGGCAACGTAACAACCTCAAATATAACACACAAACCCCACACACAGAAGCCATAAAACAGCAGATACAACAGCTCAACACAGAAATAAACAACAAACACAAAGAAAAACAAACAGAAACATTCAGGGAATTCATAACAACATTAAACCACTCCACAGATACATCCAGGCTATACAAGACTATAAACGGCATTACCCACTCTAACAGCGGCATTCACACCTCACGCGGCTATCTGTCGCAGCCAAAATAATATCCCAACATACACACAACAAGCTAACATTCTAATTAATCACTACGCAAAGATAAGTCACTTAAACAGAGACAACAACCAGAAACACGCAGACAGGCAAACAGCCAGACACAAGAAAACCTACAGACTCGACACGACCATTACACTCTTCAATACAGACCAGACCACCAAGATCATCAAAAACATTAAGAATTCGAAGGCTACTGGACCAGACAACATATCTAACATACACCATAAACACTTGGTTCCACAGGGAATACTAGCTCTCACAAATATCAGCACATATTCATACCAACACTGTATTATTCCTGACATATGGAAACAAGGTAAAATTATTACACTACTCAAACCAAACAAAAATCCAACAGAACCAGCTTCCTATAGACCCATTACTTTACTATGCACACCTTCCAAAGTAACAGAAAGACTAATCTTACAAATCACCAACCCACACAAACCACTATCGCCTACTCAACATGGATTCAGACATCACCACTCAACCACGACATTACTCACTAGCCTCACGCAGCACATCATAGATGGCATCAACTCCAAACGACCAGCTCAACGTACACTATTAGCAACAATAGACATTAGTAAAGCATTTGATGCTATCCCACGCTTCGCTCTCATTAACAAAATACTCAACACAAACATGCACAATAACACCAAAAGGTGGCTGAGCAACTATCTTTCAGGAAGATACTCACATGTCACATTTAATGGCAAGTCATCCAAAAACAAGCTTTTTCCGAACGGGACCCCTCAAGGCTCTGTTCTCTCAACAACACTCTTCAACTTACACATTCATGACATTCCAACACCCATAGATAACAAGCTTACCTTATCATCATATGCACATGACATCACTCTAACATCCACCCACAACAACATCGACAGCGCTACAAATAACCTACAAACATACATAAACAGTAATGCGATATGTGTTGAAGTTAGGGCGCGTAGTATTAGTTTTAATTTTGTTGTTGTTTATAGACCTCCCGTTCAACCCCTCGATACAGACACTAGATTTTACTCACTTCTTGGTAATTTTATTGACAATCGGAATAGTATAATTGTCGGAGACTTTAACTGCCCTAATGTTAATTACGAGAATTTTACTGGTAATGAGGAGGGTTTGAGATTGGTTGAGTTTATGGACGATGACTTTTTACGACAGATAGTTACCGAACCAACGCGCGGTGACAATATTTTAGATTTGGTGATGACGAACGGTGAGAATATAGTCGAAGGTTTAGAAGTAGGCGAGAGTTTAGGATGTAGTGATCATCAAATTCTTAGGTTTAAGTTAGCGATAAAAAACACTGAGGATAGTAACGTAATAGAAGTCCCTGATTTTCGTAGGGCTAATTTTGATAGTTTTGCGGATAGGATGAGAGTAGTGGACTGGGGTAACTTATTTATGGGTAATGACACAAATTTGCGTTGGGTGGCGTTTAAAGATAGTTTTAGGAATATTGAAAGGGAGTTTATTCGTCGTAGGCCTAAGCGCGCTAGAAATCGTGGTAGGCCGAAGTGGTGGACTAGGGAAATAGGCGAGTTCATAAACGAGCGTAATAGAGCGTATAGACTTAGTAAGCGCAATGGCACGGCAGCTAACTTTAATAGATATATCGAGCTTAGGCGTCAGGTTAAAAGATCAGTTAGGAATGCCAAGCTTAATTTAGAGATACTTATAGCTGCGGATAGTAAACATAATCCAAAAAAGTTTTTTGAATACGTAAATAATCGTAAGCCGGTAAAAGATAACATAGGCCCTCTAGTGGATGTTAATGGCGCTTTGGCTTCTGACGCTCAGGCGATGGCGGGTATTTTCAATAACTTTTTTTGCGACAGTTTTTACCGTAGAAGACGTAGATAATGTCCCCGACGTGGACGATATCGTTCCATTTAGTAGCGAGACTATTTTGGATGAAATAACTGTTTACGATGGTGAGATTGCGCATTATATCGATAGGCTAAAAGTTAGCAAGGCTCCAGGCCCTGACGCTTTTTATCCCAGACATTTGAAAGATTTGAAAGACGTTATCGTAGGCCCCTTAACGAAGATTTTTAATCAGTCACTCGAAACGGGGATTATTCCTGAAGACTTCAAATTAGCTAACGTCACGCCTATTTTTAAAAAAGGCGACCGCGCAGTAGCTAGCAATTATAGGCCCATTAGCTTAACGTCAATTGTCGGTAAACTTTTGGAATCCTTAGTTAGGGATCGTATCATCGATCACTTAGAAAGTAGAGATTTCATTAATAGTAGTCAGCATGGGTTTCGACGCCATAGGTCTTGTTTAACTAATTTGTTAGAATTTTATAACGAAATAGTGCACGAATACGATAGGCATAGAGCAGCTGACGTTATTTATTCAGATTTTAAGAAGGCGTTCGATACAGTTCCGCATAGAAGACTAATTGCGAAGGTCAAAGCGCACGGTATACGCGGTCAGGTAGCTAACTGGTTAGAAGAATGGCTTCGTGCTAGGAGACAGAGGGTCGTAGTTAATGGTAGTGAATCGGGGTCGTTAGATGTAGGTAGCGGTGTCCCACAGGGTCCAGTGTTAGGCCCATTGCTATTCGTAATTTACATTAACGACATAGATGTAGGATTGACTAGTAACGTGTCAAAATTCGCGGACGATACTAAAATAGGCGGTAAGGTTGTTAACGAGGACGATAGAAATAGGCTCCAAGACGATGTAAATAGGATTATGGAGTGGACAGATAAGTGGCAGATGCAATTTAACGTAGACAAATGTAAAGTTTTGCATATAGGTTCTCGCAACAATAATTACACGTACAGATGGATGATAGGGAGTTAGCGAGCGTTGACGAGGAAGTAGATTTAGGCGTACGCGTATCTAAGGATTTAAAGGTTAGGAACCAGTGCCTGGAGTCTTGCGCAAAAGCTAATAGGATGTTAGGCTTCATAGCGCGTAATTTCGAATTTAAATCGAAGGATATTATATTGCCCCTTTACAAGTCCCTAGTCAGGCCTCATTTAGAATATGCCGTTCAGTTTTGGTGCCCGTACTTGCGTGAGGATATTGATAGTTAGAAAGGGTTCACGTCGTGTCACGAAACTATTCCGTCATTGCGCAATAAGCCTTATGAAGATAGGATTAAAAGTTAGACCTGTATTCACTCGAAACTAGGAGATTAAGGGGGGAGCTTATTGAAGTTTTCAAAATCGTTAATAACATCGATAACCTAAATTTTGACAAATTGTTCACTTTCGATAATAGTAATACTCGTAATAACGGATTTAAGTTGCGTGGCAGACGTTTCATTACTAATATCGCTAAAAACTTCTTTACGTTTAAAGTAATTGATAAATGGAATAATCTTCCCGCGTCAGTCGTTCATTCTACCAGCGTTAATGTGTTTAAGAACCGTCTTGGCAGACATTTTAAAAATATTAACGTTGTTTAAAATAAAAAAACAAAGTTAGCAACAGGAGCTCTGGTGGTGGTGCTCGAGGATGAGTCTGTTGACGATAAATGCCAGCTTGTGACATGCCAGCGTGATGCCAGCAATAAAAAAAAAATTAGACTAACACGAACGTAGACGTAGCTTGTAGCATAAACTAACCTTTTTGTTTAACTTTACCTACTTTTTTTTTTTTTTCTTAACCTCTCCTTACTTTGCATGTCTGTAACTCTCTTTTCTTGCATGTTTGTAGTTTGCATGGTATGACAGTGAGTTAAGACTGTGTTTGCATGGTTTGTAAGCTTCTTATTTTACTTCTTTTCATCTTTCACCCCTCTCCTATTTTCTCCGACTATTTTTCTGACTTGTCAGCAGTGGCCGGCGGATGATGATGGTGTCTTTTTTCTCTTTTTCTGAATGAATGTTAACCCACGAGTGATAGGTGTTGCTCCTTACTTAACGCCTTATTCTCTTCTCTTCTCTTAACCCCTTATTCTCTTCTCTTCTCTTAACCCCTTACTCTTTCCTTTCTCTAGGGCTAACCTTAGAGTGGACCTTAGGGCCTTTGTTAGCCTTAGCTTCTGTAGATCTGTAGAAGCCTGGCTCACACACAATAGTCTCAAAGTAGCGCCCACAAAATCAACCATCACCTTGCTCACAAGCAACACAAAAAAACACCAGTTAACTCCACAGCTTACACTAAACAACACCAACATTCCACACACTCACAGGACCAAAATATTTGGGGTCACATACAAAACATCATTATCTTTTGCAAACCACATTCAGGACATTAAAAACAAATGTACGTCAAGACTTAACACGCTTAGGGTAATAACAGGCACAAACTTTGGAAACCAGCAGGAAACAACATCATTCATATACAAACAATATATTCGCTCAGTTATGGACTATGCTAGCCCATGCTGGACACCCATTATCTCAAACACACACATAAACACCTTACAGTCAATACAAAACAACGCACTTCGTATCATTACAGGATGCACTCAAACAACACCAATAGAACACCTGCACACAGAAACAAAAATACTGAAAGTTAGGGGACATTTAGACATGAGGGGAACACAATTCATGGCAGCAGCGACAACTAACCCACAACACCCTTGCCACTACATGTACAATCATGCACCGACACCTCGCACCATTAAAGTAACACCAGAGAGACATTATAACCAAATACTCCATTCCATATCACGCCCCACAGACATCACACAGTACAGAAAACACATACACACACACACCTAACCCACAAAGCACTGACACGACTCGGTCCGAATGCGGTCCTAGGTGTGAAGCTCCCACCCATTAACAGGTCAGAGATCAGCCTGAGCAGATCAGATCGAGTTAACGTAGCAGGATTCCGATGTGGACATCACCCCAACTTACAGACATATAAACACAGACTAGACAACTCCACAGACGACACCTGCCACCTGTGCCAGGATACACCACAAACAATTGAACACATTATGACAGACTGTACCACTCTAGCACAACACAGAACATAACACAACATCACTAATACGCTGAACCTCTGGTCCACTCCGGAGTGGGCGATCGGTTACCTGCGTACCGCCGGCTTGCTCGATCAGGGTGGGCTGATCGGCTAAACAACAACAACAACAACACCAATCAAAGAATTTGAAGAAAATAAAAAACGTTACAACGCAAAAGTTTTCGTACAATTATTTACAAACTTATTTAATACTTTGTGTGTCCACCTAAGGCTTGAAGAATTTAAAATTTTTATCAGTAGTTGGCTGTTTATTGATTAGAGACTTTTGGCAATTCTGAATTCTAGAATTTTCTCTATGAATCTTCATGAAAGACGGATGACTGTACAAAGCATTGGTAAGCAATGGGTCGTCGTGGTAGAGATGTCTGCAGATCTTCAGAGATCTGTTATTGCTGCACATGAGTCTGAAAGAGTTATCGAAGATAGGAGAAGAAATTCGAATTCCATTTATGACGGTTACTGCAGTTATAAAGAAATGTAAAACTTTCGAACAATCAAAACTCTACCAATGAGTGGATGACTATGCAAGATTTCAGATTGTACAAGTTAGACGGATTGAAAGAATGGCTGCTGCGAATCCACAAGTAACTGCAGGTGATATATGCCAAACATTAAAACTGTCTAAGATCGATGTCCTTCTCTCTACTGTACGTCATACTTTAAGAAAGAATGGTCTGCATGGAAGAGTTGCACTAAGGAAACCTTTGCTGCGAAAAGCGCACAAAGAAGCTCGTTTAAAGTACGCCAAAGATCATCAGAATGACGGATTTGTATTCTGGAAGAAAGTTCTATGGATAGACGAGACCAAAATTAGGTTATTCGGGAACAACGAGCAACGTTATGTTTGGCAAAAATCGAATACTGCATTCGAAGAAAATAAAACATCTTTCCTACGGCTAAACATGGTGGTGGTCGTTTGCTTCTCTGTGGATGCTTTAGTGTTTCTGGCCCAGGAAAGCTTATTGTCATTAATGGGATCTTGAATTTAAGGAAATATCCACAAATTTAGAGGAAAATGTATTGCCTTTACTTCGGGAGTTGTGAATGGGTCGCAACTGGCAACAAGATAATGGTCCAAAACATAAAAGTAAGAGCACCATGAATGACTTCAACAAAAGAATTTCAAGCTTCTCGAGCGACTCAGTCAAAGCCCAGATCTGAATTTGATCGAGAATTTACAGTTTGTTTTGAAAATAGCTGTCCGTAAGAGAAACCCTTCGCATATGAATGAATTGCCACAATTTCCTTTAGAACAATGGGCTAAAATTTCTACTGAGAGATGTCGAAAACTTGTTGAAAATACCCAAAACAAATCATTGAAATCATTCAAGCCAAAGGTGGACACACAAAGTAATAAATGATTTAGTTAAACTAATTTTTTTATTTGTTAAATTTTTCTAAACGAACGGTAAACTTTTCATAACTATCCTATACATGGTACAAAAGATAAGAACGAATGTAACTGAAATAATATTTCTCTCTACGAATACTTATGAGCGCCGCTGTATATATTCGTATATTTAATCCGAGTAACCTAACCTAACCTAGCGTAATCTAACTTCAAAAAGTAGGTAGTCCAAGAAAATCTGACTTATTTACAAAGTTCGATCTAATTGGTAAAAAAGGTGGCTTACTGTTGGAGCTACTTGGAGATTTATATATATATATATATATTTCTCTTTATTATAACCATCCATTACGCCTTTGAATCTTTGATAGATTTAACGATAATTCATTTGCATCCAAACAGTCATAAATACGGATGAACTTCATATTTGTACCGAAGTCATTATCGGGTGTTAAAAGTGTCTTATCTGTGGTGTCATCATCCTGATTGCGTTGTGGCATTTATGAAAATCATTGACATAACACGAGAAAAGGGGTTGGCTGGTAGTGTTAAATCTTTGTAACAACAAAGGTCATTCGACGAAGGAGACCTACAGCTTTACGTAGAATCCAAGCTACCTATGAATCACTACATCATCCGAACGCAGCGGAGTGGGGGATCACCAATGTAACTACCGCGCAGACCCAGTGTCGCTTAACTTTGCTGACCTAGCGGGAAGAGGTGTTGCGACGTGGCCACGGCGCAGTCCGCAATCGGAACTGAAAAGATCGAACAGTCAACTACCCGAGACGCGTTATTTATTCCAAATTGAACACGAAAAAAAGGTAAATTTTTGGGTTAAAGATTTAAGTAATTTTCGTTAGAAGAAATTTGATTCAAATGGAATATTTCAGGTCACGAAACTGAAACGGTTGACATTAAATGCAATTTTGCCCATTCTAGTATAAATTTACATATTTTCTTTAAAAAATATTCAATAAATTCCTCTACGTAAGCAATTGCATATTTAACACTTTTCGACCTTAAATGAAATGATTTCAAAACTTCTTTTATGCATGCATATTTTTTCAGTTCTGAAAAAATTATTTTAAAATGCATTTCGGTGCATATACAGTAGGGTGGCTCACTTTTCAATTTTTTTTGAAAAGTATAGGTGATCGTGGTTTTTCCCATTATTTGGCACTATACTAGCACATTGGTACCATTTTTACAAAAATTGATCAATATTTAGGGGTCTCGCATCGACCTTGAAATTACTAGTTTTTTTTTTTAAATGCATACTTTTTAACTTTTTACGGAATCAAGATAAATCATTAAGCACGGATGTTTTCTGAATCATCTTAATGAGAGAAGTCGTTTGGTGTGCCTTCCAATGTCATACGACTAACGGTTTAAAGGTTGTGCCTGTATACAGGTAATACCAATGTGCTAGTATAGTGCCAAATAATGGGAAAAACCACGATCACCTATACTTTTCAAAAAATATGAGTCACCATACCCGGGCGGGATGTATAATGTATATAGGTAATTAGAAAATGCACTATGCCTGTGCCAGGTACCTAACCTATTTCTTTTTTTGCAGATCATAACATTTTGAAATTCTGTCTGAGTTCCTCATCCTTTGTCATGGACAAATCGATGGCAACCATAACTGGAAGAACTCTTGAAGCTACAAATAGAGAGTCATCAAAAGGAAAGGCGAAAATAACATCGCTACTTTCTCTAAGATCGGCCTCGGAAATTTTTTTAGTTGGCCAACCGTCGTCCTCCATCAGTGGTAGCAAATTGCCAACAACCAACACGGCAGGCACACTGTTGTCCACTGGGATGGCAAAATGGTCAAGGTCAGTTGATTAAGTTTTCATAGCTATCAATTTAGTAGATTCATGAAGCATAATGTCAATTAAAAAGAGAACTGAATGTGAACAAAAATAGGTTACTTTACAACCATGAAATTGAAATATATGGCATGTGTTTCAGAACTTCCTTGGAACGGCGGAGCACCGCCAAGCAATTCTCATCTCCGGGGCTCCTCATTGCACAGAAGGAAAGTTGCTGTCAGTCCCAGCTGTTGCTGACGGCACCGGACTGTCGCAGGCGCGGGCAACCATACATGCTCTCGAAGATTGGGGATGTGAGGAGAGCGTCATCGGACTCTGCTTCGACACCACTTCCACCAACACGGGGAGGGTGCAGGGTGCAGTTGTCCGGCTGGAAAACATGCTCGGGCGACCGCTACTCCAGCTGGGATGCCGTCATCACGTCCTAGAGCTTATCGTGGGGGCAGTAGCCGTCACCCTGCTCGGAAGGACTACGGCACCAACTGATCCTTTGTTTCAGCAGTTGAAGAGAAGGTTAGTTCATTTTTTGTGCAAGGTAAAGTTAGGACACACATGATATTCCACTAGTTTATAAAACAGCAAGCCAAACCGGAACTTCAGAGTTTTCTCACACAATTTTCTTGTTTATTATTTTTGAAGATGGGACGAGCTCGATCTCTCGACCTACTGCAAGCTGCAGGTCGAGAATCTGGCGGAGAGTCGAGCTGGTCGACAAACTGCACAGGATCGTGGTGTTCATCGCTCTTCTGTACGTACCAGCTTGGTTGGCGACCCCTGTAGCAGCTGATGCGCCGTTTGATGACCTGGTACTATACCAGCGTTTTCTGAGGTATAGGGCAGTGGACCGCGAGGTGGCAGAAGCGTCACTGGCAGTGATGAGGCGGCACTTCTGGTATCTGAGGCCTCAGACTGTCATCTTCGCTCTATCATCTATGCAGCAACAAGGTGGATGGCACTGTGAAGCAACAGATGGCAGAGAAGCTGAACCACCTCCCTGTACCCAAAGACGTCACATACGAGAACGTCTCAGTCGACGAGATGACGCTACTCCCCGACCTGATCGACGAGTCCTCCTGGTTCTTATTTGCAGGTCTGAAGATGTATGGGTCTTCGTGGCTCACCCTGCCAACTGATAAGTGGGACGAGAACGAGGACTTTTGTCGTCTGAAGGATGTGATCTCTAATCTCCAGGTCACCAATGACGTCGCTGAAAGAGGAGTCCAACTGATACAAGACTATGCGAACACGGTCACAAAGGACGAGGCACAGCTGCAGGATCTTCTGCAAGTGGTGGAAAAGAACCGGAAAGAGCTCGGCGACTTCAAGAAGTCATCACTCGCCACGATGACATGGCACAGAGGGACAACGTTGCAGCCAGTGACGTGTGATAGTGGTCAATACAATGCAAAAGTGATTGTTTAAGTTATTGTTTCTTTCTTCCTTATTTGTCTGCTATTTGCTGATTTTTTTGAAAAGTATATAGGTGATCGTGGTTTTTCCCATTATTTGACACTATACTAGCACATTGGTATTACCTGTATACAGGCACAACTTTTAAACCGTTAGTCGTATGACATTGGAAGGCACACCAAACGACTTCTCTCATCAAGAGGATTCAGAAAACATCCCTACTTAATGATTTATCTTGATTCAGTAAAAAGTTAAAAAGTACGCATTTTAAAAAAAACCCTCGTAATTTCAAGGTCGATGCGAGACCCCTAAATATTGATCAATTTTTGTAAAAATGGTACCAATGTGGTAGTATAGTGCCAAATAATGGGAAAAACTACGATAACCTATACTTTTAAAAAAAATTGAAAAGTGGGCCACCCTAATATACAGTATGCATGCTTGTCCTTTGTTGTGTGTGTGTGTGTGTGTGTGTGTGTGTTTTCTTCGGCCTTTTGTTTTTGTATGGCGAAACATTTGTTTAACAAAATACTAATGACAGAAGCTAATTATGCGAAGTACATTCAATCATTAGTCAAACTAATAAATGGCAACAAATCGAGGCTTAATTTAGGTTGTATAATCCATGCGTGTGTTTTCCCTTATCCATCCAACCAATCCACATTCAGTCTTACATCTAACGTCATTCATTCATAAATTTTACTACTTTGTGTTTGTAAATTAAAAGTGTTGCCATATACTCGTATTTACAACCGCGATAATAATTTTTTTTTTTTTTTTTTTTAGTAATTTTATTGGAATTTATTATTTTTTGTTTTAATATTTATAATTAATTTATTACTTTAATAATTATAATAATAATTAATTCAGTTATGATCTTCAGAGTATAATTACTAAATAAACTAATTAAAATTTTAACACTCGATTTAATTATGTAAATAATTATTCAATATTTAAATAATGAATTCAAGTAATTATCGAACTACAGGGTGTTCCATTTAAATGGAACTCCAGTAGTACTTTAGTTGAAATAAGATTAAATTTAGTTAAAGTTAATTAATTGATGTTAAAGAGATGTGAATTCGTCAACCTAATGACAATCACATTAATCTAATCTAATTAAATACATTAACGTGCTTTGAAGCAATCGTCCGTGATTCGGTGATTGACACCACATCCCCATAAGCGAAGTGAAGACACTGAGGTTGAGGGTTCAACTCTCGATGGTACTGGTAATGATAATTATTAATCGGGGAGTTAGTGCAATGGTCAATTACTGTAGTTGGCCTGACTGCTGCGTAAGTTTCTAGTTCGTCTCGCTGATTATTACCATGCTTTTAATGAGGAACGTTTTGAAAGTTTTCGATATAGTTCTATAAATAAATTTATTTCCTGTCGGTTGAAAACTTAACGATAATTACAACCCATAAATGGGGGCTATTTCTCACTTTGGGTACACATTTCTCGGACAGACTATAATTATAGTTTCAGTATTAACAATTTGTATTATAACTACTGTATGCGCGCACTGCTTTGATTTAAAGGTGACAATAATAACAACCAGTCATGTGGGCCAGATACCAGCACAGCACTCGAGCCAAATGAAAGTAGCCCATTGCGCTAACTCCTTGATTATTATTAACCATCATTATCGGGAGTAGATCCCACTCAGTGTATTCATTTCACTTATAGAGAGACGATGTTACCCACTGAGCTATAGTTGCTGGCTTTAAACAAGATAGTTTAGCATTAAATGGGTAATATAAAAACATAGCATAAATAGCATAAATAGCATAAAAACAGCATCATGAATGAGGAATTATATTTAACTATTGTAAACAGTATGGGAAAATCCTTTCTTTGGATATAGCAGGGATACACCCAGTTGCGTAAGTCCTGTTCTACTTATATATATATATATATATATGTTAGGACCTTTTCCAGTTTGTGTACCGTTTTTCATATAATTTATTTTTGATTGGTCATACAACCGCCGTCGATTATAACAACTTTTTAAGAGAGGTAAGTTCTTGATAACCTAACCTAACCTAACCTAACCTAACCTTCTGTTTTACTCTGTGCTGTGCCTAACAGAAGCAAAGAAACACTAGAAAGTTGCATAAAAGCCAACATTGTAGAAAACGGTACATAAACTGGAAAACGTCCATATGTTACAGTATATAAGATAATGTATTAAAAGTTTGTCAGAATTAGACTCTGAAGTTGGTTTTTGGAGATCATTTAACCATAAGACGTAGTAAATTCTATTCAGTTTGAGTTTATAAAGACATTTTTTACGTGTTGAGTCTACAGACATATATATAAAAATATTATCCTAAACGAAATACAGGCCTGAATACGGACTTCTGATTTTTGGTCCAGTTTATGTAGAGCAAGTCTAATGTCGTGCGAATGTGACTGTGACTGATGCAGGTAAATTTGTGCTGCTTTGGGGAGGAAACAAACTTGCGATGAATCTTGTTCCTGGAGAATACGCCTCGGTGGTGTACTGGGTAGCGTCGCTGACTACGAATCCATTGGCCCCGGGATCGAGACCTAGTGACGGCAGGCGGCGCGCAGCAAAACCCAGCTGTTCATCCTTCTACACAATAAAGAAAGTGGTTGGTAGATAAATGGGTACCCTGGGTAGCCTAGTGGTTAAGACGTTGGGCTGATGGTGGGGTGTGGTTTGGATTCCACGTTAAACTGTACGTCTAAGGTGGAGTGAAAAGTTTAACCTTCGTCAGAATGAACAATTCGGGCGGAAGCAAACCAAGGGTAACCAAAGGCTAAGGATATTTTTACGCTCAAATTCCTTTACAATTACATTATTATAATACCTATTCTTGGCTTTCCTAAGACAGTTATCTAAAAATGAAATAGGATAACATAATTTAGTACCAATATTCATGATATTGCATAACTCGGAATCTAAAAATTCAGGACTGACTTAGCCTACCTTACCATGCTAATTTTTAATTTTCAATATCTTCCGACTTTACTTAAAGCAATTGGTATTAATGTAGTCTTTAAGTATAATAATACTGTTAAATCATGCCCATTAAAGAATTGGGCTCAGTATATAGAGGCCAAATGTAACTCAGTATATATAGGCCAAACGGGTAAAACGTTAGATATTAAGGTAAAACAGCATAAATATGCGTGTAGAACAGCTAATAATTCCAATGCTTTGTTTAACCATATGTATAGATGTAATCATAGCATCAAGTGGGATAGTTCTAAAGCGCTTGTTGAAAACAGATATAATAGAAAGAAATATTCTAGAATGTGCATTTATTCATTTTAAAAACAATTTCAATAATAGTGCGGGAATGTATAAAATTGACAATATCCTGTTCAAATTCCTTTTGCCTCTCATTAACTCTTCTTAAGTATGTGCTAATTGTTTTGGTTTCCGCTACGTTCTATATATATATATTTATGGGCATCCTGCCTTCTCTCTCTTCATTCCCTGACGAGGTGTAGCTCTGAATACACGAAAGGCCTTGGAATCGTTTTTCTTTTTCCTTGTGGGTTTGCAGCATTCATTCATTTCACGTGTTTAACCCTTTAACGCCGAAATTGTTTGTTGGGTTAAGTTATGAATGCGTATATTTGAAAGGTTACCAATATGTAGCGGTCGTCCTTTTAGGGTTAATTGTGAAATTCATTCCATATATATATATATATATATATATATATACACACACACACACACACATATATATATACAGAGTGTAACAAAAGTCCGTTCTCATTGGTAGATAAGATATAGCAGAATTGATCGTGGAACAGTGAATCGCCACAATTATCGTTACTGGAGCGACGAAAATCCGCATTGGGTTGAAGATGCATATTCGTAGGCTGATCCCAAGATTAGGGTGTGGGCAGGAATTCATAAAGGAACCATCATAGGACCATACTTTTTTGATGAAACCATGAACGGGGATTCTTACTTGAACAACATTCTGGATGGAATTTTGCAAAAGTACATTGACGAAATGTCTTTGGATGCTAGACGAAAGTTCTGGTTTCAGCAAGATGGTGCACCTCCGCATTTCGCTCGTTCAGTGAGACAGTGGTTAGATGAAAATCTTCGTGGCAGATGGAGAGGACGTCCAGGTTGTGTGGAATGGCTGCCCCGAAGCCCTGATTTGATCCCATTTGATTTCTTCTTGTGGGACAATTAAAGTCCGTTGTTTATGAGTCAAGACCTCGAACGATCGAGAAGTTAAAAGAAAAGTTAAAGATCAGTGCGGAAAAACTTCAAAATGTAACCGACAGCTTACAAAGACGAGTAGAAATGTGTCAACGGCTAATCGAATGCAATTTAAGTATGTACTGGATTAATTGGTAAGTTGATTGTACTGTGTTTATAATGTATAGTTAAAACTATTTTCTCGTTCAATTCTGTTATATCTTATTTCCCAATGGGAACAGACTTTTGTTACACCCTGTATATATATATATATATATATATAGATATATATATATATATATAGCGTGAAGCAACTCTATTGTTCTGTTTCGTATCGTTCATGTTACATGGATGTATATGTGAATGACTACCTGCAAGCACGCTCTGGCACCTTGTGGCACCCCTACTCACTATATCAGCTCTCTCTCTCACACACACACTCTCTCTCTCTTTTCACTTTCCTTCATACCAAGTAATTACAATATGTAAATTTTATTATTTTAATGTTCATTTTTCGGGACGAGACTCCATTTATGTAAATGAACAAAATAAAAAGAATTAATCTCGTGCAATAATACTTCGTGCTGAAGTGACATTTTGTAAATATTCTCTTACCCAGTATGAACATTTTGTTTTATAGTTTTTATGTAAACAGAAAAAATGTTAATTGAGGAGGCGAACGTTAATTAAGTTATAATTTAATATATATACAGGGTGTCCGAAAATGAATATACCAAAAATAAAATTTAATAACTTTATTGTTCTTCGAGATGGCAACATAAATATAAATACATGCAGCAGGCCTGTAAGAATTAGGTTATTTAATTTTGTTAAAGTATCATTTACATTGGTTTGATTAATTAATGAACTTCTACATGTCGTTCATCATTCGCTATAATCAATCTAATTCTGCGTTCAAATTCTGAGAAAAACATTTTCCAACACAGCTGTAGAGATGGATGAGACAGCATCACAAATACGATGTTTCATTTCTTCAATGTTCCTTAGTTTGTTATGATAGACTTTAGTTTTCAATAAACCCCAGAGATAAAAGTCTAAAGGTGTTAAATCAGGCGAACGAGTGGGCCATTTCAGTGGACCTCCCCGACCAATCCAACGCTCTGGAAAAGTTTGGTTTATAAACACCTTAACAATTTGAGCAAAGTGGGGTGGTGCTCCATCCTGTTGGAAGAAAGCTCTTTGTAACAAGCCGGGATTTTCTTGGAGTTGTGGAATAAAAAACTCTCGTAGCATGTTGAGGTACGAATTGCTGGTGACAGTTCGTTCAACAAAAAAATACGGTCCACAGATAGCGGAACATGACATGGCACACTAGGCGTTTACTTTAGGGGAATCTCTTCCGTGTTCATACAATAGATGGGGATTTTCTTCACCCCATATCCTGCAATTATGACGATTAACTTTGCCTGATATGTGAAATGTAGCTTCATCACTAAAAAGGAGGTTTGATAAAAAGTGTTCATCTGATTCTACCCTT
Organism: Bathynomus jamesi; assembly: GCA_023014485.1. NCBI lineage: Eukaryota > Metazoa > Arthropoda > Malacostraca > Isopoda > Cirolanidae > Bathynomus > Bathynomus jamesi. The sequence continues at coordinate 95,340 of JAJOZX010004707.1, read as the reverse complement.
TCAATTAATTCTTGACAAACATTTACTCTGGTCTCATAATCCTCTTCTAAATGTTAATGAACTACCTGCGTTTTATAACATTTGAACCTCAACTGTTTATGAGGGATATGGACAGAGCTTCTCGGGATGTTTAACTCAGTTGATGTCCTCCTAATTGACTTTTTAGGGCTTCTGGCAAATGCTTCTCTAATTGCATTCGCCCTTGTCTGAGACTTCCTTGGTCTTCCGGTAGATTTCCCCTTCAGTACAGATCCACTAGCTTCAAATTGGTCTACCGATCTTCGTATGCTGTGTCTTTCAGGCGCTGGTTTGTTCATCTCACGTTGGAAATGTCTTTGGGCTTTAATGATTGAACCACTTTCATGTAAAAATCTCACAATTTTTGCCTTCTCTTGAGGAGTTGTCATTTTATTAAAAACTGGAGTTTCTTCTGAAACAAAAGAAAACAAAAATTAATAGATACAACAAATCAAAACTTATAAGTCTACTGCATGTATTCATCTTCAATTTATGTTGCTATCTCAAATAACAAAAAAAGTTATTCAACTTTATTTTGGTATATTCATTTCGGACACACACACACACACACACACACACACACACATATTATATATATATATATATATATATATATATATATTATATATATATATATATATATATATATATTATATATATATATATACACCTGATGTCATAATTCCTGTCTTCCCTGCGAAAGTAGTTGATTATTACAGACAGAGGTCCAACAATTTTATAGATGTTCTTGGTTCTCCAACGTTGCCCAGTTATCGTGAAAACCAATACAGGGTGATAGAAACAAAATGTAAACGACATATGAAAGCATAATTATTAAGCGTTTTATTTTATTTCAGGACGTATCATATCAGGCATTAACGCTGAAACTGATTGAAAATGGCGACAGCAGAGAAAGAGGTAGTATGGGTGCATTTGAACTGAGTGATTGCTGTGGAAACGAGGAGACTGACAGTGACAGTGCCAAGAGGGGAAAATAGGGGAATCTGCTGGAAAAGAGAAATGAAGATGAGAGGGGAATAAAGGGGATAAAGGGTAAAAGAGGAGAAAAGGAGAAAAGAGCAAACTTTTAATCACAGCTTAACACGGGTTGATAAGTGTGAACAAAGGGTTTAATAAAAAGGTTGGTCATAAGGAAAACTAAATGTAAAATAAATACATTTTTGTGTTATATCTATATATATATATATATATGTGTGCGACGTAATACTATGAACTTTAGCAGCCATCAAAATATAAAACGATTAAATATAAACTTAACGTACACACACACACACACAACACACACACATATATATATATATATATATATATAATATATATATATATTAGGGTGTCACTAGGTAATAGGGGGAACATTAAACGATGGATATTTTCCTATGACACCCCCTAAAATTGTTCCATTTGGTGTAAAACATCCGGAAGAGAAATTTGGTCCTGATTGGTCATCATTTAAAGGTCGCCCTCGTCACTGAAAACAAGACCCATTTGTTGACGTCAACAAGCTGTTCAGTGTTCACAGCTTGGGCCGAACCAGATAATAAAAAACAAGACAATTTGGTGAAATAACGAAAGTAAGACACTTAAAAACGCAAAGAATACAAACAGTTTATTATATAATCAAAATAGAAGACAATTTGGCGAATAATGGTACAAAATGGAGAAGCAACAAAAGCAAAACTTTGAGAAATAAAATACATATACAGTAGCAGAAAAATTGGTGCTCATACGCTGATCAGTGATTAGTTCTTTCGCGTCCTCACTAATGCTGATTTGTTCGGAGCTGGGTGTTGCTTTCTGTGGTCAGTGACAACTTGAACGAGGAACTGGAGCTGTTCTTCTTTCACTGTCAACTTTCCGTTCATCCTTCACCAGAGCCACGGCCCGTTCTGCTCTGTCGTTCACCACTGCAAGTTTGGAGACCACATCCCGAGCTTGCGTATCAGAGTTTGACGTCCATGAACTGGGATGGTGGAGCAGAAAGCAATCTGGCAACTGAAGTTTTGAGAAGAATCCTCGGGTGTTCTTTGTGATCAGTTGCTCCAGTCCTTTGCTGTCACTGAGGAACATAGTATCAAGAACCAAAGGTCGTTTTGGCGGCATGTGAGGGGCTTCTTGATCTAACGCTGCAACCATGCTGCACTTCACTTCCATCGATATCCTCTCATCAAAGAACGCCAGACCCACTGCCTCCTCCGAATGGTACCACAGGTGCGCAGACAGCTTCTTGGTGGTACATCAGAGATCTTCTTGTGCGGGTATCGAAGGAGCTTCCTCATCAATTCCCAATCATTCAGCGGAGCTTCGATGGACAGATGAGCTGTTGCCCACGCTTTCATGAAACTAGAACAGAAAAGAGGCAGATATCTCGAATTCCGCGTTCCTCAGTGTTCGTCAGTTTAAAACTGTCTTTGGAAGAGCCAGATCTTGATGGCATAGAGCCCTTAGCATCCATCTCGCCCGGTGCATAGCACCAGGGCGCGGAAGTTAGTCCTTGTATGGAACTCCTCCAAGAAAGATGACGGAAAGATCGAGGAATTCCTGATAGTCATCACGAAACTTTGAAGTGCTTGTGATTTGCAAACTCAATGAGCTCCGTTCTATGCTTAAAAATAGCTGCTTTGGTGAACGCATCTGTGTCCGCAGTTTGGAATGTTGCTGGTCAATGCGGGTCCAATAATCATGGAAGCGCTTGAAAAGCAGAATTTCTGGACCGGTAGATACTGAATCTAGCGATGCTGCGAATGCCGCCTGTAGCACCAACTCCAGTACATGGTGTCTGCACGCGCAGTGTAAACAGGTCACGTCCAACTTTTTCTTCCAGAAGAACACAAGTTCCTCCACGGTGGCCTGTGTTGTCGCGGTTTTGTCGAAACACATAGATTTGACATGATCGGTCACTCCCCATCATTCAGGCAATCTATGATGGCATTGTGTTTGTGCAGCGCGGTTCCTGACAGAAGTTTTGGCACCCCGAGGAGCTGCTCTGTCCCGGAGCCAGATACAAGAATAGGTAAGCGGTCAACATATTCTCGTGACGTCAGATCTTGCATGAGTTTTCCGTCCCAGTGAACAGTCAACGGACTATTGCCTTGGAACTCGCTCTTCAGTTGCTTAGCCTTAAGGGTACGGAATTTTCACGCTGACGATGAATGGATCCACGATTGATGTTGTAGTCGCTAGCATCATGCCCTAAGCTGGAAGCTGCCTCAAACAGCAGATATGTGGCCTTTCTTGACGAGAGTTGCGTGCGATCAAGCGCTGCCGCCAATTCCGATGTCATGATGTTCTTCGTTGCTCTTGTTTAGACGCTAACGAACCACCACATGCTCCTTTTCTTCGCTATCATCTGAGCTGGAGGATGAGGACTCCAAAACCGCTTCGTTGGATACTGCCTCCATTTCAGCTGCTGATCGCTTTCTTCGTTTCTCCTCTTCCTCCCGACGTCGAGTACAATCTTTGACTTGGCGCTGATGGGTCATGTCCAAACCTGCCATTGAACCTGGACGTCCTTTCTGGCGCTGCTGCTGAAGGAACTCCCAATCCTCTGGGTACTTGACCAATTTCTCACAATCAGCGTGGGCGATGTCAAAGAGACGATCGAGGCGTTCAATGAATTCTTTTTCTTTCGTCTTGTGTGAATCGCTCGTCCTTGAGGCGTGTTTTTGAGTCCTTTCCACTCCTCGAAGACTTTATCCAGTTTGCTGACGCAGTGTGTCTCGAGTCTGGTTGGAATGTGAGCTTTCTCCCAGAAGGACATCACTGCTCGAAGTGACTTCCTCAACGCGTCACGTATTGTCATTTTCTTTTCATGGTGAAGGTAAAGGAAGTAACCGAATGCTTGCCTGTAGGAAGGAAGCTTGCATCCTTTCACCTCATCAACCGCTGCCCCTAATAGGTATATACACTTCCGGGTTTCCATCACCAGAAATCACGTAGCTGAAATGAGAAACGGTGAATCGTTAAGTATTGTTCACTTTATTTCTCAGATATTCAGACACACACAGATACACACAACATATATAGAGATATATAGATATCTAATGAACGATTATGGAGACGCCGCGCAAGCATTAAACTTTGGAAGGCGGGGGCGACCTTTTATATTTATTCAAATAAAAAGATTTTTCAGTCACCATGTTTTTTTTACCAATGGAATAGATTCGCGGGTGTCAGCATGAAAATTTCAAACTTTACATTTAAGTGACACCCTAATATATATATAATATATATATATAGATATATATATATATATATACACACACAATATATATATATATATACACAAACACACACACATATATATATATATATATACTGTATATATATATATATATATATATATGGAGGAAGCGGGGGATAAGATGAAGGGTAAAAGATAAAGGGGTGCCCTCCAATCAGGGGATATAATTGTGGACGTGGCTTAGCTCAATCAGCATTCCTCGTTATTTTAATTATTATTATTATTATTATTATTATTATTATTATTGTTATTATTATTTTCCAGATCAATGTCTACATATGATGATTAATCCAAAGTGAGTCACCCCAAAGTGTTTCATATCTCTCTGGCCCAAACCTGAGTAAACATTACGCTTACTCAGTAAAAAAAAATATTAATTTTTACTATATATAGAAATATAAGAATATTCGTCATACCCAGTTATATGTATGACGTCATACTATTGATTTTAAAAGCAACCATTCAATTCTGTCTTAGTCATAACAACGTAATAACAACATCGGGAATCGAAACCCCCGACTTCAATCTTTATAGTTGAAATATTCATTTTGTGTAAGTGATAATTAACCTTTACCAGCGTTTCCCTTTTCCAGCGTCTCGTCTCACTTTGTGTAGGAGATAATTACCCTTTTCCATCGTCTCACAATAAACTTTAACGAATAAATTTTCTTCAAAGTCTGTGTCTACCCCTACCCTTTACCAACATCCCGCGTTATTGGGTGTAGGGCATACAAACAATCATCTTATTAAGACGTATATTTAGACAATTTAAAAATGAATGAGACGTAAATAGAAACATCTGCAATCAGTATTTATTAACATGTCGTAAGATTATTTTTATTAATGCACTTACAAATAATGGCCGTATTGTCATTTTATGTACTTTACCGACATGTTGTTTTAATAGGAGTAAGAAAAATTTTGCAAAGTATAACTATCCTGAACATCACGTTATTTATATTTCGAAAATATATATTTTAAATACTAGCTTCTAAATGTCTCTGGTCGCACACACACACACACACACACACGCGCGCGCGCGCGCGTGCATATATATATATATATATATATATATATATATACAGTATATGATGCAAACCCACAAGGAAAAAGAAAAGAGAAAAAGCATCATTCATTCATTTCACGTGTTTCAGTGTGAAATTCACTCCATATATATATATATATATATATATATATATATATTTACGGAAGCGTGAAATTCATTTTCATCTTTCGTAAACACAGAATATCGTGACATATAATAAACCTTTTATATATTAATGTTCGGTGCCTGAAACTACCATTTATCTAACCCATTTTCGTACTGAGCAATTAATTCTTGCGATATTTTTTCTAAAACTTTCACAAATCAAATACTTTTTTTGTATATTTGAGTTCAAGTGATCCATAAACTAATTATTTGAAACCTTTTAGAAAATGTAATCATTTTTCGATATTTTGACAAATAAATATTAATAAGGACAAACCATCATAAGGTCCTCTTTCATATGCATTGTTATCTTTAATTTTTATGAGGTATCAATGTATGACTCATTCTCGATACTTAAATTCGGTGCCGTGCCACTCTGACCCTTGAATCATATGAAGAACAGTAGTGAGGCTTTTTCTCTAATCTTTTATTTACAAGATAAATTAAAACAAACATACTTATTTTAATGTAAACAAAAATTATTTCCCTGTAGAAGTAAAGTGTGAACAGTTGTCCATCCTCAGAAATAATCACTCCTCACTTCGCATCTCGTAGACTTTATGTAAATAAACTTTTCTCATATTAACGAAGTCAAATAGAATTAAATCATATCTCTGCTGACGTCTTTTTCATATCAGTTTCTTTTAAAATTAAATGAGTGACAACTCTCTCTCTCTCTCTCTCTCTCTCTCTCTCTCTATATATATATATATATATATATATATATATATATACAGTGGAACCTTGCTTAACGAGCATAATTCGTTCCCGAATTGTGCTCGTTATGCAAAATGCTCGTTAAACAAGGCAATTTTTTCCATAGGAATCAATGTAAAATATGATAATGCGTTCCATGCTTAAAAAATACTTAAAATAATATTTATAATGATATTTAAAGGCGTTTTTTAAATTATTATTGCATGAAATGAAAAGATTATTAATAAAAATTAACCCAAAAGAGAATGTAAATAATTAGTAAACGGTGAAATTTATAAATAACTTACGAAGAGAGAAGGTGCTCCTGACGCACGCAAAGGAAATGAAGAGACAGGGGAGGAGGAGAGGGTTATTGAGGGGAAGGAGGAGAATCGTCTTCGTTCAATGCAATAACATTCTCGACGAGCTCACAGTCACTAGCTTTAAATTTTTTAGAGGCACTTTCACTTTCTTTTGGATCCTTTTTCACGAGGAAACTGTCTAGAGACAGCTAAACAGACTAAGAGCCGCGAGGCAAGAAACGAGGGAAACAGCACTGGGCAGTGAGTCACCCACACGTTGAACTTGGGGGTGGACATGCAGGAGGAGACTTGGGGGATAAAGAAAGCGAGTCAACGTAAGTAAGACGCTCGGATGGACTCCGCGACCTTACTGTATTTATTTTGCTTTTGCGTTGAAAAGATGTTATTTTATTTTTAAAATATTTTGCTCGTTAAGCAAAGTGTCGCTCGTTATGCAAGGTAATTTTCCCCCACTCTTTTGGCTCGTTATACGAATTTCTCGTTATACGAGGCACTCGTTAAGCAAGGTTCCTCTGTATATATATATATATACACTTACTTACATTAGATATACTTTTAGTGAGTTCGAACGACGGGTCAAGATCGACCTGCGGTCGATCCCTCTGCAGCATTCCGCCTCATTTTCGGGATCTGGTGAAGGAGGGAAATGCTGTCTGATCTCCTCCTGCCCTTGTAGCCAGCCACGCAAGGCTGGTCAGGGACTTTGCACAGGCATCTGTCCATATATAATATATATATAAAACGAGCCCAAATCAACTTTAAATAAAGCAAAACAATAGAAGATTTTTTAAAAATCTAAGTGATTAACAACAATATATATATATATATATATATATATATATATTATATATATATATATATATATATATATATATATATTTATCCAAGATTTTATAAAAGACAGCAATCTTATGCACCGGCACCCATGTAGAAAAGTAGAAGAAATTTGTGTAACGTACAAAGCTGAACAGGTTTTTATAAAACTTTTCATGTTTTTGGCGTTTGCAGAAATGCTCTAATATAAATTATACAATTGTAAGAAAATATGGTTTCTTTAAAATTAGATGTCTAACAGGCATTCGTATAAATATTACTATACATTACCATCGAGTCTCGAACCCCCGATCTCAGATATACAGATATATATTATATCCATGTTTTCGTAAATGAATTAATACAAAATACAAAAACAGACAAACAGGTTTATGTATCGGTAGATTTCACCACAGCTAGCTCATAGTAACAAGGGATCTGTAATGAAGTTTTTAGGCCACGGCCCATTAGCCTTTATAGTATATAAAGGAGCCAGAATGTCCAATCTCTCACTCGTGACTTAATCGGTGCGAATCTTGATCTACATACCAGCTGCTACTTCGCGTGTGACAAATTTCAAAATGTCGAATCTTAATACTGAAACCGCGTAAGTTTTCAAAATTTATTAAATTTGTTTTTCCGGTTAGTAGGATTTAATGCAGTGAATTTTTTTATTCATACAAGAATGGGAGTTCAGTAATTGTATTTTATATAAAATAATATATATATATATATATATATATATATATATATATATATATATATATATATATATATATATTATAAACTCCATCTTATATTAAATCCGTGGTCTGTTATTATTTCCTTCGACATTGGTTGTGCTTTATATATGATTTCCATTTACTACTTGTCGGATTTCACGTGTACATCACGCCATTTACTTTTAAAGTATTTCATTCTCGCCAGAAAAACTTTATTAATAATTATAACTCTACCACGAAATAATGTTTATATATATATATATATATATATATATATATATATATATATATATATATATATATATATGTATATATATATATTATATATATAACATATATATATATATATATATATATATATATATACATATACAGTGCCCGCCAAAAGTATCCGATCACCCTGGAAATTTGTATTTTTTACATAAAAAACAATGTTTAAATGTATACCAACCTATATTAGTATTTTGTCATCTGTCCTTTGGTTTGGATGACTTGTTCTAGACGTTTTGGCATGGATTTAATCAAGTTTTGACAAACTTCCACTGATATTTCCTTGCACCTTACCTTTTTGATGGCTTCTTGTAATTTTTCGACTGAGCCAGTGTCGTGGCATTCAACCTTATTTTTTATTATTAGCCACATATTTTCTATCGGATTGAGATCTGGACTATTACCAGGCCAATCCAAAATATCAAATTTATTGTCAGTAATCCATTTTGTCACTATTTTGGCCCTGTGACATGGTGCACCATCATGCATGTATGTTTTTGTCCTTTGGATTGCCATTGCCATTGGAAGTTTATCCTGTAGCATTGCTAAATACCGTGCACCATTCATAGTTGTGTTCTTCGGAAGAAAATATAGGTTTCCACGCCCATAGTAACCGAAACAACCCCAAACCATCACACTTGGAGGGTGTTTCATTGTCTTTAGGGTGTATTTAGGGTCCATCCTATTTAAGCCAATGGGCCGGCGAACCTTTTTTGGACAACTTCTGAATGTCAAAAATGTCGACTCATCACTAAATAAAACCTTCTTCCAGTCATCAACAGTCCAATGAATATATTTTTTACAAAATGCGACACGTTTTTTACGCATTTTTTCATTAATGAACGGTTTCTTAGCAGCATGGCGAGATGGTAATCCGAGTTCTTTTTGGAGCCGCTCCTGGATAGTTCGTTCAGAAACACCAGATAACAAATTATTCATATTAAATTTTATTTCTTTCGCAGTTATTGTTGGGTTTTTCAATACTAAACGTTTCATAAGTTTGTCTGTTCGTGAATTTGTTTTTCTCGGTCTGCCAGATCGTTTTTTAGGGACTGGCGTGGTTAGGCCGGCATTGTTCTTAGCCCGTGAAACCCATAAATTAACGGTACTTTGGGATATGTTTAATTCCTTAGCTATCTGTCTCTGTGATTTCCCACATGTATGCAAAGCAACAATAGCACCTCGACAATCACTCTTAAGTTGTTTTTTAGCACACATTATATAAATTTTATTTACACCACTTTCTGTAAAAAATAACAAAATATCAATAAATTTACACAAACAGTGAAATCTGACAACTTTGAGACACAGCCACCCGCAACGAAGGCTACCAGAACACTAATTTGAGAATGCGTTGGATAGCTCTCATATCAGCGAGCAACCTCAAAGTTACCAGATGTCGCTAGAACAAATAGAAAGTGAATTATGTGTCTCTGAATATCAAGGGAAAATATTGTATTTTCTTGAGTGATCGGATACTTTTCGCGGGCACTGTATATATATATATATATATATATATATATATATATATATATATATATATATATATATATATATATATATATATATATATACTACTTTGTCTGTATATTGTTCATTTCTTTGTGGTAAAATCGTGCGGTGTTATTATTTCCCTCGACGCTTATTATTACATTTTATATATGATTTTTATTTGTCGGGTTTTACGATTCACCCCAAAGAAATTGCATTAATCGATTTATATAGCGACAGTGACGAGGGCAAAGACCACGTAACTGGTCGGGGGTTCAACCATAACAACGAGACTGGCACTTTTAACTCCGGTCTTACCCGTTCATCATATCCTGATTTAACCGACCATGAAATGTAAGTTTCTTTTTCATTATATTTTAAATAAATGTACCATTTATTACATATACAGTATATTACTCTGGTTGTGTATATTGACCGCAGCATATATTACAAACGTGACATGTTATTATTTCCACCGAATTTGAGTATGTTTTATAGGAGATTTTCAGGATTCGGCACCGATTGATTGAAGTAGACAACCTCTGTAGTCCACACAGTAGTGAGGGATTCAATCATATAACTGGTCGGGGGTTCGACCACAACCACGAAAATGAAGTCGAGCATGCGAGTTCAGCATATAACATTTCAAGCTTTCGCGAAATGTAAGTTTAGTTTTTCTTTACATTTAAACAAATGTGTTTGTAATTATCTGTTCAAGAAATATACATGAGAATATCCCTTTTACCCCTCTTAACATTTCTTCTGTTTTTCAACCCAGAATGGACGCATGGTCCTACTTTAATCATGTATTACAATTGGAACTGGGAATTCCCTACTGGACTTCGATATGATATCCACACAATTGCTTGATAAGATTGAAGACGATGCAGAAACACCTGCTCCTGAAGCCACGTAAGTAAATCTGTTGTGTTCATTTGTGAAGGAAATTCCATCCGTTTCTTGGAAAATTAGTTTAATAATTATTTCTCCATTGAATCAATCATATATATATATATATATATGAAAATTATTTCACGAAAGGAACACCTGAATAATATTTATGATGAAAATAACCACGACGGAAAAAGGAAACACAGAATGGTGCTCAAGCGCTTTCGTCTAATGACATCCTCAGGAACAATGAAATAAATAACAAGTTTGAGACAAAAAATAAAAATAATAATAAAATAAAAAATAAAAAAAAAATAAAATTGCAGGAGGAGCATACAAATTTATAAGGAAAAGCTACCAGAGTTTTAGCACTTTGCCGCTCTTGTCTAAATCCGCCCTGAACGAATTCACAACAACAGGATCAAGCGAAAAAAGGCCCTGGCTGATGTTGAAATTATTTGTAAGTTAAATAATGGCAGACTCAACAATATTTCTATTAACAATGTTGCTTGAGTGAAACAAAATTGAAGCATTATTCCAATCAATAGAGTGGGATAATTCTGAAAAATGGACGAAAAGGGCACCTGACGACTGTCCAGTTCTAACGGAATATCGATGCTGTTTTACACGCGTTTGCAAATCCTTTCCCGTCTGTCCAATGTAAAAGGAATCACATTGTTTACAACCAATTTTATAGATAATGCCTGAATTATTAGTAGGACTATTTTTTACTATATTTTTCACAATATTGTCATATGAAAATACTACATTAATATTCAAAAGTTTAAGTACATTAGTAATGCCTAAAAAGACTGGGAAAAATGGAAGTACCAAAATATTCTTCGACAAAGTATGAGAGTTATTATTCACACGATAGAAAGTTCGTTCTGCTTGTTAAGACAAGATTCCAAAAAAGCAGGTGAGTAACACAAATCACTTCCAATACTGTTGATTTTTTCTAATTCGGCATCCATCCTCAGTCTTTCGTTAACATAGTTAAAGGGCTTCTCTATTGTGCTGCGGATAGCACTTACGACAATTAAAAAAAGATGGTGAGCTCCATATTACTAAAGCAAATAAGGCTAACATCATACTTATCATGGACAAAGCGGAATACATTAGAAAGATGAACGAGCTTCTCCAGGACTCCGACACTTACAGAAAGCTTAGGAACAACCCGCAGGATGACGTCATCAAATAATTCAATAGTGGCTTGAAACGCATTCTCAAAAATCCTAAGGAATACTGTTGATTTTTTCTAATTCGGCATCCATCCTCAGTCTTTCGTTAACATAGTTAAAGGGCTTCTCTATTGTGCTGCCGATAGCACTTACGACAATTAAAAAAAGATGGTGAGCTCCATATTACTAAAGCAAATAAGGCTAACATCATACTTATCATTGACAAAGCGGAATACATTAGAAAGATGAACGAGCTTCTCCAGGACTCCGCCACTTACAGAAAGCTTAGGAACAACCCGCAGGATGACGTCATCAAATAATTCAATAGTGGCTTGAAACGCATTCTCAAAAATCCTAAGGACTTAATTCCGCTTTTCACGTCCACTTCGCCTTCTCTTCCCTACCTTTACGGTCTTATTAAAACCCACAAACCTGGCAACCCCATGCGCCCTATTATTAGTTCTGTGGGTTCTATCACCTATAAACTCTCCAAATGGCTTGTCAAAGTCTTGTCCACCATTCTCGGATCTATCTCTGATTCACATGTAAAAAATTCCACGGACCTTACTGAAAAAACTGAATCATATACGCATTAAACCAACGAGAGATTGAGTTGTTTTGACCTTTGTTCATTGTTTACAAACGTGCCGATTTACAATATGCTTGACTTTCTCTCCCGAGAATTATATAAGTATGACCTGCCACTACCTCCACACATCGTTTTGGAACTCATTAAACTTTGCATCAAAGACTGTAAATTCACTTTCAATAGCGAATATTATCAATAGGTTTTTGGGATGGCCATGAGCAATCCCTTGTCGCCCCTTCTCTCCAATATGTATGTAGAGTTTTTCGAAATCACTTACATTCTGAGAATCCTGGAGGTTGGCATCCCATGGTTGCGGTACGTCGACGATATTTTGTGTATCTGACTCATAAAGCGTCACCTGGATGACTTCCTCCTTCAGTTAAATAATCAAGTCCCCTCCATTAAGTTTACTTTAGAAGTGGGGCAAAACATCTCAATCCCCTTTTTGGACGCGCGTGTACATAGGGAAAGCACAAGTTTTAAGTTTAGTATTTATCGGAAAAAACAAACAATTTGTCCGACGTACACTTTTACTCCGGACATGACACCCCCCATCAAGAAAGCCATAGTTTCTTCACTGTTTCTCCGTGCTCTTAGGATTGCCAGTCCGGAACACTTGGATGCCGAATTAGAAAAAATCAACAGTATTGGAAGTGATTTGTGTTACCCACCTGCTTTTTTGGAATCTTGGCTTCACAAGGCAGAACGAACTTTATATCCTGTGAATAATAACCCTCGCATTTTGTCGAAGAATATTTTAGTACTTCCACTTTTCCAAGGCTTTTTAGGCATTGCTAATGTATTTTCATATGACAGTATTGTGAAAAGTATCATAGTAAAAAATAGTTCTACCAATAATTCAGGCATTATCTATAAACTTTGTTGTAAACAATGTGATTCCTTTTACTGTACATTGGACAGACGGGAAAGGATTTGCAAACGCGTGTAAAACCATCAATATGCCGTTATAACGAGTCATTCGTCCAGCGCCCTTTTTGTCCATTTGTCAGAATTATCCCACTCTATTGACTGGAATAACGCTTCAATTTTGTTTCACTCAAGCAACATTGTTAATAGAAATATTGTTGAGTCTGCCATTATTCAACTTACAAATAATTTCAACATCAGCCAGGGCCTTTTTTCGCTTGATCCTGTTGTTATGAATTCGTTCAGAACGGATTTAGACAAGAGGGGCAAAGTGCTAAAATTCTGATAGCTTTTCCTTATATAATTTGTATGCTCCGCTTACAATTTTTTAATATTTTTTTCTTTATTATTTTTTGTAACCTATATTTTGTCTCGAACTTGTTATTTATTTCATTGTACCTGAGGATGTAATTAGACGAAAGCGCTTGAGCACCATTCTGTTTCCTTTTCCTTCATGGTTATTTTCATCATATACTGTATATAATATATATATATATATATATATATATATATATATCATATACTGTATATAATATATATATATATATATATATATATATATATATATATATATATATATATATATATATATATATATATATATCATATACTGTATATAATATATATATATATATTATATAATGTATATAATATATATATATATATATATATATATATATATATATACTGTACAGTATATATGAAAATTATTTCACGAAAGTAACACGTGGAAAATATTTATGATGAATAAAACCACGAAGGAAAGGAAACACAAAAAGGTGCTCAAGCGCTTTCGTCTAATGACATCCTCAGGAACACTGAAGTACATAAAAGGTTACGGCCTATATATAGGTTACAGAAAAAAAAAATATAAAAAATAAATAAATAAATAAATAACATACATACACACAAACATATATATATATATTATATATACATACATATCTACACACATACATATATATATATATATATGCAATAAACGGAGAAGTAAAAATAAAAATTAAAAATTAAAAATTAGAGGATTAACAAAGAGGCATACAGATTTGTAAGGAAAAATATCGATTTTTAGCACAAGATCAAATGAATTATAAAAATACAAATTTATACTGGAAATCTGCCCGGGTTTTAACACTTTGCCTTTTAGAGTCAAGTTTCGATATATATAAAAATAAAATGAAGATTAAAAGTTAATAAAGTAGCACACAAGTTTACCAAAGATTTAGCGTGCTACCCTTTTTATCTAAATTTGTTTTGAAGGAATTCAAAACAACAGGATCGAGTTGAAAAAGACATTTGCTTATGTTGAAGTTATTTGAAAGTTGGATAATGGCAGACTCAAGAATATTTCTATTAACAAACCCACAAACCTGACAACCCTATGCGCCCTATTATTAGCTCGGTGGGCTCTATTACTTATAAACTCTCCAAATGGCTTGTCAAAGTCTTGTCCCCCATTCTTGGAACTATCTCTGATTCACATGTAAAAAATTCCATGGATCTTACTGAAAAATTGAATAATGCACGTACTGAAACTAACGATAGATTGATCAGTTTTGACGTTTGTTCATTGTTTACAAAAGTGCCGATTGATGATATGCTTGACTTTCTCTCCCAAGAATTACATCAGTATGACCTGCCACTACCTTCACACATTGTTTTGGAACTTATTAAGCTTTGCATCAAAGACTGTAAATTCACTTTCAATAACGAGTATTATCAACAAGTGTTTGGGATGGCCATGGGCAACCCCTTATCACCCCTCCTCTCCAATATTTATATGGAGTTTTTCGAAATTACTTACATTCCGAGAATCCTGGGGGTTGGCATCCCTTGGTTGCGGTACGTCGACGATATTTTGTGTATCTGGCCCATGAATCGTGACCTGGATAACTTCCTCCTTCAGTTAAATGATCAAGTCCCCTCCATTAAGTTTACTTTAGAAGTGGAACAAGACAATTCAATCCCATTTTTGGATGTGCGTGTACATAGGGAAAGCCCAGGTTTTAAGTTTAGTATCTATCGGAAAACAACAAACAATTTGTCCTACGTACACTTTTACTCGGGACATGACACCCCCACTAAGAAGGCCATTTTTTCATCAATGTTTCTCCGCGCCCTTAGGATCGCCAGTCCGGAATACATCGATGCCGAATTGGAAAAAATCAACGGTATTGGAAGTGATCTGTGTTACCCATCTGCGTTTATGGAATCTTGTCTCAACAAGGCAAAACGAACTTTCTATCGTGTCAGTAATAACACTCGTACTTTGTCAAAAAATATTTTAGTTCTTCCATTTTTCCCGGGCTTTTTAGGCATTGCTAATGTACTTAAACTTTTGGATATTAATGTAGTATTTTCATATAACAATATTGTGAAAAATATCATAGTAAAAAATAGCCCTACCAATAATTCAGGCATTATCTATAAAATTGGGTGTAAACAATGTGATTCCTTTTACATAGGTCAGACGGGAAAGGATTTGCACACACGTATAAAACAGCATCAATATTCCGTTAGAACAGGACAGTTGTCCAGTGCTCTTTTTGTCCATTTGTCAGAGTTATCCCACTGTATTGATTGGAATAATGCTTCAGTTTTATTTCATTCTAGCAACATTGTTAATAGAAATATTCTTGAGTCTGCCATTATCCAACTTTCAAATAACTTCAACATAAGCAAAGGTCTTTTTCAACTCGATCCTGTTGTTTTGAATTCCTTCAAAACAAATTTAGATAAAAAGGGTAGCACGCTAAATCTTTGGTAAACTTGTGTGCTACTTTATTAACTTTTAATCTTCATTTTATTTTTATATATCGAAACTTGACTCTAAAAGGCAAAGTGTTAAAACCCGGGCAGATTTCCAGTATAAATTTGTATTTTTATAATTCATTTGATCTTGTGCTAAAAATCGATATTTTTCCTTACAAATCTGTATGCCTCTTTGTTAATCCTCTAATTTTTAATTTTTAATTTTTATTTTTACTTCTCCGTTTATTGCATATATATATATATATATATATATATATATATATATATATATATATATGTATGTGTGTAGATATGTATGTGTATATATATATATATATGTTTGTGTGTATGTATGTTATTTATTTATTTATTTATTTTATTTTTTATTTTTTCTTTCTGTAACCTATATATAGGCCGTAACCTTTTTTGTACTTCAGTGTTCCTGAGGATGTCATTAGACGAAAGCGCTTGAGCACCTTTTTGTGTTTCCTTTCCTTTGTGGTTTTATTCATCATATATATATATATATATATATCATATACTGTATATAATATATATATATATATATATATATTTAAGAGAAATCCAATGACAAGGAGAAATGTAAATGCCATGAAAAGTCTTCTTTATTGCGCAACGTTTCGAGCAATACGCTCATCTTCAGGCTGTTTAATAACAATGTGAAATTAAAATCAATATTGAATGAAAAACAAACAGAAATTTCTATAACCTATTCGTAAAGACAAATTTTAAAAGACTGAGAAAAGAGGGTTAAGTTCTAAGTTATACAGATTTACATATAAAAATTAAGAAGTTATTTTTAAATACATGTAGTAAATGTGAAAATAATACACTGGAAAAATTACCAATAGTACACTGGAACAATGGAGCTATCTACCTTACACAGCAGTATCCGAGGCCGACTAATTTGAGCAGAGGAAACGGGAACGAAGGATGGCGAGGGAGATAGGGGAAGGAGGGATTATAAGGAATTGGGGAAGGAGGAGGGATCATAGCAAATTGAGAGGGACGGACGATGAGTCAACATTCAGACTAGGGGACAATGCTTTAATGAAAAGGGATTCTAAAATTCTTAGTGAGTTGGGACAAGTATTACAACCAAGAATTTTAAAATTGTCTAAAGTGACATCAATTTTGCATTTGATGCTATGTTCACGAATGCTGGAGGCTTCCTTAGTTTTTTAAAATTTTACCTGTTCGGCCACTTATTCCCATATGCGAATAAAATCTAGCCCTGAGAGAGCGAACAGTGCTGCCGATGTAATTCCCAAGGAGACACCTGGGGCAGGTAAATAAATATACAACACCGCTACGCAACGAGTCAGGGGTTCGATCCTTCGCTGAGAAAAAGCTACCTAAAGACGTTTTTTATAAATATGATACGGAAATCAGTATGATAAAAAAATTTCCTTAACAATTTTGTAAATTTAAGCTTAAATTCCTTATTCAAGGGACCCATTTCAGGTACCAAGAAATATTTTATATCCTTCGGCACTGTAATACATGGAAGTTGAGGGCTATAAACATTATTTAAGAAGGATCTAATTAGTTTGTCTACATATTGAACAGGAAAACTATTATTAGTAAATGATTTAGATTAATCTAAATCATCATTACTAATAATAGTTTTCCTGTTCAATATGTAGACAAACTAATTAGATCCTTCTTAAATAATGTTTATAGCCCTCAACTTCCATGTATTACAGTGCCGAAGGATATAAAATATTTCTTGGTACCTGAAATGGGTCCCTTGAATAAGGAATTTAAGCTTAAATTTACAAAATTGTTAAGGAAATTTTTTTATCATACTGATTTCCGCATCATATTTATTAATAAAACGTCTTTAGGTAGCTTTTTCTCAGCGAAGGATCGAACCCCTGACTCGTTGCGTAGCGGTGTTGTATATTTATTTACCTGCCCCAGGTGTCTCCTTGGGAATTACATCGGCAGCACTGTTCGCTCTCTCAGGGCTAGATTTTATTCGCATATGGGAATAAGTGGCCGAACAGGTAAAATTTTAAAAACTAAGGAAGCCTCCAGCATTCGTGAACATAGCATCAAATGCAAAATTGATGTCACTTTAGACAATTTTAAAATTCTTGGTTGTAATACTTGTCCCAACTCACTAAGAATTTTAGAATCCCTTTTCATTAAAGCATTGTCCCCTAGTCTGAATGTTGACTCATCGTCCGTCCCTCTCAATTTGCTATGATCCCTCCTCCTTCCCCAATTCCTTATAATCCTCCTTCCCCTATCTCCCTCGCCATCCTTCGTTCCCGTTTCCTCTGCTCAAATTAGTCGGCCTCGGATACTGCTGTGTAAGGTAGATAGCTCCATTGTTCCAGTGTACTATTGGTAATTTTTCCAGTGTATTATTTTCACATTTACTACATGTATTTAAAAATAACTTCTTAATTTTTATATGTAAATCTGTATAACTTAGAACTTAACCCTCTTTTCTCAGTCTTTTAAAATTTGTCTTTACGAATAGGTTATAGAAATTTCTGTTTGTTTTTCATTCAATATTGATTTTAATTTCACATTGTTATTAAACAGCCTGAAGATGAGCGTATTGCTCGAAACGTTGCGCAATAAAGAAGACTTTTCATGGCATTTACATTTCTCCTTGTCATTGGATTTCTCTTAAATATTAAATTGAAGCTCTGTAGAAGCAACCCGCATAATTATATATATATATATATATATATATATATATATATATATATATATATATATATATATATATATATATATATGTTACAGGTAAGGTATGAAATTAGGCATTGTATAAAATTTCTAGGCATTGTGTAAAATGTCTCCAAGCTTTAAGCAAAGTATAAAATATAAAGGTTTTTATACTTTTCCTAGGTATTCTATATAATGGCTGACGTCATACCGGCAATGTGTCAAATCGAATTACCTGTACATAAGCTGCGCAAATGTTTGTCCTTGAATTCAATTTCAAAACATGTGTTGTACTCCAGATCGCAGTTCTCGGCGTGCAGAAGCAGTCTACTGAGTTCAGACAACGTTCCGAAAGATAAGGAAATATCACTTCGATCTGTTGCTACTCATCAATCAATTGGAACAGGAAAAGGATTGGTGAAATGCTCTTGCAAAACTAAATGCGAAACTGAAAAATGTTTCTGCGTTAAAAACAAGGTTTTGTTTCACTCTAAACGCCATTCGAGATATCATGTTACAAGTAATGAATATGACGTTGAATATGAATTCCAGTTGTAATATTAATATATCATATTTAATTATAAATGCAGTATTTTAATATTTTTAATATTTGTTTTTAATATTTTAGTATTTTAATATGAATTCCAATATTCAAAACATTTTGTGTTTCTATAGTGTTTGTTTATACCATTCTCTGATATCCCTGTGTACAGTAGATTAAAGTTATTTTCCATGAAGATATGTAAATAACAGCTTGCCTAATACAGCGTTGGAATTGTATATACTACCTAGGAATTATATAGAATACCTTGGAAAAATGCAAACAATCTTTATATTTCATACTTTGCCTAAAACTTGTAGGCATTTTACACAATGCCTAGGAATTGTATACAATACCTCGATTAGATGCAAACCTACAAGGAAAAAAGAAAAATGATTCCAAGGCCTTTCGTGTATTCAGTCGTACACGACGAGGTGTACCTCTGAATACACGAAAAGCCTTGGAATCATTTTTCTTTTTCCTTGTGGGTTTGGATCATTCATTCATTTCACGTGTTTAATTATGAAATTCATCCCATATATATATATATATATATATATATATATATATATACATACTATATATACACACATATGTGTATATATATTAGGATGCTTTGAAAAAAAGAACTTTTGAAATTCAATTCGGTGACCTTGCCATTTTGTTCCGTTTCGGAACTAAATAAATCGTGTGTAATTTTTTTTTTTATCCGGCAGTATTTAGGGGTTCCGCAAGCCCTCTAAACCAGTGATGCACAAACCCTGGCCCGCGGGCCAAATGTGTCCCCCACGGGTCTTTTCAGTGGCCCCACGGGTCTTTTCAATTCAATGAAAAAGTTAGAATATAAAAGTGACCCAATTTATGACTTAGATGGAAAGTAAGTAGGCTAATACATTTAGTTATTTTCTTCGCTTGGCCCTCACATCAAAAAAGTTTGTGCACCACTGCTCTAAACATTCGCAATTTACTACAGATTAGGTCTTATTAAGCAATATCTGGATTGACTAACTGGAGTACGTTAGTGAACGTTTCAGCCACCATGTGGCAGTAGCGATAAGTACACAGCGCTTTGCTTACAGTTGAGCGGCGCCAATTTAGTAGTGCACAACGTGTTTTGATTCTCTCGTGTTTCGTGACATGATATTATTTACTTTTCACTTTTCAGGTTATAAATAATGGCGAAAGAATTAAATTACAAGATCAAAAACTAAACTTTGGCTTGTGGGACACGAGAGATCCTGAACGTTTGGGAAAAAGCTAGGATTCTCACGTCTTACGAGCGAGACACCATTAAGAAACGTGTGCAACTCCACTTTGAGTGGCAAGGACTTAAGAAGAGCATCAGTCGGAAACCAGCCTCGGACATCAAATGACGAGAGGGGTTTCAAGTGGAGCTCTCCAACCTCTTCGATGTCGCTCACCAACAAGCTCTGAGTCTAATAAAGATTCAAGAGCTCAAAGACTTTCTGATAGCTCAACGTGAGGCAGAGTGCCGAGAACGGATGGTTGGAGTGGACAAGCAGCTGGCAAAGAGGGAGGAACGGCAAGCGACTCGAGCTGAAAGCAAGGCTGCGAGACGATACAGGACAGAAAAGGAGACAAGAAGCCTAAGAGACTGTTCAGCTGGAATCCTCTAGTAGCAGCATCTTTATCAGCGCTGAAGAAACGTAGGATGAATGTCCTGTTGTTGCTAAAACCTCGCCTCCCTCTCCAAAGTGAAGGAAAGACAAAGTTGCCATTGCTCTGGAGGTGGCATCTGCCCTAGACATGGACCCGGACTAGCGACAGAAAGGCAGCACATCTCCTGGTCTCCTTCGCACAGCAGGTGAGAGTTGACGTCGACGAATCTTGCGTAGTGAATCCAGCGTTCTTTTTCCCCTGACGTTCCCTTTTCTTTCAGTGGGACGAGAAAATAATGTCAAACCTCATTGGCCGCAAGCAGGTCGTCTCCCTATTCTGGTGTCCTGAGTAAACACACGAAAGTTGCTCGCCGTCCCCAAGCTACCGAACTCTAAGGCAGAAGGAACGGCACACAAGCTCCTGGAAACAATTAACGAGTGGAATCTTCGTGAGCAGGTGAAGGGGGTTTGTTTCGATAGAACTGCTGCAAATACGGGCCTGCGCGGTGGTGCATGTACTATAGTGGAACAAGGGTTGAGCAAGGACGTGCTTCACCATAGTCATGAGTTAATCCTCCAGATAGTCTTTACTATGGTTTTACAAGATGTGTTCAGACGCCCCAACATCGCGATCTTCGACATCTTCCGAGACTACTTACCAAATATTCGTCAAGGTGACTTTAAGACGGGAACAGACGATGAGGTCACTGTGAATATGATTATGGACTGGAAAGAAGAGATCATACCGTCCGCAAAGAGTGCCCTTCGGGAGCAGTTGACGAGGAATGACTATAAGTTCCTGAAACTAGTTAGCTTTTTCTCGGTGATGTACTTCCTTACGGTCACTGGGTTCGGACGCCAGGAGCAGTTCATTGCGCACGTGGGATGGCAAGGGCTTCGTACTCGCTGAAAATGTGGATGTTTCGAAAGCGGTTCCATCAGTCCCACAGACCTTCCACATGGAGGTCTCCCGCACCTTCCTTTCAGGACGCAATGCAGAAGCACCTATGTGACGTAAAAGTGGTAACGCTGTACGTTAACACTTGGATTCATTATACCACCCTGCGTTAACTGCGGCAAATGACCTATGTCCCCTACAAGACTCAGCAGTTCACAGATCCAACATTCGGAGCAGCCGCAATGTCTTCGTTCGGCAAGCCTCCATGGTACCTAAGTGAGCTTTTGGTTGGAATGGCTTTCTTTGATTCTAGATTGTCGCGGGACATCAAGAAAAAAATGGTAGAAGCAATGAACATTAAAAAAGGCTCGAAGGATCCACCCCGTCGAATGCTGGTGCCAAATGCTACAGAAAAGAAAGTAGACTTTGTTACGTCAAAGACAAAGGACTTGTTCGACGCTCACAGTGTGCCTGCCTTTTTCCTCTAAAAGGACCCTACCAGCTGAGCAGACGACAACGACTTTCAGGTTGCACAAGGGGCAGTTTTCAACATCAGACTTGTGAATGACTTGGCGGAGAAAGTAGTTGCCCTTATCCAAGAATTCAACTCTTCACTTACCAGGAATGAGGAGCATAAAACAGTATCTCCTGCAGGCTGCTGAAGATTATCGTCACGCTTTCCCGAAAGCCATTAAAAGGGACCTGGTGGCTCGAACCAGGCAACAATGAGTGTTTGGAAGGCATGAGGGGCTAGTACTTATTGCTGACACAGCAGGTGAGGAGAACCTCCTAACAGCGCCTTTAGCCCGATCATTAACCACGATAGGGATACTAATCATTATTTAGATAGTATAGGCTAAGAAATAAACATTTGCTCTGAACAACCCCTAAACCTCCATCGATTTTTTAAAAGAAAAACTTTGCACACGGCATTTTCTCGGTTAACTGCATATATTGAGAGGGTCGGAACTAAAAACTTAAAATTTGGAAAATTTCACCCTATAAGGTCAAAGAACCCTTATATATATATATATATATATATATATATATATATATATATATATACTTACTTTTGTTGAGTTTGAACGACGGTTCAGGATCGACCTGCGGTCGACCCCTCTGCAGCATCCCGCAGAGGATCTGATCTCCTCCTGCCCTCGTAGCCAGCCACGCATGGCTGGTCAGGGACTTTGCACAAGAATCTGTCCAGCTGGTTCTTTAAGTTATTCAGGTCGGTGTGCTGGAGATTCCTCACTTCTTTTGGAAGGACATTGAAAAGCTTTGGGCCTCGTATTCTGAGGGTATTTTCCATCCTCGTTTTCATGGCCCCTTGTCCCATCGCAGCTGGGACCGTACAAAATCTGCCTCTTCTCTCATTCCAGTTTTTTCTATTTCATTTCTGAGGTTAGGGACAGAACCCTCAAGTATTTTTCATATGTATATTATTGTGTACCACTCGCGCCTTCTTTCAAGAGAGTAGAGTTCCAGGGATTGTAGTCGAGACCAGTAGTCTTCACCTTCCGTTTCCTCTATCTTAGACGTAGAAGTCCTTCGTATAGCTTCAATGCTCGCAATGTCTCTTTTTCTGTGTGGGCTTGTGAGTACTGAGCAGTACTCAATTCTTGGTAGGACTAGACTCTTCCATAACACTGGGGAACACAACTTTTGGTGACTTAGATGTTAGACCTGTTGCTGGGTATATTGAGGTCGCTGATTCTAAAAATGACATTAGTTTTTCTCCATCAGCTCTGCTTATCAAGATATGATATATATCTATATATATTTCTATATAATGTATATAATATTATATAATTGCTGACTGGCAATCACTGTTGTTGTCAATTGAATACAAAAGTATGATGAATGTCAGCAAAAATAGTGTATTAACATCAAACAAGCATAAGGTACGAAAAATATTTATTAAATTCAAACAAGCTTGAGACACGAACGGCAAAAAAAGTTATTTCATTGAGACATCTCACATAAACCGCGTTTCTGAGATTTCTTGCGATGAGATGTGCCAGGACATTCGCGTTGGATGCTCCAGCAGTAATCTGCCATCATGTGAGTATCCCATCGTCCGCGGTACCGTTCTTCCATGGTCCTTAGTTCTTGGTGAAATCGTTCACCCTGTTCCTCGCTTAGATCACCGAGGTTATCTGGGAAACGATCCAAATGACTCTGGAGGTAATGCAGTTTGATGCTCATTTTACAGCCAAGTTTACAAAAAGAAGAGAGCATATTCTCCACTAGTTCACCGTAGTTATCGGCCTTATAGTTCCCAAGGAAATTCTTCGCAACCATACTAAACGATGACCACGCACGTGCCTCAATGTTGTCCATTGAATCTTGGAAACGCGGGTTTTTCATGAGTTCCCGGATTTGCGGTCCATCGAAAATACCTGCCTTCAGTTTTTCCATGCTCAGCGCAGGAAATTTTCTACATATGTAGCCAAAACACGTCCCATCTCTGTTCAAAGCCTTTATAAATTGTTTCATCAAACCTAGTTTGATGTGCAGTGGTGGCAATATGATCCTTTCTCTGTCAACCAAAGCTTCTTTGATGATATTTTTTTCTCCAACCACCATGTTTTCTCCCAGAGGCCACTGTCTTCTCACCCAGTGTTCATCTTTAGCTCTACTGTCCCAGAGACATATAAAGCACGGGTACTTGGTGTACCCGCTCTGCTGGCCCAGGAGAAAATTCACCATCTTCAGATCCACACAGATCACCCATTGGTGGTCTCGGTATGATATCTTTTCTAGGACTAGGGCGACTGTCCCGTGCTCTTCTCTCATACCGACTGAGTGACCAATTGGGATTGATCTGTATCTGTTGCCGTTGTGTAGAAGAACACATTTTAGGCTCCGTTTGGAGCTATCTATGAATAACCGCCATTCACTTGGTGTGTATTCCGATATGCCCATTTTCATCAGCAATCCGCGCACATTGTTGCAGAAAACTAAATCGTTCTCTTTTGAGAAGAAGGGCAGTAAATCCTTTTCTCTGTCGCGATATAACGTGATTTTGGTTCCCGGCAGCAGTAAATTTTTTTCTCCCAGCCTGGAAGCTAACAATTCAGACGATTTCTTCGAAAGACTTAAGTCCCTTATGAGGTCGTTTAATTCGTGTTGACTAAAACCTTCTGCAACTGATGACGGTCCTTCGAAATCACTGTCATTTTGCCCACATATGCTTTCTTTGTCAGTAGCAGATTCATCATCTTCTTGAGGGAGCTCTGGAAGATGGCTGAATGATGGGACAGGTATCTCATCTGAATGTGAAACAGGCCGTCTAGCTGAGTCTATGTCAGGATACGTCCATTTACTCCGGTTACGTCCATTGATGCCCTTTATATTCACCAAACAAAAGTAACAGTCATCACTGTGGTTTCTCTGTTCTCTCCATACCATTGGTATACCAAATTTCAGGCACCCCCTCTTTCCGTTGGTCCATTGCCGCAGATGCTCCGTACACGTTTTACACACAACATGAGGAGCCCATGGCTTATCTTGGTCCCCTAGTTGTACTTTGAAATAGGCAAAATAAGCTTTTTTCACAAAATCAGTAATAGTTTTTCTCTGTTCAATGAACGTGTACTCTCCGCAGATAAAACAAAACACATCTGGATGATTTAAACACTTTCTTCGTGATGAAGCCATGTCAACACCTGTAACAGGAAAGAATTCACGTTAGTACATGTACAATACACATGCAAAACAGCAACATCAGCAAAATCATAGCTACAATTTAATTATACAGATGCATTTAGATTTACGAGCAACTCATAATACCGTTCCAGAAGGGTAATAAAGTAGGTAATGACGTATGCAATATCTCAAAAACTAGAGCTGCTAGAACAAAATGGATGATATTTTCTGAATCAGTGGCATGAAAATATCCAGAATAAGGTCTAAAATCTCAGGCACCAAGAAAAACATTTTTTTTTTGTTCTCCACTGTAATTTGAGTATGATGTTTGCTTTTCTGCTGCGGAAGCTGCTCCAGATGATTCCCATTATTTTTCTAGCCGTTATGATTTTGATTTTATAGTGCTCTCTGAATTCTGCTTCCGACGACATTATTACTCCAAGATCCCTGACTTGTGGATTTGGTGTTATCTCTTTGGCTTGCGGAGTTTTGTACCCTTTTTTCTGTAGCTCTTTGTTATTACCATATCTTAGAAGTTGGAATTTTTCTTCGTTGAACTTCATATTGTTGTCTTCTACCCACTGGAATAATGTTTCAATGTCGTTTTGTAGTTTTCTTATGTCATCTTCGTTCAATATTTCCTTACATATCTTTGTGTCATCTGCGAAGCATGATACAATACTGTCCTTAATATCTGCATCAATATCTGCAATCATTATTATGAACAGCAAGGGAGCTAATACTGTCCCTTGTGGGACAGAGCTCACGACTTCCGAGACTTCCGATTTAACTCCGTTTACCACCACTCTTTGCGTTCTTTGCGTCAAGAAATTAAATAGCCACCTTCCTAGCTTTCCAGTAATTCCTGTATCCTTAAGTTTGTGTGCTATGATTCCATGGTCACATTTATCGAAGGCTTTAGCAAAGTCAGTGTATATTACATCAATGTTTTGTCCTCGACACAATGTTCCTAATATTTTCTGCTGGTGGTCTAGTAGCTGTGACAGGCATGATCTACCCGCCCAGAAGCCATGTTGATTTGGGTTGTATAAGTCTTTTTCTTGTAGGTAGTAGGTACTTTTGCCTCTAATTATGCGTTCAAAACACTTTATAAGGTGTGAGGTGAGAGCCACTGGCCGATAATTTTTGGGCATTGCTCTGTTACCACCTCTAAATAGGGGGCAATGTTCGCGTTCTTTAAGGGGAGTGGAATTTGTCGTGTGTCGAGTGATTTCCTCCATAGTAAGTATAGCGGTTTTGCAATACTCTCTTTACATTTCTTGAGAAATGTGGCACTCCATATGTCTGGCCCTGGCGCTGAATTTTCTCGCATCTGTGATAAGGCCGTAATTACATCTCCTTCCGTGAACTCGAAGTCCATTAATAGGTTTGTGCCGGGATTTGTTCTTGGTTGATCTGTATCAATGTCGAAAAACTCGTCTGAGTTTTCCACTTCCAGCTCGGACTTAGGGGTGCTAAACACAGATTTAAATTGTTCCCTAAGCAGTTCACTTATTTCTTTCAGGTCATTTGTGTATTCGGCCTCCCCGTCTATCAACAGTCCAATACTCTCCTTACACTGCATTTTCCTTTTCGCAAAAGTGAAGAAGTATTTTGGGTTATTTTTTATGTTATCTGCTACCTTGTTTTCCTCGGTTGTCTTATGAATGAATGTTTGCTTTAGGTCCATTTCTATTTCGCTAAGTTTCCTCTCTAGTTTGAGTCTCTTTGCATCCGTTCTGCATCTGTGGAGATGTTTTACGGTTTGTCTTCGTTGCCTTAATAGAGTCCTGATTTTCCTCTCGAGCTGATAGCTTTAATAGAATATTAAAGCGAGTTATAGTAGTAACATATTTGCTGTCTCCTGTCGACATACACACCCAACCAATGTATTCCCGGTCCTGATGAGAAATCTGTCAAGTATAAACCCGAATGAGTTCTTTTTCTTGAGCATCTTCAGTATTTCATCTTTTGCGTACGTGCCATTAAAAATGTTTCGCGTAAATTAATTCTGCTTCATATCTCTTTGAATTGCCAGTTCGTCCATTAAAATTCTGTTATCACTGATTTATACCGGTCAATTTCCATCAAACTTTTGACTCCAGTAGAGTAGTACACTAATAGGTTTATGTAATGGCTTGCTAAATTTTAGTTTCAATGAAAGATTTCCTTGTTTTACAGGATTTAATTGCGTGCATGCATCCGCGGAGTTATCGGATGGAATATTGAAAGCGCATACATTAAACTTCTTTATATAGTCGTCCATTGCTATGCCTGTCCCGACATCGTCACAACCGTTTGTACCAAGAAGTAAGTTATGGTACGCTCGCGAACACAATATAATGTCATCATAGTAGGCCTCTACCGACAGAGGCGCCATTCACCAGCAGCTATATTCTTCAAATTAAAATGGTCAAACTTGAATGAGGATTTTTTTATATTTATCTGAAACAGTGTCATGGTCAACCATTGACACGAGTATTGTCTGCAATAAATTTCCCAATACTACGTTGGCAATCTGCTTCGATGTCAAACCAGACGTAACAGTAAAGATCTTCAGCTGAGGACGTTTTATAGGATAACTTGCTGTCGATCTCAAGAAAGTTCTCATAATCTCCATTTGTTTAACTGCGGATAATTTTACGCATTGTACGCTGAGATACGTCTTAATAATGTGTCGAACCACCGGCTTAGAAGCTTCTTCAGTACCTTCAGGCAAGTTCAAACATATCTCGGGGGCCTTGCGAATAATTTTAATCTTCATCTCAGTTCCAGTGAGAAGTTTCTCTTGAAATAAAAATATCCCTGTGTAGATGCGCATAACAATCAAAAAACTTATTTTTCGATTTTTTATTTCTCTTTTACATCTTTTTCTGCCTCGGGGGTATCATATTCCGAGGCACGCAAATGGGTGTTTTAGCTCTTCTGAATAATTTAGGACATTTTCCAAGTATGCCCTATAAAGGTAATAATTTAATCCTGCTAAGACATCCACTCAATTTAAGTATACATCACACCGAATGATCATTGTATGAAAAAGTTAGTTTCAAGGTAGACTGCATAATCGTCCTCAAAATCTGTCCCATCAGAGTGCGTATTGGAACCTTTGTATACATATATATATATTATATATATATGCATATACCTTACCTTACAACCTTACAAAGGTTCCGCGCGATGATTTCTCATTTCGCGAAGGTCAAGCTTGTCGCCCCTCCTCTCGAGTTGGCCTGGTAAAGTAGTGAGTTGGATTCTTGCGCTCTCCACCTCACAGAGCCAGGTACGCCCGGCTCATCGGGGATTGTTCTGAGCCAGGCGTCTAGTCTTCTTTTGAAGATTTCCACTGCAACTCCCTTCGTGTTTCTTAGGTCTTTGGACAATTGATTAAACAGTTTTGGTCCTCTCACTACAAAACTATTTTCCTTCAGGGTTAAGGATGTTCCCTGTCTCGCCTTCAATTTGGGAATACGACACAGTCTACCGTTTCTACCTTCCACCGTTGTTTGGGGAGTTATAGGGTTCAAAGTAAGATTAGGGACTAGTTTCTCCATTATTTTCCAAGTGTAAATAATGGTGTATCTCTCTCTTCTCCTTTCCAGTGAATATAGGTCTAGTTCTCGTAACCTTTCCCAGTAATTTAGTTCTTTCCACCCATTGATCTTGGCTGTGAAGCTTCTTTGGATCCCCTCCAGCTGTCTAATGTCTTCTTTTTTATATAGGGATGTTAGGACGGAGCAGTATTCCAATTTGGGTATTATCAATGTTTTCAGTAGAGGAATCATTACATTTCTATCCCTTCTTTTAAAAGTTCTCAATATCTGACCCGCTATTCTCATTGCTCTGTTTACTGCTATCTTATTTTGTGTTTCAAATTTCGCATCATCTGTCATTACAACTCCTAAATCTTTTGCTCTGGAATTTCTCTGAATTTACTGTCCATTTGGTGTGTATATATATATATATATATATATATATATATATATATATATATATATATACATTGCTGGGGTCGTAAAAGAATGAGCCTGCACTGGGTATAACGAACTGTATAAGAGCGATCCACGAACCAGCTATGTTGAGGGGATTAATCGTGCCGTAATTGGAATACTCTACTGTATAGATCTTTGAGTAGGCGGAATATTAAAATGCGAGAGCTCTGATTTACAACATTCCTCGTTGTGTGGATGCACTAGCTGCGACATGTTGAAGTGTTTGGAGCGAATGCCAGACCCTACCTCAAACTGTAGAACCACAATTACCTCCGAGAGACATGTGTGCAAGATCGATGTTTATATCAGTTAAAGAAGTCAACAATACTCTTTATATGTTTAGAGAATCCTTTCAATTTTTTGAAGCTATTCTTTTCCGTTTAACGCTTCCAGATGACATCTGCTGCTTATTCTTTTTCTTCTTCACTCGGCGTTATATTTTTCTTTGGCTTTTTTATAGCCCCTTTACCTCGCATTTTCCTTTTCACAACGTCATCACTAATCTCATTTCTCGTAAAAAAGTTTCTTTAGGTTTAACATCCGTTATCAAATCTTCAAACGTGTTAAGCCCTGATTGTAGAGCCTTTCGCCCGAGATATTTGGCACCACTTTTTAGTAAGAGGACAGCCGTTCGTAATATAGATGAAACGATCGAACCCAGTCCGTTACCGTGTTGTTATCTCATAGCACGATACACGACTAAAGGTTTTTGTATCATACTGAAGCACACCAAAAGTTAACTTTCACTGTTAAGTTCCTGTAACCGAATGTGTAGTTCTGACCTACAACCGTTCTTATATGTATCACAATACTGTTTAGTAGGTTAGAAACAACTTTGACATAATGGGGATTATCCAGTGGCGACTCGTGGTATAAATGTATGGGGGTGCGATTTCATAAAATTGTAGGACAACACGGACTCACAATAGGCTAGCGCGAATCCAACTGCCGCTCACAAGAGTACTTGTATTAACATATGCGGCTATGCCAGACGTACAATTATAGTTAATTACAAATAAGTAATAATTTCAATAAAATACATATAAATGGCTTATATCATTATTACTGAAGTAACTATTAGTAAAAATAAAGTTGTTATTATAAAAAAAATTCGCGATTGTACTTATATTTTCATTACAACAGTAAAATATAATTTATATTTACTTGAGCGAAAAATCTATCGCTCCATTCGGCTCCAATATTATTTTGTATTCAAACAGCAGTACGCTGTTTGAAGCTATGCTATAAGTTTAGAATATTATGTACTGTATGAAGGCTTACTCAAAATGCCTCATGAATCATGATATGCCACATGAATTTTTAAAATATATTTCAAGAATATTTATTTTAATATCTTAAAATTAATATATTTTTTATCTGTTAAATTAATATTTATCGTTTCAAGCAAGGGGGAGCGACCGCTCCATCGCTCCTATAGGCCATTCGCCACTGGGATTATCATACTTTATGTTCAGATTTTTTCCACCATGATAGGGGATATGCACAGCCCGTAACCTGACTCTCCCCACAAACTGATATTTCACAATGTTACTGTAAATATAATACGTAGAAAGTTTGTCCAACGGACAATTTTAGATGGTATAATCAGGGCGTGAGTTGTAAAAAATTAACAAGTGGTACTGCCGCAGATTCAGACGTAGTAGCATCGCAGACCGATAGACCTAATGTGCAGAAAGTGGGGTGATGAGAGTGCGGGAGGAGTGGGAGTGGCGCCGCCTGTCAGAAGGGACATACTTTTGAGTAAAATGAACTCTTTTGAGATCATTTTGACAGCCTTTGTTTTTCGTGAACTTTTTAACAATAGTGATCCTGTATCCAAGTATCTAAAGTCTGAAAAAATCGACCTCTTGCAGGCAATTCGCTTAGTAGACAACTTAGAAAATCAGTTAAAAATTATGCGTAATTCTTTCGATGTAACATTTCTTGAAGCTAAGTAGTATGCAGTTGCGCATGATTTACACGCAGAATTACCAGATCTGATTGCTCGTCGCTGAAGAATGCCTGGTGAGACAGCGAATGATAAACCCATCACTGATGCAATCGATCGATACCCCACTGAAATATATTTCTGCACTATCGATAAAGCAATAATGGCCAGTTCAGAGCGCTTTTCGAAACATCGTGAGTTGCTTCAAGATTTTGCGCTTCTCAACCCAGACCGTTTCTTCGCATTTTCTAGTAAAGATTCACTTCCTGCAACAGCATTTTAAAAAGTTTCCGAAGTGTATGATATTCCACTAACAGATATGCAAAATGAGTATTTGGCACTGTCGCAGACATGTTTGCCTCAACAAAACTACGCTGAGTCCCTATCCAGGAGTATTTTATCTACCTCTGTCGATAGCTCCGATGCACTACACCCCATGTGTGCTCTTACAAATGATTCTTGCTTGACGGTCTTAAAATCAATCGCTCAGTTTGGACTTCATCAGGCATTTCCTAGTGTTTAGAGGGTGTATTCTATTGCTGGGGAATACACCCACGTAGCGTACCCTCAGTACACAGGATCACCATACTAGAAAGCAAGTTAGACAATCTGATGGTTCTTTCAGTGGAAAGTGACGTTTTAATACTGCTTAATGACGTCGACATCGTCCAACGGATTGCATCAACTTAACGAAAAATTGACTTACTCTTATTTTAAGAATTTGATTTTTCACTTGATGCGCCTACATATTTCTTAGCTCCGTCTTTACATCTGAGTCTGCCCCGTGACATGCGTCCGTCTCCTGTGCAGACCGATGTCGTTGATAACTGGGTGCGACCTTGTTCCGTGGCTGGGCTGCATGTTCGGTATCGCCAACGGTTGTACTGAAGGAAAGATACTGTCAGGTGTTTGAAAGGGTGTTGTGCTTCTTGTCTTTGTGAGCCGTTATTTGCTACGAAGAGCAGGACGAGGTGCATGAACGGTTCTTCTGTGATTCTCCGATTGATTAGGTGTGTGTAATATGTGTAATATGTGTAATATGTATTACAACATTTCAACTTGTTAGCTATATCTTGTTGGCAAGTGTATTAAGTACACCCTACAAGTACAGTGTATTGTTGTAATTGTACCATTACTTTGTAATGTCATATATTATTGTATATTATTGTAATCTAATATATTCCGCTTGCAGTATCTGAAATATTATACTTTCTAATTTAGGTAGTATGCTGTCGAACAAATTTAAAAAGCTTGCCCGCCTTAATTTTAAAGCTTCCGACGCCACTGGTTCCTATTATGTTCTTGTAGCAACGTAAACGACCCTTCTTCGACGCAGTCATTGGGACGTTGCATTTTATAACAATGACACAGACTTTATAGATACATTTTAAATAGTCAAGGTTGATGTTTTTATAAACAGTCGCTAAAGAGTAACCGAGGGGATGATTTTATAAACTTGAGATATTTCTTTACGCGTTATGTCATTCTGAAATATATACTGTTCAACCTCGTTGGGAAATATATCTGTTCTTAGAAGTATCCTAAAAGTGTTACGCGGGTAAATATCAGAGCAAATACCCGTATGGCCGACTCGTTGCTTCGTTATAAATTCAATAAATCTCTCACGCTAGCCCGAAAACATTTGATCTGCTAATATATCATTTTGCGATACGTATCGACTTTAAGCGAAAAAGATAAGATACTGTGTGTTTAAAGAATATCCCGCATAAACTTGCTCTTGGAAAGTAGGTTTTTGGTTGATGAAGAATACGCTTACGTTAAGATGGTGGAAGAATACTGTAAACGTCTCAGGAATCGTTTTATTCATTTCTAGCATAAGATCATAACTCACAATCACCGTATGTTTATCACTCTTTAATACACCGGCATCATAAATCCCTTTATGGAATAAGACAATATCTTTGTAATCGGCAAAAATAGGCTGATATGCCGAATAGCACCATGTAACAGTGTGTACAGGTTTTGAGAACAATGCATGTTTACTTTTTAATAACTTTAGGCATAAACGCAGTTTTACCATACCCTGTGGGTCCACTTATAATACATGTTGATGGACTTGTGAACCTTAATTTTTCTAGAGACTCCATCTTTTACGTGACGCACTCTTAAGTGAAGTTTTTACCAAATATGAAGATTTTTTAAATGTCAATCCTTATATTCACTAACCTTCTCATTCGTCTTTTTTCTAGAACGATGAATGGTCCACCCAACTGGCAAGAACTTGTTAAGGACTCAGAAGGAACTCGACACACCTCACCGAAACCTTGAACTTCCGTGGCTAATGATAGGAGGGATCGTGGAACCGGGTCGGAACCCTCCGGCTCTTCTGATGGAATACGTCATCAAGGCTCCAAGCAGAAACCTTCTACAACCGCGAGTGTTAAGCGACCAATATTGGAGGGGGACTCTGAAAAACCCTCTACAACTGGTAGGCTTTTAAAACGAACAGGATTCGATACCTCGTACAGTTCTGATGACACAAAGTCACCACCAACAATACTAACTTCTTTGTCACCTAACCCACACTCTTCAGAAAGTTTAACTCGTTCCACGTCACCAGAACCTTCCACATCCTACGCATCACCCCAAACCCAAGCTTCTTCGTCTTCATCTTCTTCTGGTCCATCTACATCCCACACAGAAGCATCAGCAATAACAACAACAAGAACTCGTCCTTCAGACGATGACGTATTAATCAAGCTAATACGCAATGTGAGTAACACCACAGTACTGCTTAGGAACACGTACAGATTCACGGTTAATCCACGGGTTGCTTATGCTGATGGTTT
The DNA here is from genome assembly GCA_023014485.1 of Bathynomus jamesi. Lineage (NCBI taxonomy): Eukaryota > Metazoa > Arthropoda > Malacostraca > Isopoda > Cirolanidae > Bathynomus > Bathynomus jamesi. Next base: position 61,035 of record JAJOZX010004707.1, on the reverse strand, counting down.
CGAACAAGGACTTCGCAATATACAGTAGTTTGTCTTATTGTGGCATATGCCCTTCAACGTAATGAGTGGCCGGAAGCCCGAGTGAGATTTGTATTTGGTTTTGAACCTAATGCTGAGGACGGCGACCTGTTTTGGGTAGTCATACCCTACAGACCGCTGATGGTTGAGGAGAGTAATTATATCCTAGATCGTATTGAAAATTTGATGCAGAGTGACTCGAAGTTTAAATCGAAGAATTTTATGATTGATATTGAACATTTGTGTTCATTTTATAATTTTTAACTCGTTTACATTAAATAAATTATTTTACTTCTTTAGATTGTGCGTATCACTTTCTTTTAACCTTTAAATGAATGTGTGTGTGTGTGACATCCTCGTCTGAACATGATGTGTAGGCTCCGCCCACTGTATGATGCGCGCATAAATAGCAGCGCCTGATATGGTTTTCTTGTCTGCTCATACTGTATAAACTCCGCACACAAGCCGATGTCATCTTTCACTGTGTTTAATCTCGTTAGTCGTTCACATCCATTGCTGTCGTAGACACACACATTTGTTCAAGTTTTTACTACCAAGTACCACCATAATCGTCTATTAAACAACAAAGGCTGCCTCCGATATTGCCTGCAGTGACGGTCAATGACACCCCCCTCATACTCTATTACTTGTATGTTAACTATGAGTCGTGATACAGCTCAACCCTGCATTGATATAAGATTGATGTGGAAATCTAATCTAAAAACCCTCAGTACAAACAATGTTAATGATTTGTTAATCCTTGGCACTTGTTTATCCTCGACAGACTATTTGAAATAGCCGTCTTCCTCAACCTGAAACCTTATTAGGTGTACGCGCAGATAATATGCGCTATTTTGATTCCTACTAGAGCATGCCTACACTGTGGTAATTGATGATTTTATGAAGTGTAGAGAAGAACATAGCAAGAATGAACTGGAACTAGGAGAATATTCAGGAAACACTTCCCCTTTGGGACGCTGCTCTTGATCGCTACCAATCCTCCCTTCACTGTTTTTCCGGCGGAGTTATTTCTGTATATACAAAGCAACTGTCGTCATCATTTATAGGATTTTCTTATGCATCGTTATCAACTCTGAGTTTTATTCAGTTGAGGATACGCTTGAAAAGAGGATAAACGAACGCTTAGTGCGTATTTAATTTAGTTTGTCGTTTCATAATAATGTAATAATAAACGATCGTGTACTTGAACAAGCTCTTGAATCTGTATGCTCAAAGATTAAGAATAATGAAAACATCACAAACAACGGTAAAATAGGAGCAAACATAACTCCAAACGAATTTAAAGTTTTGTATATTAAACGGGTCATTATTTCTACAAAGAATCACATACATAATACAAAACAATGAGGCTATATCTATTTCTACATTTGCAAGTAAACTATACTACAAAAAATAATCTTGACATGATTTTAATAATTTGCATGTAATATATTATTATTATTTCTAAAAAAGAAAAGTATGTATTAAGTAACTCCACCATTATTTGTAAGTTTACTAATAAAATATAGTGTCCTGACATGTTAGTAAATATTTTATGCATATGTGATGTATTATTATTATTATGTCTAATTTTATATAAATTATATATAAAGTTGTGAGAATGTAATTAATTCTGCCACTATTTGTAAGTTTACTAATAAAAATAATCTCATGACATGCTAATAAATACTGATTGCAGATGTATTTCTATTTGCGTCTCATTCATTTTTAAATTTTTAAGTATACGTCTTAATAAGATGATTGTTTGTATGCCCCACACCAAATAACGCAGGATGTAGGTAAAGGGTAGGGGTAGACACAGACTTTGAAGAAAATTTATCCGTTAAAGTTTATTGTGAGACGATGGAAAAGAGTAATTATCTCCTACACAAAGTATAGGGAAAAGGGAAACGCTGGTAAAGGTTAATTATCACTTACACAAAATGAATATTTTAACTATAAAGATTGAAGTCGGGGGTTTCGATTCCCGATGTTGTTATTACGTTGTTATGACTAAAACAGAATTGAACGGTTGCTGTTAAAATCTATAGTATGACGTCATACATATAACTGGGTATGACGAATATTCCTATATTTCTATATATAGTAAAAATTAATATTTTTTTTTACTGAGCAAGCGTAATGTTTACTCAGGTTTGGGCCAGAGAGATAAGAGATACGTTGGGGTGACTCAACTTGGCATTAGTTCTCATATATAGACACAGAACGGAAGTAATAATAATAGTAATAATAATAATAATAATAGTTAATAATAATAATAATAATTAAAATAACAAGGAATGCTGATTGTGCTAAGCCACACCCACATTTATGTCATCTGATTGGAGGGCACACTCTGGTTGGGAGAGGGATTCACGTGTGTATTTAGGTCCCCTTTATCTTTACTCCCTTCCCCTTATCATCATCCCCTTCCACCACTATATATATATATATATACACACACATATATATATACACACAAAGTTCATATTTATTCTAACACATATATATATATATATATATATATATTATATATATATATATGAATAAAACCACGAAGGAAAGGAAACACAAAATGGTGCTCAAGCGCTTTCGTCTAATATATATATATATATTAGGGTGGTCCTCAAAAACGAATTTTTTATTTTTACTGCTCCCACCTGATAAAGTAGTTCCACTTCATAAAAAAATTACTTTGGCAAAGTTTTTACCAGATCCGATAATATTTAGGGGTGGCTGTCAAACTTTAAATTTTGAACGAAATCCTTAAAATGGGCAAAATCTACAGCATCTAAATTTGCTGGCCACTTGTGGTACCTATCTGAGAAAATGGTGAGATTGGCACTGTTTGATGCTTCTGTATCAGTAGACACAAAAAGATTAATTGTAAAGGGAATTAATGAGACAGAAGGCAGCCTAAAATGTCCTAAACGTGTGAGCCTTCGTCAAGATCATCTCCCAACATTGGATTCCTTGAGCACGAGAAACTCTTTCAAGCTTATACGGGCCCTCAATATCAATACTGCATTTATGCAAAAAGACCCGTCAACATGGGACTCAGATGATGAGTTTCAAGAGGCTCTTCGGAAAGTTGAAAAAATCAAGGTCGTGAACGACAATGCCGAACGCGGGATTGCACTTATCCAGGATTATAGTGGGAAACACACTAAGAATGAAGAACAACTTCAATACCTATTGAAAGTCGTGGAGCAACACAGGAAGAAATATCCTGAACTTACTAAGAAGATCTTAAACAGTGAGCTACAGTGAGTGGTCTTGCCAGCCATGACGATTCAAAATAGTACGTCATCAGTGTTATGTATAACGCTTATAATTTAAAATATATATGCAAAATAAAAATCTTTTAACTACACATTATATCAGTGGTTCCCAAGTGGTGATCCATGGACCCCTGGGGGCCAACTGAGATTGTTCAGGGGGTCAATAGAAAACCCCCGCCTTGCAGTTTTGTGGTAACTTCAAGCTTTGACAGCCACCTCTAATTATTATCCGATCGAGCTCAAATTGAAGCAGAATTATTTTCTTATTAAGTGGAACAACTTTATTGGGTGGGAGCATGTAAATTACAGAGAAAAAATATCGCCTCTATGACGGAGGACCACCCTAAATGATATATATATATATGTTAACCCCTCCGTCTATGGCCCTTGGGTGGTTCGGATCGACGGGGGTTCTAGTTAGGAGGCAGCAACGGATATTTCTTCTATAACATTCTAATTCTTTTCGGTCGCCTCTTGTTAAACTCTTGGCTACAGACTCGCCAGACTGTTATGCCAATATCTTCTATGGTGCTTGGGTTGTCTCTTTCTCTCGCTTTATGGGTCGACGATTATTAATTCTTCTCTTGCTATAATACTCTGATACTTTCTCTTGGTACTAAACTTATCGATTTTTCTTTTATAACTTATCGACTTAACTGACTAAGTTCTTCTGAAGATAGCCCAACTCAAGGGGAAAAATAAAAAGTTTCTCTTACTCTAATTTACTTCTTAAAAATTTACAGTTAGTGCTCTGAATTTACAAGGGTAGAGGTTCGACCTCTTTCGACCATGGCTCAGGCCGGAATCTAAAAAAACGTTAAGGAGGCAAGGGGCCTCTGCCCCCTCCTCGCAGCGAGGCTGCTAACAAGGGAGGCTCGTAATGAAGTGCTATATCAAGTGACTTAATGAAGTGCCGTTCATTTTACAAATACATGTATAATATAAACCTAAATGTTGGGGGAAGACAGTTGAAGGTTAAGTTCCCCCCTTTTAAACACATGATCAGATGTTTGAAAAATTCCAAATAAAAATAACAAAACCTAATTTGTATTTTTCGCCGAGTCTACATTTATGAAGGCGATATAATTTCATAGTAGTACATAAGTACAAATTGAGTACATGACTGAGTACGTATTAATTTTGGTTCATTACAATTACGATTACAATTACCAATTAATTCATATTCACTTATTATTGTTTAATTACACTTCTATTAAAGTACATTCTTACATTATATATTAATTCATTGCATTCAATTACAGTTTCATTGAAGTACATTACAAGTTATTATTAATTACAGTTTCATTAAAGTACATTACGTCGTTTACCATTCTTAGTGTTTTTATATATTTATATATGGTTATACTAGATGGTTATACTAGATGGTTATACTATATGGTTATACTATATGGTTATTATATTTGGTTATTAGTACAAAACAAGTACATGAGACATGACACACATGACATAACATAACGCATGATAAAGTTATAAATTCGAATCGAGCGAAAGGAGACTTTTTTTTATCTTTGAAGCGTTCGATTCTGCCAGTTAGCGGAATTTGATAACTTACTAAGCATTTTCGAGTTCAATGCGGGAGGTGATATAATAAAAAATAATAATGAAAAAAAATAATACGAGAACGTATTTTTGCGTTTTCGAACGAAGGCATGAAGTTTTGCATTTCATAGATTGACACGAGTAAAAATGAATATTTAATAAAATTTATATAGGATAATGATCAAGATAAACTATGGACGTATGGGGGCGGGGATATGGTCGAATAATAGTTATATTTATACTACATAACATATAAATAATGACTTCTATAGAGTGTACAGTTTTTATTATGATGATAAAGAATTTTCATACATTGCATACTAGAGATATAATGAAGGGAAATTAATGACGGGAAAAGGTGACGTCATAGTTATTGAATTTGTACGTATAGTACAAATCATTATTAGGAAGATTTAGAAGAACGAATTAGAGACAAAGAGTGGGTATTAATGACTAAGAAGTACAACTGCCGGTTCCAATCTTGTTACATGCAATGTGTATGCATAATCTAGGGTCGAGGGTGAGATGGAAGACAATCATAATTAATTATAATAAATTCTATAACAATGAAAAATGGAAAATAGATACGACTAAACCATAGAAATGGTAGATAATAGGGTTGTGACATAAACAAAAATAGGAAGCTACAAATAAAATTTTTATCCAAAACACGCTTAGGCAATTTTGGTTTCTTATGTAAAAATGAATATGGATTATTCATTGTTCATTTTTAATATATATATATTATATATATATATATATATATATATATTATATATATATACACAAAAAAATATTATTTTTATATGTATGTTTTCCTAATGACCATTCTCCTTATCAAACCCTTTGTTTACACTTATTAACCCTTGTTCACATAGCTGTGATTAAAATTTTGCCTTTCTCTCCTTTTCCTCTCTTTTACCCTTTTATCCCGTTTATTTTCTTCTTTTTCCCCCTGACCTCAATTTCTTATTTCCAGCAGTTTCCCCCTCTTTTACCCTCTTAGCACTGGCACTGGCACTCCCCTCGTTTCCATGGAAACCAGTCGGCTCAAACGCCAACATACTAGTAAAGGTTTAACTGTGTTTTGTGGATAACAGAATTGAAGTCTATAACAGCTGTGAGAAGAAAGTTCACTGGTCATTACCAGAAAGATGCACCACATAGGAACTCAGTAAACAATTGGCTGAAAAAGTTTAAAGAAACTGGGTCAGTGAATAACAGAACTTGTTTCGGGAAGCATCAAATCAGTGAGAAGACTGTGGGTGTCGTCCAGGAAATCGGAAATCATTGCGACGTGCATCGGATGGACTAAACAACCGCAATCAACAATGCGCAAAATTCTCAAAATGAATTTCTGTGAACATACGTACAAAATTCAGCTGGTTCAGATATTACTGGAAGATGACTACTCTGTAAGGATAGATTTCTGTGAACATTTCCAATAAAAAAAATCAAGAATTCTCCTGGATTTCTAGACGAGATGACATTTTCTGATGAAGCATTCCACATTAGTGGCAAAGACAACCGCCACGATTGCAGCATTTGGGGGACAGAGAAACCTCACGAAGTCTGGCAATATGAAAGAGACTAACCAAAAATTAATGTCTGGCGCTCTCTCAGAAAGTCATGCAATATTTATTGGTCCTTTCATTTTTGAAGAACCAATAGTCAGTGGTGAACGTTACCTTGCAATGTTGCAGAATTTCTTTATACCTGAACTAAGATGATTAAATCTTTCAGAGAGTACCTTCCTTCACCAAGACGGAGCTTCCTGCCCCAGTGCTTTGAATGTGCGACAGTTCTTGAATGAAGTCTTCCCAGCCAAGTGGACCGGTAGAGGTGCACCAAATGCTTGGCCAGCTCGTTTATTTGACCTGTCCCCAGTGGACTACTTTTTATGGGCTCATTTTAAAAGTCGTTTTTCGCATCAAAACCACATTCTTTGGATGAACTTATTGCCAGGATCATAAATGCAATTCAGGAATTCACTCAGTAGTATTGGAAAATGTTTTCAAGGTTTTGGAAAATCTGATTGAGTGATGTATCGAGAAAGATGGCGGTTATGCTGATGTCCAGAAATTTGTAATGTAGTGTGTAAAAAAACTTTAATAGTTATGCTTTCATATGTAGCTGACATTTTCTTTCTATAAAGTGTACAGTTTCGCTTATTATTCGTAGGACACTCTTGAGAACAGATAGCGACACCTGGCATATATTTGTTGTGTGTACTGCAAACGATTGTAACATTTTATGAATGAATCTGGGTGAGTGAGCGTAGATTGGTTGGTTGACTCATTGCCTAATGCCTTCAGAACATAATTATTTCGATTCATCACTCCTCAGGAAACAAATGAATAATTAAATATAAATTCAAGAAGAGGATATATATTAACAATGACGTGAATAAAAAATGGTGTTGTAAAAACTAAAAAAAACCTTCGGACGTGATGACAGTGTTCATGGTATTGGTAAGCCTGTCATCCTGAACGAACAGAGCCGTTGGTAGGCATTATTGCACCCTGAGCGAATTCCAAATTGATTCATTTATTTATTTACATTTAATATTGAACATAGATCTAGATATTATTTTGTGTTATAACAAAGACAGAGCAAAAACCTCATTATGTAAATACAAATATAGGCGGTTTATGAATGGAAAAACAATGTTTTGAGGCATATTAAATTTTAATAACATTATAACATTATCAGATTGATGGGTATCTGTAGGTTTCATACGTCACTGCTAAAAATATCTTCCAATTGGCAAATGGACGACAGCTGAATGGATACTACTGGTATGGCATTGTTATATCCGGAGCAAATGCTATTTCTAGATCAGCAACACTGATATAGTAATAAAGACTAGTAAACGACATGGAGTTCACTGCTGTTCACGCTCATATTGTTTATCTTTATGAACACAGATATTACAATATAATTACCTGTATTGTCCTTTAGATATATATGTCTGTGTTATATGTTGTTGGATTAGGTTGTCTCCCCTCCACCTACACGTTCCCCCATTTGGGGTACCCTGACTATCACTGCGGCGTTGCCACATGTACGAAGTCGCCTGTGAGGCGAGGAACATTACATATGTGGGCAACTCTACATATATGGCTTTTGAAATGAACTATTTGTTTGGAGGCGTATTTAGGAAGCAATACATACGCTACGACAGTTATTGTTTTTATATTAAAAAAGCATTGGTGGTTGAAGCAATAATAAACATTTAAAATACGCTCCAAAATAAATGGTTTCCTTTAGAATGCATATCTTGGTTACCAGGAAATGTTTAAAAATTTTAAATTGCTGCGTCTGTCTTTCATAAATTTTTTTATACACGAGTACGGAGGACGGAACTTATACAACCAGGTGTGTGTATATATATATATATATATGATATACACAGACCGTGCATGGAACAAGGAACTCCTCTAGGAAAATTAAATCCACTATAGTCCGAATAAGTAATGGTAAATGACAAACACTATATCTATATACGTGTACTGTATATAACTTCTGACATACATCAAGTCATGCTCAATACTGTAATTTGAATGTAGAAATGTTACGTTAAAACCGTTTATCGTTTATACCATAATTGCGAGTTCAGTAATAAACACCTTTTCAATAATTGAATGAAACTAAAAGCGGTACATGAGAGAAAACTTTAGTAATATTCACAGTACAAGTTTCGACACTTAACTTTTCATTTGTAAGAGATGAAAGATATTTCAGAATCTTTATTCGGAAAAGAATCCAAGTGACAGATTTTAAAATTTTTAGTTATTTGATATGACATTAATATATTATCAGTACTCTTATGTGAATATGCCCTTGGAAGCATGGGGGCTTTTAAAGCAAACCTAATGGCATTTACATCATTTATTACATAAAAATAGTAAAAGTGGCAAGTTCGTACTAGTAATGTGATAAAAAATAATAATAACAGCAATAATAATAAATACAATATAAAGTTTACAAAATGTTATATAATTTTAGAATAAATGATTTATTGTATACTTAGTTGTTGTTGTTGTTTAGCCGATCAGCCCACCCTGATCGAGCAAGCCGGCGGCACGCAGGTAACCGATCGCCCTCTCCGGAGTGGACCAGAGGTCCAGCGCACTAGTGATGTTGTGTTGTGTTCTATGTTGTGCTAGAGTGGTACAGTCTGTCATAATGTGTTCAATTGGTTGTGGTGTGTCCTGGCACATGTGGCAGGTGTCGTCTGTGATGTTGTCTACTCTGTGTTTATATGTCTGTAAGTTTGGGTGATGTCCACATCGGAATCGTGCTAAGTTAACTCGATCCGATCTGCTCATGCTGATCTCTGACCTGTTAATGGGTGGCGGTTTCGCACCTAGGACCGCATTCGGACCGAGTCGTGTCAGTGCTTTGTGGGTTAGGTGTCTGTGTGTGTGTGTGTGTGTGTTTTCTGCACTGTGTTCCACTCATATCTAAATGTTCCCTAACTTTCAGTATTTTTGTTTCTGTGTGCGGGTGTTCTATTGGTGTTGTTTGAGTGCATCCTGTAATGATACGAAGTGCGTTGTTTTGTATTTTCTGTAGTGTTTATGTGTGTGTTTGAGATAATGGGTGCCCAGCATGGGCTAGCATAGTCCATAACTGAGCGAATATATTGTTTGTATATGAGTGATGTTATTTCCAGTTGGTGTCCAAAGTGTGTGGCTGTTAATACCTTAAGCGTGTTAAGTTTTTAATGTCCTGAATGTGGTTTGCAAAAGATAATGATGTGTTGTATGTGACCCCAAGTATTTTTGTCTTGTGAGTGTGTGGAATGTTGGTGTTGTTTAGTGTAAGCTGTGGAGTTATCTGGTGTTCTTTTATATTGCTTGTAAGCAAGGTGATGGCTGATTTTGTGTGCGCTACATGAGTCTATTGTGTGAGTGAGCCAGTCTTGTATACTGTTTATGTATGTTTGTAGGTTATTTGTAGCGCTGTCGATGTTGTTGTGGGCGGATGTTAGAGTGATGTCATCTGCATATGATGATAAGGTAAGCTTGTTAGCTATGGGTGTTGGAATGTCATGCCTGTATAAGTTGAAGAGTGTTGGTGAGAGAACAGAGCCTCGAGGGACCCCGTTCGGGAAAAGCTTGTTTTTGGATGACTTGCCATTAAATGTGACATGTAAGTATCTTCCTGAAAGATAGTTGCTCAGTCACCTTTTGGTGTTATTGTGCATGTTTGTGTTGAGTATTTTGTTTATGAGAGGGAAGCGTGGGATAGCATCAAATGCTTTACTAATGTCTATTGTTGCTAATAGTGTACGTTGAGCTGGTCGTCTGGAGTTGATGCCATCCATGATGTGCTGCGTGAGGTTAGTGAGTAATGTAGTTGAGTGGTGATGTCTGAATCCATGTTGAGTAGGCGATTGTGATATGTGTGGTTGGTGATTTGTAAGGTTAGTCTTTCTGTTATTTTGGAAGGTGTGCTTAGTAAAATAATGGGTCTATAGGAAGCTGGTTCTGTTGGACTTTTGTTTTGTTTGTGCTTCAGAGATAAAAATGTGTTTCCTATTATGAATTTTGGGGTGCTGAAAACGAATATGACCATAAAAACAGTCGATTGGCTACAGTTTCCAAGAAAATTTAAGTTACACATTTTGCGTATATGTATACCATATATTAGTAACATACCTGTATAATGCAGTCACTTCTATTGATTCAACCCGTCGCTTCTTTGCTTGTCTCTTGTATTCAACTTCTGGAGCATCTCTTGTTATTGTCCAGCAGTAGTCTGCTAACAATGATGGACTCCATTTCCCCTGGTAGCGTTTCTCCATCGCTGAGATATCCTGGTGGAAACGTTCATCATGTTCATTGCTGACTGCTCCGCAGTTGGCAGGAAAAAATTCCAGGTGCGAATGGAGTAAATGTATCTTTAAAGACATATTGCAGCCCATTTTTTGATAGAACAACAGCAGGTTTCCCACCAGCTCCCTGTAATTGTCAGCTTTGGTATTTCCGAGAAAATTGGTTGCTACTAACCGGAAAGCATTCCACGCTGTCTTCTCCTCACCACCTAGGATACGGTCGAACTCCTCATCTCTAAGAAGCTCGCGAATCTGTGGACCAACAAATACACCCTCCTTGATTTTTGCTTCACTGAGCTTTGGGAATTTACCACCGAGGTACTTAAAAGCTGCCCCCGTTTTATCCATAGCCTTAACAAAATTTTTCATGACGCCCAGTTTGATGTGTAAGGGTGGTAACAAAATCTTGCTCGATTCTACAAGTGGAGGATACTGAACATTTTTTGTTCCAGGTTCCAATGAGTGTCGGAGTGGCCAATCCTTCTTGATGTAATGAGAAGTCCTAGCCCAACTATCGCATTAACACAGAAAACAGCAATACTTAGTGTAGCCCGGCTGCAGTCCAAGCACGATAGCAACAACTTTCAAGTCACCACAAACCTGCCACTGATGTTTGTCATAGTTTATGCAGTTCAAAAGTTGCTTCATGTTGTCATATGTTTCCTTCATGTGGACTGCATGACTAACTGGAATTGATGGCAATACGTTGCCAACATGCAACAAAACAGCCTTTAGACTCAACTTCGATGAATCAATGAACAGTCTCCACTCATCAGGATTGTGAATAATGTTGAGAGCTGCCATCAGACCATCGATGTCGTTGCAAGCTACAAGGTCACCTTCCATGATGAAGAATGGGACAAAATCTTTTTGACGGTCACGAAACTTACACACTCTAATATTTTCAGCGAGGAGATTCCACTGCTGCAATCTGGAGCCCAACAGCTCTGCCTTACTCTTTGGCAGTTCTAAATCTCTGATAAGGTCGTTTAATTCATTCTGAGTTATCATGTGCGGTTTAGAAGATGTCAAGTTATAAACAAACAAATTCAAGGTCTTGTGAAGTTGAAGGCTCACAAGTTTCGCAGGTTCCTTCATTCTCCTCGTCCTCTGACTCCAGGAGACCGAGTGTGGGGGCTCAGCAACGGGTAGTCCTTCGCCTGAGATACCGGGCGTATAGCAGAGGGTATATTCGGATATTGTAAAATCTACTTTTTCTTCTTGCAAATACCTTTCTTGACTGGAGGCACCATGCAGAAGTAACAATTGCTGACATGATCTGTTGGTTCCCTCCACACCATTGGCACTGCAAAAGGCATAGATTTCCATTTCTGATTCAACCACTGGCGATGGTTTGTTGCACAAGTATTGCAGCATATGTGTGGGGGTCCAGCTCTTGACCTGATCTCCAATCTTACAGCCAAAATAAAGGTGATAGCCTTTCCTAATCACGGCGGTTGTAGCACGCTTTTGTGATGCAAAAGTCAATTCTCCACAAACATAACGGAAGTTATCTACACTGTTCACGCAATTACGAGGCATCTTTGTTCAAATTAGGCTGAAAAAAATTCAGTTTCAAAAGCAAACACTAAGAAGAGTTTGACAAGGGTGCACTGTATGACTTCCGCGAATGAACTGATGCTGTGGCGTATATGTAGACGCCTGTGACACATCGACGCCTTGACTCTACTGCGCTTGCATGCGCGTAGTTATATTTTTTTTTATTTTTATAAATTAATGTAATTACATTGCATTTTAATAATTTCAAATTAGGTAAGGTTAAGTTAGGTTAGTATTCCATTTATATTAATATCAAAAACATCATGGGAAGCAATATGTTAAAATGATCCAATCTATTTTTTAATAAATAATTTACAAATACATACTGTAATAGATAAATTTAAAATTACATTTTATTGTATATATATGTATATATTTACATTAATTTATTAAAATAACAAAAATATAACTACGCACATGCGCAGTAGAGTCAATGCGTCGATGTGTCACAGGCGTCTACATATTACGCGACAGATGCAGTCCAGTTAGTAGGGTGCATGGTTGCCTGATATCTTTATAAATAGAGCCAATTGGCAATTTTAGGCATCATTTTCGTATTTAGTGACCCAAAAGTAGTAAAGATTGACTACTTTTATTTCCGAAGCATTTTGGCTGTAGACTAGTGTAATTTTACCTTGTTTCCATATGTCAGAAATAATACAGTGTTGGTATGAATATGAGCTGATATTTGTGAGAGATAGTATTCCCTGTGGGACCAAGTGTTTAAGGTGTATGTTCAGACCCGGATCTAGGGGTGGGCTATGTGGGCTGCAGCCACGGGCCTCGCATTTGAGAGGGGCCCCCAAATTTTCTACATTATTTATTTTAATTTTAGGTTTTTACATTTATTATTATTTCAGATTTTTTATTGTGAGGTGAAATGTCTAAGCGATCTTACGAAAGTGGAAGTAGCAAACGAAAGAAGGCTACTGCAAAAGCTGAGTCTCTACAGAAGGTCATCGCAGAAACAAAGTCTATTAAACAGTACTTTGCGGCTACTGCCACTACGTCTAGCTCTGAAGATTCTGCTTCGCCTGTCACTGAAGGTGCTACTTCGTCTATCCATGAAGCTGTTCCAGCGTCTGTCCCTGTAAATGTCCCTTCATCTACCTTGGAAACAGAAGGGGCCTCAACGTCGCAGCAATCCAAACCGCTGATTTTGTGTTGGATGTTGGACTATGGTTGCAGCCTGTACAACCAGAGATACAAGCTCAACTAATTGAATCTGAGTCGGGAGAAGGAAAATGTCCACTTCGGTTACGCTGCCAGCATAAGGACGCCAATTTCTCAGCATCAAAGCGTGGTTACAAAGATCAGCATCGTTATTTTGGACAAAATATGTTTATTCGCGTGCATCCATTGACAAAAAAAAAACAGAACGTTCATGGCTTTGTTACTCACCCGCAACTGGTAAAGCTTTTTGCTTCTACTGCCGCCTATTCTCAGCTGGAAATACTGATTTCGTCAATGGATTTGATAACTGGAAGCATGCTGGTCTAATGATGGAACGACATGAAAAAACACAAATGTACTGGAATTCTACAATTGCATTTGCACAACGTGTTTCTGCGCAAGGCTGCATTGATGAGAAACTTGAAACAAGCCTCAGGATGGAGAAAAGCTATTGGGTATCCATTCTGGAGCGTTCGCTCAATGTGATTTTGTACTGTGCTGAACGTGGGTTGCCTTTGCGTGGGGAAGATGAGGTTTTTGGTAGGGAGAATAATATGTTTGTTCTAAAAACTAAATAAATAAAGTAAAGTAATATGTTTGTTCTGAAAACCTTAATCCTTATATAATAAAAATTGTAGCCAAGGGGGGCCCCCCAAAAAAAAAGTAGCCACGGGCCCCCATTCTTCTAGATCCGGGCCTGTGTATGTTAGATATGTTGTCTGGTCCAGTAGCCTTCGAATTCTTAATGTTTTTGATCTTGGTGGTCTGGTCTGTATTGAAAGGTGAAATGGTCGTGTCGAGTCTGTAGGTTTTTTTGTGTCTGGCTGTTTGTCTGTCTGCGTGTTTCTGGTTGTTGTCTATGTTTAAGTGACTTATTATCTTTGCGTAGTGATTAACTAGAATGTTAGCTTGTTGTGTATATGTTGGGATATTATTTTGGCTGCGACTCATAGCCGCGTGTGAGGTGTGAATGCTGCTGTTAGAGTGGGTAATGCTGTTTATAGTCTTGTATAGCCTGGGTGTATCTGTGGAGTGGTTTAGTGTTGTTATGAATTCCCTAAATGTTTCTGTTTGTTTTACTTTGAGTTTGTTGTTTATTTCTGTGTTGAGCTGTTGTATCTGCTGTTTTATGGCTTCTGTGTGTAGTGTTTGTGTGTTATGTTTGAGGTGGTTACGTTGCCTTATGAGGTGGGCTATTTCTCTAGTGTAATTTGGGTTGTATTTCCTAATGTTGCCCTTGGGTATGTATTTGTTTGCATTATTGATGATCTGATTAAATGTCTTGAGTGTTGTATTGATGTTTATGATGGGTGTGCTGTTTAATGTGGTGAATTGTTCCTCAGTCTGTATTTTGAACTGTTCCCAATCAGCTTTCTTTTAATTTCTGTAGGTGTGCCTAAGGCTGTTGGGTCAGAGTGTAGAACGTGTTGTAATGATGATGGGCAGGTGGTCTGATGACAGTTGTTTTTCTGTTCTCCAGTGTGTATGTGTTGCTAGTGAGGGGGAACAGAACGTTATGTCTGGGGAGGAATTTGAGTATCCTGCTTGATGTGGTATGTGTGCATGTTCTTCTGTATTGTTAAGAATGAAGAGGCTGTTTAGTTGTGTGGCTATGTTGGCGCCTCTGGTGTTGCTTTGGTTGTTGAGGTATCAACTAGTGTCTTTAGCGTTGAAGTCTCCTCTTAAGATGACATTAGTGAGAGAGGCCAGATTGTGTAACTGTGGATTGTAATTGGCTGGCACCTGAGGTGAACGAACTATCTGGTGGGATGTAAACTGTTGTGTCTTACGCGTGTTTTAATGTTAACTGCCTGTATTTCTATCGTGTTATCTGCTTGGATTGTGTTTGTAATGTTTTGGGTGGCATCAGTGTAGCTAATGCTTTTACGTAAGTGATGAGTCCACCCCCGTGACCCCCAGTACGATCTTGACGGATCGCCTTGAAGTCAGGGATGGTTGGTGTTTTGTGTGTGCGTTTTAGTTTTGTTTCTTGTATAAGTGCTATGTGAATGTTTTGTTTGTGTACGAATTCCCTAAGCTGCATGATTTTGTTTGTGAGGCCATCTACGTTGTACTGTAATGTGTTAATATTATACTTCTGTATGTGTCTCATGGTGCTCTTGTGTCTATGTCTTTGTGTATGGTGACATGTGTAAGTTGTAGTGGGGCCTGGATTAGTCTTAATGTCGCCGGAGAGTAAGAATAGTCCGGGGAGCACGCAATTTCTCCCCGTAAATGAAAAAATGGCACGCTGAGAATAGGTCCGGCCCCGGAAGCCGATCGGCACTCTGATCGTGCCACGCAACAGGCCGTCGACTGCCAGTCTGGCCAACCGTACACAGCCCGCTGCACGGAGATTTGAGGAAGCTTGGCCACCAGCGCGTTGATGTTTCGGTTTGACGTCGCCTCTACTTCGCGTTGACGTGTCCCGCGCTGGAGGATAAAGCCACTGTTAGAAGCTTCCTCATCAGCTGCTAACACCTTTTTCACATTGTTCTAGCTAACTGTTCAGAGGTTTTTTATAAACAAATTTCAGTTTTCTGCTCAAAACGGCTCTTTCTATTTTTAAAATTGTTTATTCAAGGAAGGAAGATGTTGACTTCTATTTTGCGGCAACAGTTGATGATATTTATATTACTTTATTGATTAATGAAAATGATTAGGCTCTTCAAGTTATAAAAGATTTCTTTCGTAATAATTGATAAATACGAAACACAAAACGTATATGCAAACAGGATGATGATGCTTAGACTACTCAAGTTGAAGTAGTTTTCTCTTTCTCATATATTGTATCGACGTAATACTGTAAATATATTTCAAGTTTCTGCATAAATAAACTTGTTTTTCACAGAAAACAAAGACTTCCCTCAATCTTCTATCACATCCAAACCAGTTGTCTGTATACTTAGTAGAAAATAAATGATGCTTAATAAAAAAATATAAAAACAATAAATTATGAAATTATCATATTTTAAATAGTTGTTTATAAAGTGGGAACTTCATTACTGTGGTAAAAATGGTAATAGTGAACTTATCCATCATTAGTAGATAATGAGGTGGTTTTTAGTGATTTGTGAAATACATTTAGTGATGAATCTTCCCTGATATGCATGGGAATTGCATTCCATACATCTGCGCCTTTGAAAGAGAGTGTATTTCCTGCAATTTCTATTGTATAGTTAAGTTTGTGCATCCCTGGTCAGTCTGGTGTTATAACCAGGGGTGTATTGCATTGCTGCGAGAGCGCACGGGAGCGCCGCTCCCGCACCTCCATTCATCCAAATTTTATTTATTTATTTTTTTTTTTTAGTTGATACTTGGAAGTTGGGAACAAATAGACTGAGATGAAAGCACTGGCTTCTAATTGTGATTTCAAATTTGGTTTACTTAGTTAAAAGACATATTTTTATTAAAATAGGGAGCCAAATTTTCCCCCTTAAATATGATTTGTAATTGAAAAAATTGGATGAGTTAATTATTACGCCTCGGTATACTACCGTAAAATTCGTGTACTCAAGTTCTCGCTCATTCTGGGTAGTAACCTGATTAACTGATTACCGATACAAGGAAATAATAGCAGAATTTAAAATTATGGGTAAGCCCCGGCACACCTAAGCTATTCCATGTAAGTCATTATAGGATCATTGTAGAGGGCCTGAGCTAAGATGCTATTTGATGTAGCAGTCCTACGCGAGGCTTCGCCCCCTACCGAACCTCAGCCTAGAGCTTGAGGTCAATCCTGGATCTGGGTTAAACCCAACTACCCCCAAGGACTGAGGACCCGGATTAGGCGGCCGCCCCCGCCTCCTCCCGCCCCTCATGCCACGCCGTTTCCGAAACCTCCAGGTGTTAACCGATCCCCCAAGATTTCTGACAACTACGAGTTTCATAACGCCGGCTACAAGGCCTAAGGCCTTAAGGCTTAAGGTCTTGTACAGAGCCTGTGTAAATGAAACCAGGCCACGAGATGGCTAGCGACGTCACTTTGGCAAACTGACAATCCTAATTTTGCTGTCGTGCCCAATCGAGGGCCCATTGCCTAACGTCTGGCTCGTCGTAACGACGAACCTTACGTAGGTGGGTCTCCTGAAGGGTCGTGCAGCAAGCGTCCGCTATGATATGGGCGTCGATGATGGTAACTTCACTGTTACGCGCTTCCCCTTCCCGTGAAGCAGAATGGAGAAGTGGCGGATTTCTGGCTATTCGGGCGAAGAACGGTCTTTTCCGTCTCAGCGGCATAACAGTCCAACAAAGACTGCAAGCGGACCGGAGACGTACTAAGAAGAACCACGTCGTCTGCAAAGGCGAGGTGGCTCACGCGCTGATCCCCTAATGGGACTCCAACGGCATCGCTGAGCTGTCCCAATGACCACTTGAGAACTGCACTGAAAACTAGGGGAGACAGCGGGTCTCCCTGCCACACACCCCTCCGTATTGGAAGACGTTCCTCCATCAACCACATGGATGCCCCTTGATAAGTTGCAACCATGTAGTTGACTAGAGGCGCTGGAACGCCGACCCTCAGTAAAGCTCCGGGAATGCTCTCGTGAGAGACACTATCGAAAGCTTCAGCCAAGTCTACGAACGCTCCGTGCAGTGGGTGACCCAGGCCTTTGACCTGAGCAGTGACTGTTTGGAGAACCAAAACGTTCTCAGCACAGCCATCATCGCGCACGAAACTCCGCTGTCGAGAACTCAGTAACCGCGCGTCGTGGCACCTACGGGCTAGGATCTTCTGGAAACAAGGCACGATCGCTGAGCTCATCGTTATAGGGCGATAGTACCCTCGCCCCTCGGGAGTGGCCTTTTTCGGAATGAGAACCGTCCGGGGCTCCCGAAAATGGTCCGGAAGAGCCCCACCCACCAAGAAGCAGTTAAAGGCCACAGCAAGCGCCTCCTTACTGTAACCCCTCACGCTCCCCAGAGTCACCCCGTCAGGGCCAGGAGCCCCGTCTTTCATGTTCCGGACAGCCCATTCAACCTCGGCCGGCGTGACCGGCTCTATGAGGTTCCACACGGGCAGCTTATGAACGGGTTGGCGCGGATCGCGAACGGAGGGGGTGCCGAATACACCTCGCCAGAAGGTAGTTTTCGACTCCGTCCCGACTTGGTAGGACTGCCAATAGGACTTCTTCAGGACTACAGACGCGGCTCTCCCTCTGTTCCGCACCCATAGTCACTGGATCATACTCCACTCCATATGTCTGCGTATTCAACGAGAGCGTGGTACCTCGACGTGATTGTTGTTAGGGCGTCCGGCGCCAGCGCGCCAACCGCCATCCCCGGGAGGACGCCGCCTGTTTTCAGCAGGTGCGGGTGTACTGCGTCCGCGGTTGTCTACCGGCGAGCGACGAGCCCCCGAAGCAGGTTGACCGGGACCGCCTGCGGCCAGTCTGTCCAAGACAGAACAGGCGAGGGGGAGCCAAGCCTGAGCCGCTTGGTGGGCGAACCCATCCCAATCACGGAGTCCATCTACTCCGTCTCCCCAAATCACTGGGCCATTGCCAATTGCCAAAGCTAATCTCTCTAACCACTCATTTTCTGGGTCCTCACCTAGGATTCCCCCTGGCCGAACATCCTCGGCTCCCTCCACGTCCCGCCCTGCCGCCTCGTCCCCCCTCCGTACCCTTCTGGGTAAGAAGAGGTCTCCCCATTAGAGGACGCCGACGAGTCAACAACGAACACAGACTCGTCGCCCTCGGACTCAGAAGAGGAGGAGGAGGTGTCGCTCTTCCCGATGACCGGAGCTAGACGGCGGGCCACGTCGCGGCCGCACCCCATCCCGGGGCCCGAGTTCCATAGGGATCACGGGCTGAACCGGAGAGGAGGCACGGCCGGCCTGGGTGTCCGCCGCCAACGGCCCTTTCTCGATGGTGCTCCATGAGCTCCAGAACACGCTCCCGGTACTGAGGCTGCTTTCGCCTCGCCTTAATCGATTCGAGCGTTCGATCAGGGAAGAGATCGTGAAGGGCCAGTTGATGAACAGCTGACCCCCTCTATGTTCGAGGGTCAGCCGTGCCTCCGTATCGGCCAGGCCTTCCTCTTCGGCAGGTCCCAGCGTCTCTTCACTTCTGCGAGTTGCACCCCAGCGAAATAGTCGTCGTTGTGCATTGCTCGGCGGTGCACTCCCAGGCCTATCTTCATCGGAAACGGACATGAGTACTCAGGATAATCGAAGACAGGAGGCTGCGCCGCCCCTAGGTTGTCCTCCATCCCCGCCCCCGCAGTCCCGTCGGCCGCAGCACGACGGGCTAAACGACGATGGTCGGCACTTCACAGAAGCACTACTGCGGGGTAGAATCTACTCCAGTAACAGACGATCGCTGGTGAAGATGGGTGACGACATTAGTACCTTGGACGTAGTCCAACCCCACGGCAGAGCCAGACTCTCACCACGAGGAGGTGTCATCAACGTCGCCACGGAATTTGCCATAACACCCCTGGTTATAACCAGTGGTGTAGTGGGGGCGCAACGGCGTTCCTGCACCTTTTTTTTACATTTTCACTCCAATAAGACCATACCTCTGAATAACCCAACACCATTGAACATTTGTTTAAAATCATGATGCATGATTTAAAAAAAATGCATCCAATGTATCTAATTTTAAGCTATGTACTGTATGTTGCACAAATTTTGATGTAACTAATGAGATAATAGGTAAGTTTAATGCTAGCATTTCTTAAAATTTATCTTACAAACTTTAGCTTTGAATATCAGTTACAGTTTAACTGTCTCAACTATATGCCAATGAAGGAATATAGATTTTAATATTTGTATTTCTGAAATAGAGAATGTATGTACTCTGGTCTTTATTTTAAGCTTGGAGTACACTACTGTACATATATATTATATATATATATATATATATAATATATATATATTAGGGTGTCTCTTATTTTCGAAGTGTTGCTTTTTTAGGTTGCGCCCCCTCAACCAGTTCCATTGGTTGAAAGAACATCACATATAAAATTTTGTTTGGATTCAACAATTTTAGAGGTCGCCCCCGCTTATTAAAGTTCATAAAATATAGCTATTATTTATGCAATTAATATTTGAAATTACTAGCAGTTGTCAAGTATACTAAACATATGTTTTTAATTAATTAATCATCATATTTATGATGAATTCAATTAAATGAATATATTAGAGATAATTGTCAAGTTTGTAGCTGAAAATATTGCTTGATAAGACAAGATCAACCTGTTTAAACATGTTTCATCAAGAATGCTCCAGATTATGTTGCAATTGTTTATTTGTCATCATTCAGTGTTCTGCTGTCATAAGTAAAAGGTGTGTAACTGTGTATCACTATACTTCTTTTTTGCTATTATCAGATAATAAACTATGTTATTTATATTTTTCACAATTATTTATACTGATTTTGTTATTAGTGTTTGAAAAAAATTTAATGAATTTAATGAAAAAATTAGAATTTATGCTCTTATACATATATTATGAAGTTTTAAACAATGTTGCTATTTGTCACAAAGAATTTAATTTAGTTCAATGGAAATTTTACCTGACATGTGTTTCATGATCTGTGTTTCTATCAGTGGCGTCACTAGAGGGGTGCGGGGGGTTTTTGTGCAGTGTTTGAGCAGAATTTATTATTTTTTATAAAAATATCCCTGTAGTTAGTTATAACAACAAAAACATTTTTCGTAAGCCCAGCTTACATGTATCAATATACCTACAAGGCTAAAACTCTATGCTAATTTACTTTTTGAACTTTCTAATGCGCTCTGGTCAGAGCTGTCATTATTACCCAATTACAATGACGCTTCGAATCACGTGGTTTCGTCTGCACGCTCTACAAGCACGCGCTGTTGTTTTCGTTGCTGCTGGTGTTTTTATAGTCGCTGATTTTGTCAAATTTTCTGTTGTTTTAGCTACAATATTGTGGTAATTAGTATTTGTGAACCTATATCAATAACTTTTTTGAGAATGAAGTAGTAATTAAAGGAAAAGAAGGAGAAAAATAAAAAAAGGCTTCCGCTCAGTTGTTGCAGCCTCTGTCTTTATGATGTTGCAGCCTCAAATTTATGAGTATATTTCCATATGCATTTGTCTACAACTTCTACATTATTTGGGCCGTTATTGATTATGCAAACCTAATCCATTAATGTATCTCATGTGACGGTAAAGTTTAACGTTAAAATGAACATAATTTTGATGTAGTTCTTAAACGTTTTTACTTCGAATTCTATTGTTTTCTTACCGAATTTTCACTTTAACCACATGAAACTATGTAAATGTAAATACATTTAGGCTTTGCGTATGATATTGTAATTTAAAGGAGTAATTTTAATTTTGCTAGTTGTTTATGTCACTACTATTGCCATTACATTCAGTGATATACGGGAATTACGATTTACGAGTAACATTAGTACAAAAAACATTACTAAGGATTCTGTATGGTCTGGTACGGGAGGAGGTCCATGGGGGGGTGGGTGACACCATGAGTTACCGCACTGGGTGACACCAACCCTAGTGACGCCACTGTTTCTATTTCCAATAAAATAGCAAAATATAAATTTCTACTACAAAAATATTTACTCCTTGTTTCTTAGATTAAAAAATAATAGAATAATAATTGAGAAAAATACGTTAGATTTATAAAATAGACCAAATTAACTGTTATGTCTACCAAATTTTTTATTTTTTTTGTAATTTAAAAAAGTCAAAACAGTGATTTAGCCCTGCTCTACAAAACCATAACACTACATTAATATTTTGTTTTCTTATTTTGTAGATGAATACAAGAAGACCATTCTATTTGCTCGGATCTACAGTAGATGATATTAAAGGCTCAAAGCTGCCCCCATATAGGCAAGCTTTTGGTTATTTTATGCACCTCCACAGAGAGAAAAACATGACAATCCGCGATGCTCTGCGTCAATCTATTCGAGCCACAATAGTTATCTGGGATAAGGCCAATATTCCTACTCAGCAGGAACCTCGTGCCATGAAGAAGTTAGAGAATTTCTTTAACGAATGGACTTGCTTAAAGAAGCATGCTTCCAGAACAAGCCAGAGCCATAAAACCAAGGAGGCTGATTTTGTAGAGCGATTGGAAGATCTCTTTGACATCGCCCATGGAGACGCTGAGAAGCTGATCAAGAATCGTGAGGACTGGGAGTTCCTTCAACTGCAAAGACAAAAAGGTCGTCCTGGCTCAATCGGTGGTGTGGACACTGTACATCTTCACCGCACAAAAAATGCAGTGAAACGGTTGGAAGCTGAGGCAGAGAGAAAAAGAAAGTCAGAATCTTTGATGGAGGCGTCTACTAGTCAAGTTGTACTGGCTTCTTCCACATCTTCCAGCAACACTGATGAAAGTGAGAATGAGGAGGAGGAGCCCAAAGGAGCTTGTGCTTTACCAAAATCTAAGAAAAAACGAGGCATGAAAAACATCATGACTATTCAGATGTCTGCTGCCCTGGATCGTACACAAATTTCCTCTAGAAAGGCAACATTTATCCTCGCAGAGGCAGCTAAAAGCTTTGGTTTGGACGCTTCAGATTACAACATAAACCAACATTCTATCCATCGCCTTCGAAATAAGAACCGAGCTCGTCATGCTAAAGAACTTAAGGAGCATTTCCATGGAGAATGTTCTATGACAGTCCACTGGGATGGCAAGATGATGGAGGACCTCACCTCGCACAAGCACATTGATCGTCTCCCAGTACTTGTGTCAGGACCTGGTGTTGAACAGCTGCTTGGTGTCCCCAAAATCCCAAACTCAACTGGAGAAGCACAAGCTGAAGCTGTCTTTAACTGCCTGAATGAATGGGGAATTACAGAGAGAGTAAAAGCAATTTGTTTCGATACAACAGCTTCAACACGGGTCAATATAGTGGAGCCTGTGCTCTCATCGAAGCAAAATTGGGACATGATGTTTTGTACTTGCCTTGTAGACACCATCTTTTAGATTTATTGTTGGGAGCTGCATTTGAAGCAACATTGGGATCTACATCAACTGGTCCAGAGATATTGATCTTTAAGCGTTTTCGTGACAATTGGACTTCTGTTGATCAAAGCCAGTTCCAAACAGGTGAGACAGACACGATTACTAAAGAAGCAATTATCCAGTCTAAAACTGAACTAATTCAGTTTGCTAGATCCCAGGCACCTATGCTACGGGATGACTATCAAGAACTTTTGGATCTGTCCATCATCTTTCTTGGAGGTGTCCCCAATAAAGGCATCAAGTTTCGTGCACCAGGTGCCATGCATCGAGCTCGCTGGATGTCCAAAGCGCTCTATTCTATCAAGATGTGGCTTTTTCGAAACCAGTTCAAGATGACTAAGACTGAAGAACGAGGAATTCGAGATCTTTCCCTTTTTTCTGTTCTCATCTATATGAAGGCTTGGACAACATCCTCACTCCCTATTGAAACCCCATTTAATGACTGGCTCCTTATGAGGTAATTGATTAATTATCCTAACAAAAAGATTTCTGATGCAACTAAAAAAAGCTCTCTAACCACTTATGGTACCTGTCTGAAGAAGCAGTTGGTCTTGCTTTCTTTGATGAGCGAATTACTACAGATGTAAGAAACGCATGGTAAAGGCATTAGAAGATGAGTCCACTGATAGACCAGCCAAGCGTCCTCGGATTCCTGAATCGACCTTCTGCTCTGGTGAAGGACTACACCAACTTGTTACAAGAAATACTAGAGAATTCTTTACTAAGCTGAATTTGCCAGAAGGATTTCTGAACAAGGCACCCAGCACTTGGACATCCAACTGTGAATATTTAAGGGCCAGAGCTATTGTTGCAGCTCTATCTGTTGTAAATGACCGGGCAGAACGTGCAGTAGCTTTAGTTCAAGAGCTGAATAAGAAATTGACAGTGGGGGAAGAAGTAGTATAGCCGCAAAAGGGGAGAGTGCAAGAATGTTGCAAGTGATGACGTAATGTTGCAATGTTGCAAATTGGGGTGGGGGTTGTTGCAAGGGGGTGGGGGTGTTGCAAAAAAGGGGGGAAGAAAAAAGAAAAAAAAGAGTACTGGCCTTTGTTGCCAACCGGGGTTGCAAGGGGCATGCAACTTGGGGGCGGAGTTCTCCCCCAAGCTATTCCCCCCAAAGGACCAGAAAGAAGGAGGAGAGGTGTTCACCTGGCAGGAGCCAAGTGCATATTAAGACTTCAGCCGAGTAGGCGTTGTTTTATAGGCTCCTAATCAGCCAGAATCAGCCAGTTGGCTGAGCCAAGGGGTAGGGGTACACCTGAAGGAGAGAGACACCTGAAGGAGAGAGAGACACCTGAAGGAGAGAGAGAGAGACACCTGAAGGAGACAGAGGAGTTCTCCCCCAAGTTATTTTCGTTTACCTAACCTAAGAGGCCTCTAAGGGGTTTTCCCAAAGGGCCAGAAAGAGAAGGACCAGAGGTCCTTGCTCGGCTGGGAGCCGAGCTGGAATGAATCCGTCAGACGTCTCTCGGCCTTTTATAAACCTCTATTCTGGCTGAGTTGCCAGATAGCGCCATGTATTCAGTTGCTGAGTTGTCAGATCACGCCATGTATTCAGCTGCTGAGTTGCCAGATCGGAGCATCAGATAGCGACATGTATTCCAGAAAACCATATATTAATCATCCATTGTGTACCACAATTGAATCCAATTAAATTCTGTTTATTAAATAAATAATTTTTACACACTTAATTTTTATTATAAATAATTGAACAACGAAACAATATGAAAATTTACGAAACAATTCAATTAAAAGTTGAAATTATCCCAAATACAATCCGCTATAACGGGGTCGGACGACATGAGAGATCTTCCTTCCAGACCGCTCTTGATGTATATATATATATATATATATATATATAATATATATATATATATATATAATAACGAATAAACAACTCGCACACACACACACACACCTGAGGGTTGAGAGACCTTCCCCCCAATCCCTGATAAGTCTCCCTTCACTTCAAATGAAGAGAAATTTATGAAACACACGCTTGTCTGTGCACAAAGCATATAAAACACCATAATATATTTATATAGTTAATCAAACGAGCCCATCTATATATATATATATATATATATGTATATATATATATTCGTACATTCCCCAGCTGTGTTTGTATATGAACAACTCGTGCACACACACTCACACACACACCGGAAACCAATGCTTTGTTTCATCTCTCCTGGGGATCTTCTGATTGGATTATCGACCCACAGTTTAATGTGTGGAAACGAATGCTCTTTTTAAAATATAATTAGAGGATATATATATGGAAGGGCTGTAGTATCTCGTTTCGCCGAAATAAAATCAAAACAAACGATCGTGTTCGCATCAATTCGAATCGTCCCTAGAGACCTTTTTCGGCCCGAGGGAATATCCTTCTACAAGCTATTCGAGCAGAAACCACCACTTACTTCAAATATTAATATTTTCATTATTATTATTTCTACAATGAAAATATTTACGCATAATTTGTATGGTATCATATTCTTAGCTAACTTCTCTGTTATTGAAAGAAATACACACAATTTATTAAATAACAATCCGCGAAAGAAATAAGGTAGGCATACCTGAATTTACTAAATAACTATATATATATATATATATATATAGAAAGAGAGCGAGAGTTTTGTTCAAATAAAGGATTCCAAATAATATTTCCATTTACTCAGTTTTCCAATGAGTTATTAGTAATATAACAGAATTAACAAAGTTACCCCATAAATAAATCGTTAGACTGAAAATTATCATATTCACAAATCTACACCCACACACACACACACACACACACACACACAGACACACACACACACCTCTGTATATATTACGAAAATCAGGAAAATGCCAAAGGTGTATTAATTTAAATGATCCTAAACGTATATTATAAGAAATTAATTACTATTTTCACCTTTTAATAGAGCAATTTATTATAAGAATTTATTTACTCAATATAAGAAATTAAACGCGCGCGTAATATATATAACTCAAAACACACGTGCCTGCGTTGAAACCTTTGAAAGGTGTGGGCGTTCACAGAGGAATTTTTGCTGGAACTTCCTCTCTCTCTCTCTCTCGTCTCCCTTCTCTCCAAATCTTAGCTTTCACACAAGCACACACACACACACACACCACTATATATATATATATATATATATATATATATATATATATATATATATATATATCATGAAAATCAGGAAAATAACAAACGTATATTAATTTAAATGAAACTAACATACGAGCCTCATTCCCCAACCCGGCTATATATATATATATAATATATATATATATATATATATATATATATAATAAACGAATAAACTCGTGCACACACACACACTTCCCGGAAACCAATGCTTTTTTCATCTCTCCGTGGAGCAGAAAAAATATTTCGCGCTTTTCATCTTAAAGTGAATTAAAGCAATTTTATGAAAAAGAATATGAATTTAAGAACTAAGTTAACATTTATACAAGGCTAGAAGCTTTATCAACTCCTAATTTATTTCTCAAGGAAAAATACCAAACGTATATTAATTTAAATGAAACTAATCGTATATTAATTTAAAACGAATGAATTTTCTCCTTTTAAGAAATTAATCAATAAACGTACGCGAAACACACGTGTTCTCCCGAAATCTTTTGAGGTAGGATGCGAGCATACATTCGTCATCGTGTCCCAAGAGGATTTTCTCCCCATAATTTTACCTTTCTTGAAGTCACATCGACCAAAAAGCTCTCCTGACTCCCTTTCTTATCGAATTGTGAAAAATTACTAATAAATTGTAAGTAAAAATAAAAACCACTTTTGGAAATCATACAATGTTTTGCATTGTATAAAGAACATTGCAACTGTTTGGGAGGATGTTACTGCGATTGAAAATGTCGATGAAATTAATAGAAAAATAATGCTACTAGCCAATACCATCAATATATATATATATATATATATATATGGCGTGATGTAGTATCTCGCTTCGCCGAAATAAAATCAAAACATTCGATCGTATTCACAAATCTACACACACACACACACACACACACACACACAGGCCCCGGAAACCAATGCATTTTTCATCTCTCCGTGGAGCAGAACGAATCACACGTGCTCGCCTTGATGAATTTAATGTTAATGAAATCGTCAAGTAGAATATTATGTTCTATTACATCAATCACCTTACTCAAATCCACCGCCAATACCCTCAATTTAGTAATAATGACAACTATCTCTCATACACTATATATATATATATATATATATATATATAAATGGACTTTCACCGAATTAAAACAATTCACTAAGCAGTTAAAAGATTTCGCTCTTTTATCATATTCACAAATCCACACACACACACACACACACAGATTTTCAGAGAAAGTGTGGGTCACACACACACACACACACACACACACAGATTTTGTCAGAGAAAGTGTGGGTCACACACACACACACACACACAGATTTTGTCAGAGAAAGTGTGGGTCACACACACACACACACACACACACACACACACACACACGTTGTGCAAATTTGATGAATTGTACTTTTTTAATAAAATATATTTCCTGTTTTGGTTATAATGTACTTTTTTCATAAAATATTTTTCCTGATTGGGGACAATCATCAAACCTGTGTAAGATAGCCATCCTATATCAAGAACCTTTTCCTAAATATCTTCTTAGCTGTATTAACATCTTTGCAAGAAAAAGAGAGAGTTGTATCAGATGCAAACAATATGAAGTTCTGTGTATCAGATGAACGTGGAAGGTCATTTATATAATAAAATAACATTGGCTCCTGCATTGAGCCCCATGGTGTTTGGCAAGCGCTTTAGTAGGGCAAAACCTTATTTGCTGATACAAAATTGTATCTATCGGGCAAATAACTTTTAATTCAATCACTGATTGCCCCTCTAAAACCGTAACAATACAAATTAATAAGTAGAATATTATGGTCTATTACATCAAACACCTTACGCAAATCCACCGCCAATACCCCAGAAAATGCATATGATCCCTTTCCAGATAGAATCCTAGTCCAATCTTATTTGGTTTTAGAATTTATAAATCTTAAAAATCCTAGTGCAATCGTATTTGGCTTTAGAATTTATAAATCTTAAAAAGATGTAGGAAAACACAAAGGAGAAAATGAATTCCTAACATGCATTTACATGCTCATATATTCGTAATAATAATAATAATAATAATAATAATGTTAACAATAAACATATATACTATTCAAATACTATGGGTCATAGGTGCCAGGTACTCATAGTCACTGTCATCAAAATGAATTAGCCACAGTCTACTAAGGGCCTACTAAAATTTTATTATTATTAAAATGTAGCTGATGACTTGGATTACCTCAATAGGCCCAAGTGCCTTCATGTTTTCCAAATGAAATGTAATGTAACGTAATAACTTAGCTAAGAATACGGTATACACTATTCACATTCAACAAACTATCTCTTTCATTCATGGAAGTGTCTAAATTTTTCTTTAAATTAACTAAGCCGTACCATTTTAAATTTTTACATTCAGGTAGCTATTATTATTATTATAGATTTTGGGCATGTGTGTGTTTTTTCACACATTAGGATCATCATTCTTTACAATTTTCTAGTTCACGTAATCATTGTATGAAAATTATAAGTATATTTATTACTTTTGACATGTTCCACATACTCTTTAGTTTGAGACTTAAGGTTTTATCCAAAAATCCAGCATGGTTAAGCAAACTTAAATAAAATTTTTAGCCAACATTTCATTCGAAGGTGATATTGCTAGATACTTAAATTGTCATTCATAGGCTCTTGAAAAAATGTAATGAATTTAAAATTAATTACTTTACATGTCACAAATACAAATTTAAGGTATGTCTATAGTGAACTAATCAGATGTTATGTAGACAATAAATAATTGTAGGTCTTGAATTTATGATAATTGTTGTAGGACTCATAATCTAATTGCTGACAATTAGAAAAAAGAAAGAATTCAATAGTTTAACCATAAACTAAATAAAATAAACATTTAATTTGGTTTTGTACATATAGCTATTTAGTTTATAGATATAGACTAAATTTATTTCGCATTAGCTATTTGATAAAACATTTATACATAAATACGAGGTAAGATTGAATCCACATCAACACAAAATTTTAGTCGCCAAAATAACAGTCTGAGCATTGTGTAGAAGCTTCAAATTTGTTATGCCAATACAACTTCTGGTGGGCTTTTCAATTTTGCAAGCTAAAAGGCTGTGGAACAAATAGTTTCTGAGTTACAAGGGCTTAAATATGACACCATTTTGAAGCTTGCATCAATTCCTCCCACTTTTATGACTCTACCATTTTCAAAAGTTTTAGTTCACAGCCGTTTTAATACTCCTAATAATCTCTATGGGTTGTAAATTTATGAGTGAAATAAAAAAATAACCAAAAAAGGATTTATTTTTATTTTTAAAAATTTCCAAAAGTTGATATTTTCACAAAATTTGCAAAATTAACATCAACTTTGAGGCTTAATATAAAGGTGCCCAAAATTAGTCAGGAAGTTGGTACTTCTAGTAAAGAAAGATACATATGTATACAAAAACATATATTAAGGAATAGATCTTAACTCAACTCCTTCATATAGTTTTGCTATTCAAAGAAAAGTACTTTGTGAAAATTCTGAATTTTTTCAAAATTTTGAAATGTTTAAATTTCTTTTTACAACATTGAATTGTAATTTTACTTCCATTTTATTACTTGGTAAGTTAATTCACAAATGTTAAATTAGCTGAAACCAGAAACTGCATGATTAATAACTGCAAAACATGTCCTGGTTTAAATGAATTACGGGGTTGGCTTCTTACCATTTTTGAAAACAATGATTATGACATGGATGATGAGGTATCCTTTAAGCAGTGGCTTCATACAGACTATACCCAACTGGTCACAATGACAAAAAGTGTTTCGAATGTAGTAGAAGACATATGTGAAAGTGTAAAAAAGTTGAAAGTACACCATTTCATAGCAAAACCCCAATCAAAATATTTGTCCAACTGTAAAGAAAAATCCCAATGATTCTACAGCATTAGTGCTTGTTGACTTCTCTGAAAACTATAGTTTTATAATTCAGGATGCTGTACAAGGGCATCACTGGGACAATAACCAGGCTACCTTGCATCCGGTAGTCTGCTATCAAAAAGTTGATGGTGAACTAAAAGTTACAAATTTTTGTGTAATATCAGATTCACTTACACACAACACAACTGCAGTTCATTCTTTTTATGTGAAGCCTTGAAATTACTTAAAAGTCAGAATCCTAAACTAAACCATATTTGTTACTTTAGCGATGGCGTAGCAAGTCAATATAAAAAGTATAAAAACATCATTAATTCAGTGTTACATGAAAAAGA
The DNA here is from genome assembly GCA_023014485.1 of Bathynomus jamesi. Lineage (NCBI taxonomy): Eukaryota > Metazoa > Arthropoda > Malacostraca > Isopoda > Cirolanidae > Bathynomus > Bathynomus jamesi. Next base: position 30,216 of record JAJOZX010004707.1, on the reverse strand, counting down.
TTTCCAACTAACATGTGGATGGAACTTTTTTGTCACCTCTCACGGAAAGAGCCCCTGTGATGGTGTTGGTGGCACTGTCAAAAGGTTAGTTGCCCGGGCAAGTCTACAAGCAACAAGTAAAGGTCACATCACCAATCCAAAAGAGATGTTCGATTGGTGCAAATCTAATATTAATGGTTGTATCAAGCTGAATAATAAATTGTCAATTTATGGCTGTGAGGCCATGGAGTGTTGAAGACAATCAGACTTAATGCCTGAGTACAATAATAAATTCCTGAGTCAGTGCCTAAGCATGTGAATTATTGGCTATAAGTTCATGTTCTTTTTTAATATGTGTTGTTTTATGTAAATTCGTATGTAAACTTATATACAGCCATTGAGGAGGTTAAAGATCACCCTTTTTAAAAAAGACAACTGCCATTATCTTACTCACACAGGAGTCTATAGAAAGGATGCACCCACAACAAAACTTAGGGTTGTGTATAACTGTAGTCTTAAAGATGGCAAAAAGCATAGCTTGAATGACTGTCTCATAGAGGGGCCTAATCTTATTTCAGACCTTGTAAAACTCCTTCTAAGATTTAGATTAGGTGACTATGCAGTTCAAAGTGATATAAGCATAGCTTTTTTGAGAATTCATCTGAAAAATGACTATGACAAAGATCAACTAAGATTCTTGTGGTTTAATGATCCATATGACTTAAATAAAGGGTTTAAAACATTTAAATTTAATGTGGTTTTGTTTGGAGCAAATGCAAGTACTATTAATGAATCTGAGACAGTAAGATGTTACCCTTACAAGTTTGCCAAAGTCAGAATAATTGTTATAATCTAATAGTGACTCAACTTTATTTGTGGTTATCATGTTAAATTTTACATTAATTTGTTCTGCTGGCCACATTGTTTCATCCTGAATGAATTCAGGTCCATGAAACCAATTTTTGTTGGATTTTAGTAATTTACAGGATAATCCTCTTGTAAGAAAGTCTGCAGGATTTTGTTTTGTTGGAATGTATCTGAAGGTTATGTCCAAATTTTTGAAGATCACTTCTATGTAGATAACCTTGTAGGATCAACCAAAACAGAGTCAGAATTAAATGAAGTTTACATAAAAGCAGATAAAATAATGAAAGAAGGTAATTTTGAATTAAGAGAGTGGATCACAAATAATGAGAGACTAAATCAAAAAATAAAATCAGAAGACAAAGGATTAACAGAACCAACAAACAGGGTGAAAACATTAGGTATGATCTGGGATCAGGTAATGGTGCGGGTGCTTGAGGTGGGTCGGGTACAATCTCCTCAGGCTGCCCTTGTGGCGGGGAAAATATTGTGTGGAGGTAATTATGTGCTGCTTCTAAGTAAACAAAACGGGCTTTATGTAACACAGTGGCAACTAATAATGATTTATGCAAAGATGCACCAGCTCTTCTGGAACGTCTGGATGCAATTTTACCGAGCGATATATTTATCAACTTGTGTGCTTCAAACCCGTTTGGAACATCAGATATCATGTTCACCACCTAGGAATTGGTCAAGGCACAGAGAGCTAACTAACACGACTCTATACTCTATTTCCAATCTTGTAATGAGTTAAAGTGAAAGTTTCGCCTGCCTTTATACAATGTCGTTTTGACGTCATTATCAAGCACCGCGCATGGAATTTCCAGGTAGTAACATGAATCACGTTGCTGTTCTTTCACCTGTACACACACATACACACACACACACACACACACACACACACACACACAGGAGAAAGTGAAACATGATTTATTTAATAAAAGAAATATTCAAGCTATATATATTTATCATACACGTGTAAGTTAACAATAGACATCAATGATTATATTCAAGATATATATTTAAAACATGTGTAATAAATAAGTTAACAATTGAAATTTGTTAACAGAAAGTCAATTGTTAACTTATTTATCACACGTTTTAAATATATACATCTTGAATATAATCTTTGATGTGCCTATTGTTAACTTACACGTGTATGATAAATATATATAGCTTGAATATTTCTTTTATTAAATAAATCATGTTTCACTTTCTCCTGTGTGTGTGTGTGTGTGTGTGTGTGTGTGTGTGTGTGTACAGGTGAAAGAACAGCAACGTGATTCATGTTACTACCTGGAAATTCCATGCGCGGTGCTTGATAATGACGTCAAAACGACATTGTATAAAGGCAGGCGAAACTTTCACTTTAACTCATTACAAGATTGGAAATAGAGTATAGAGTCGTGTTAGTTAGCTCTCTGTGCCTTGACCAATTCCTAGGTGGTGAACATGATATCTGATGTTCCAAACGGGTTTGAAGCACACAAGTTGATAAATATATCGCTCGGTAAAATTGCATCCAGACGTTCCAGAAGAGCTGGTGCATCTTTGCATAAATCATTATTAGTTGCCACTGTGTTACATAAAGCCCGTTTTGTTTACTTAGAAGCAGCACATAATTACCTCCACACAATATTTTCCCCGCCACAAGGGCAGCCTGAGGAGATTGTACCCGACCCACCTCAAGCACCCGCACCATTACCTGATCCCAGATCATACCTAATGTTTTCACCCTGTTTGTTGGTTCTGTTAATCCTTTGTCTTCTGATTTTATTTTTTGATTTAGTCTCTCATTATTTGTGATCCACTCTCTTAATTCAAAATTACCTTCTTTCATTATTTTATCTGCTTTTATGTAAACTTCATTTAATTCTGACTCTGTTTTGGTTGATCCTACAAGGTTATCTACATAGAAGTGATCTTCAAAAATTTGGACATAACCTTCAGATACATTCCAACAAAACAAAATCCTGCAGACTTTCTTACAAGAGGATTATCCTGTAAATTACTAAAATCCAACAAAAATTGGTTTCATGGACCTGAATTCATTCAGGATGAAACAATGTGGCCAGCAGAACAAATTAATGTAAAATTTAACATGATAACCACAAATAAAGTTGAGTCACTATTAGATTATAACAATTATTCTGACTTTGGCAAACTTGTAAGGGTAACATCTTACTGTCTCAGATTCATTAATAGTACTTGCATTTGCTCCAAACAAAACCACATTAAATTTAAATGTTTTAAACCCTTTATTTAAGTCATATGGATCATTAAACCACAAGAATCTTAGTTGATCTTTGTCATAGTCATTTTTCAGATGAATTCTCAAAAAAGCTATGCTTATATCACTTTGAACTGCATAGTCACCTAATCTAAATCTTAGAAGGAGTTTTACAAGGTCTGAAATAAGATTAGGCCCCTCTATGAGACAGTCATTCAAGCTATGCTTTTTGCCATCTTTAAGACTACAGTTATACACAACCCTAAGTTTTGTTGTGGGTGCATCCTTTCTATAGACTCCTGTGTGAGTAAGATAATGGCAGTTGTCTTTTTTAAAAAGGGTGATCTTTAACCTCCTCAATGGCTGTATATAAGTTTACATACGAATTTACATAAAACAACACATATTAAAAAAGAACATGAACTTATAGCCAATAATTCACATGCTTAGGCACTGACTCAGGAATTTATTATTGTACTCAGGCATTAAGTCTGATTGTCTTCAACACTCCATGGCCTCACAGCCATAAATTGACAATTTATTATTCAGCTTGATACAACCATTAATATTAGATTTGCACCAATCGAACATCTCTTTTGGATTGGTGATGTGACCTTTACTTGTTGCTTGTAGACTTGCCCGGGCAACTAACCTTTTGACAGTGCCACCAACACCATCACAGGGGCTCTTTCCGTGAGAGGTGACAAAAAAGTTCCATCCACATGTTAGTTGGAAATCTTTTTCATGTAACACTGAATTAATGATGTTTTTATACTTTTTATATTGACTTGCTACGCCATCGCTAAAGTAACAAATATGGTTTAGTTTAGGATTCTGACTTTTAAGTAATTTCAAGGCTTCACATAAAAAGAATGAACTGCAGTTGTGTTGTGTGTAAGTGAATCTGATATTACACAAAAATTTGTAACTTTTAGTTCACCATCAACTTTTTGATAGCAGACTACCGGATGCAAGGTAGCCTGGTTATTGTCCCAGTGATGCCCTTGTACAGCATCCTGAATTATAAAACTATAGTTTTCAGAGAAGTCAACAAGCACTAATGCTGTAGAATCATTGGGATTTTTCTTTACAGTTGGACAAATATTTTGATTGGGGTTTTGCTATGAAATGGTGTACTTTCAACTTTTTTACACTTTCACATATGTCTTCTACTACATTCGAAACACTTTTTGTCATTGTGACCAGTTGGGTATAGTCTGTATGAAGCCACTGCTTAAAGGATACCTCATCATCCATGTCATAATCATTGTTTTCAAAAATGGTAAGAAGCCAACCCCGTAATTCATTTAAACCAGGACATGTTTTGCAGTTATTAATCATGCAGTTTCTGGTTTCAGCTAATTTAACATTTGTGAATTAACTTACCAAGTAATAAAATGGAAGTAAAATTACAATTCAATGTTGTAAAAAGAAATTTAAACATTTCAAAATTTTGAAAAAATTCAGAATTTTCACAAAGTACTTTTCTTTGAATAGCAAAACTATATGAAGGAGTTGAGTTAAGATCTATTCCTTAATATATGTTTTTGTATACATATGTATCTTTCTTTACTAGAAGTACCAACTTCCTGACTAATTTTGGGCACCTTTATATTAAGCCTCAAAGTTGATGTTAATTTTGCAAATTTTGTGAAAATATCAACTTTTGGAAATTTTTAAAAATAAAAATAAATCCTTTTTTGGTTATTTTTTTATTTCACTCATAAATTTACAACCCATAGAGATTATTAGGAGTATTAAAACGGCTGTGAACTAAAACTTTTGAAAATGGTAGAGTCATAAAAGTGGGAGGAATTGATGCAAGCTTCAAAATGGTGTCATATTTAAGCCCTTGTAACTCAGAAACTATTTGTTCCACAGCCTTTTAGCTTGCAAAATTGAAAAGCCCACCAGAAGTTGTATTGGCATAACAAATTTGAAGCTTCTACACAATGCTCAGACTGTTATTTTGGCGACTAAAATTTTGTGTTGATGTGGATTCAATCTTACCTCGTATTTATGTATAAATGTTTTATCAAATAGCTAATGCGAAATAAATTTAGTCTATATCTATAAACTAAATAGCTATATGTACAAAACCAAATTAAATGTTTATTTTATTTAGTTTATGGTTAAACTATTGAATTCTTTCTTTTTTCTAATTGTCAGCAATTAGATTATGAGTCCTACAACAATTATCATAAATTCAAGACCTACAATTATTTATTGTCTACATAACATCTGATTAGTTCACTATAGACATACCTTAAATTTGTATTTGTGACATGTAAAGTAATTAATTTTAAATTCATTACATTTTTTCAAGAGCCTATGAATGACAATTTAAGTATCTAGCAATATCACCTTCGAATGAAATGTTGGCTAAAAATTTTATTTAAGTTTGCTTAACCATGCTGGATTTTTGGATAAAACCTTAAGTCTCAAACTAAAGAGTATGTGGAACATGTCAAAAGTAATAAATATACTTATAATTTTCATACAATGATTACGTGAACTAGAAAATTGTAAAGAATGATGATCCTAATGTGTGAAAAAACACACACATGCCCAAAATCTATAATAATAATAATAGCTACCTGAATGTAAAAATTTAAAATGGTACGGCTTAGTTAATTTAAAGAAAAATTTAGACACTTCCATGAATGAAAGAGATAGTTTGTTGAATGTGAATAGTGTATACCGTATTCTTAGCTAAGTTATTACGTTACATTACATTTCATTTGGAAAACATGAAGGCACTTGGGCCTATTGAGGTAATCCAAGTCATCAGCTACATTTTAATAATAATAAAATTTTAGTAGGCCCTTAGTAGACTGTGGCTAATTCATTTTGATGACAGTGATTATGAGTACCTGGCACCTATGACCCATAGTATTTGAATAGTATATATGTTTATTGTTAACATTATTATTATTATTATTATTATTATTACGAATATATGAGCATGTAAATGCATGTTAGGAATTCATTTTCTCCTTTGTGTTTTCCTACATCTTTTTAAGATTTATAAATTCTAAAGCCAAATACGATTGCACTAGGATTTTTAAGATTTATAAATTCTAAAACCAAATAAGATTGGACTAGGATTCTATCTGGAAAGGGATCATATGCATTTTCTGGGGTATTGGCGGTGGATTTGCGTAGGTGTTTGATGTAATAGACCATAATATTCTACTTATTAATTTGTATTGTTACGGTTTTAGAGGGGCAATCAGTGATTGAATTAAAAGTTATTTGCCCGATAGATACAATTTTGTATCAGCAAATAAGGTTTTGCCCTACTAAAGCGCTTGCCAAACACCATGGGGCTCAATGCAGGAGCCAATGTTATTTTATTATATATAAATGACCTTCCACGTTCATCTGATACACAGAACTTCATATTGTTTGCATCTGATACAACTCTCTCTTTTTCTTGCAAAGATGTTAATACAGCTAAGAAGATATTTAGGAAAAGGTTCTTGATATAGGATGGCTATCTTACACAGGTTTGATGATTGTCCCCAATCAGGAAAAATATTTTATGAAAAAAGTACATTATAACCAAAACAGGAAATATATTTTATTAAAAAAGTACAATTCATCAAATTTGCACAACGTGTGTGTGTGTGTGTGTGTGTGTGTGTGTGTGTGTGTGTGTGTGACCCACACTTTCTCTGACAAAATCTGTGTGTGTGTGTGTGTGTGTGTGTGTGTGTGTGTATTTGTGAATATGATAATAGAGCGAAATCTTTTAACTGCTTAGTGAATTGTTTTAATTCGGTGAAAGTTTTATTATATATATATATATAGTGTATGAGAGACAGTTGTTATTATTACTAAATTGAGGGTATTGGCGGTGGATTTGAGTAAGGTGATTGATGTAATAGAACATAATATTCTACTTGACGATTTCATTAACATTAAACTCATCAAGGCGAGCACGTGTGATTCGTTCTGCTACACGGAGAGATGAAAAATGCATTGGTTTCCGGGGCGTGTGTGTGTGTGTGTGTGTGTAGATTTGTGAATACGATCGAATGTTTTGATTTTATTTCGGCGAAGCGAGATACTACATCACGCCACATATATATATATATATATATATATATATATATATATATATATATATATATATGATGGTATTGGCTAGTAGCATTATTTTTCTATTAATTTCGTCGACATTTTCAATCGCAGTAACATCCTCCCAAACAGTTGCAATGTTTTTTATACAATGCAAAACATTGTATGATTTCCAAAAGTGGTTTTTATTTTACTTACAATTTATTAGTAATTTTTCACAATTCGATAAGAAAGGGAGTCAGGAGAGTTTTTTGGTCGATGTGACTTCAAGAAAGGTAAAATTATGGGGAGAAAATCCTCTTGGGACACGATGACGAATGTATGCTCGCGTCCTACCTCAAAAGATTTCGGGAGAACACGTGTGTTTCGCGTACGTTTATTGATTAATTTCTTAAAAGGAGAAAATTCATTTGTTTTAAATTAATATACGATTAGTTTCATTTAAATTAATAAACGTTTGGTATTTTTCCTTGAGAAATAAATTAGGAGTTGATAAAGCTTCTAGCCTTGTATAAATGTTAACTTAGTTCTGAAATTCATATTCTTTTTCATAAAATTGCTTTAATTCACTTTAAGATGAAAAGCGCGTAATATTTTTTCTGCTCCACGGAGAGATGAAAAAATGCATTGGTTTCCGGGAAGTGTGTGTGTGTGTGTGTGTGTGTGTGTGTGTGTGTGTGTGTGTGTGTGCACGAGTTTATTCGTTTATTATATATATATATATATATATATATATATATATATAGCCGGCAAAACACTGCCAGAGTCACCCAGTTCCATCAAAAACTGTTCTTCTCAAAAAATAACCATCAATGAGGTCGCACCTTAAAATACACCATATTGCATAATCATTGTATATTAAATAAATGTTGTATAAGGAAATAATGCTAATTAAAGTAATTAAAGTATGTAAATAGCACTGGCATTTTGAATTTATCTCTATATAATAAACTAATGGTTTTTTTTTGTAGCAATGCTTCATTGCTGATTGTATATAAAAAAAAAGAGCCAGGAAGGATTTTGGATAGGAGAAAAAGGATTGGGATAAAGAAGGATTGAGGACCAAAGGATGGATTATAACAACATCAAGGATAGGTTAGAAAAGGATCAATGATAAATAAGAAGGCCTATACTTATAAAAACGAATCAAACTAAAAAAAGAAGGAAGGAATTATGTGTATAATGAGCATAATCATATGTCAGGAGCTATTATGCCATGGTCACCATTTTTATTAGCCGGGGGCGACCCCTAAATATGAGCCAATTTGTGTCAAACTTTCAAGTTTTAGTTTTTATGCTAAATGGAACTATTTTAGGGGACGCAGATAAAATAATTCAACATTTCAATTTTTGACTACCCAATAAGAGACACCCTAATATATATATATATATATATATATATACCTTCCCCAGCCTAAACAATTTTGTAGGTCCGTTCCCGCACTTTTTCCGCTGGGACTACACCAATGGCAATAATGATGCTGTATTTTGATATTTTGATGGGGGGGCGAGGGGATTGCGCTTTGAATGGGTGATGTATGTTGATTTTTATTGGTACCTTTGAACATATTGATAGCAACGTTGAATTTGCATAACGTGAAGTATCGAAACTTGTAATGTGAATATTATTAACTGTTTCTTCATGTATGCCTACACACTTTTACTTTCATTCTCTTATACTATCCTAAAATTTTAAATCTGTCTATGAATGTAGCATAATTTTTCCTAAAAGTAAAGAATAAATTATGTCTATTATTCTTTCAGATTTATTAAATTTTTAAATATAAATTTAGTCCTTTATCCATTCGTTTTGATGTAGGTTCGATCACACATGAAATTTTTTTTAGTTTCACCCGCTTTTAATGAATTTCGAGTATAAAATAATTTCATGTCTGACCGACGTTTTCAAAGGCAAAATTGTATAAATTATGCAATTCGATAGAATAAAATTCATTGTGTTTTTCATTATATATATATATATATATATACAGGGTGTCCCGTAAGTCTGGACCCATAGGGAAAAATAATAAAATTACAAAATAGTCCAAAAATTTATTACATAATCTGTTCAAAGTGTCCGCCGTTGTGTCGCACACATAGTTGAAGACGCAATCTCCACTGCGACAGCACTTTCTGAATCACAGTCGCAGAAATTTCTTGACACGCCTCCACAATGCGTGCTTTAAGGTGGAAAATGTTCTGAAGTTTGACCTCGTACACTTTGGCTTTCAAGTGGCCCCACAAATAAAAATCATAATAAAAAATAATAAAAAAATAATAATAATAAAATAATAATAATAACATAATAAAAAAATATATTATAAATCCCTATGGGTCCAGACTTACGGGACACCCTGTATATATATATATATATATATATATATATATATGAAAATTATTTCACGAAAGTAACACGTGAAAAATATTTATGATGAATAAAACCACGAAGGAAAGGAAACACAAAAAGGTGCTCAAGCGCTTTCGTCTAATGACATCCTCAGGAACACTGAAGTACATAAAAGGTTACGGCCTATATATATAGGTTACAGAAAGAAAAAAAAAATAAATAAATAAATAAATAACATACATACACACAAACATATATATATGTATATATATATACATATATACATACATATCTACACACATCGGAAGATCCCGGGTTCGATTCCCAGGTGGTTACCTCATTTTTTCATTTGTTCCGTTTTCTCTCTCTCGTCTTGCGCGGAATATCTCCTATACAAGCGTCGTTCTTTACAATATATATATATATATATATGAAATAAACGGAGAAGTAAAAATAAAAATTAAAATTAAAGCTTAGAGGATTAACAAAGAGGCATACAGATTTGTAAGGAAAAATATCGATTTTTAGCACAAGATCAAATGAATTAAAAATACAAATTTATACTGGAAATCTACCCGGGTTTTAACACTTTGCCTTTTAGAGTCAAGTTTCGATATATATAAAAATAAAATGAAGATTAAAAGTTAATAAAGTAGCGTACAAGTTTACCAAAGATTTAGCGTCCTACCCTTTTTATCTAAATTTGTTTTGAAGGAATTCAAAACAACAGGATCGAGTTGAAAAAGACCTTTGCTTATGTTGAAGTTATTTGAAAGTTGGATAATGGCAGACTCAAGAATATTTCTATTGACAATGTTGCTAGAATGAAATAAAACTGAAGCATTATTCCAATCAATACAGTGGGATAACTCTGACAAATGGACAAAAAGAGCACTGGACAACTGTCCTGTTCTAACAGAATATTGATGCTGTTTTATACGTGTGTGCAAATCCTTTCCCGTCTGACCTATGTAAAAGGAATCACATTGTTTACACCCAATTTTATAGATAATGCCTGAATTATTGGAAGGGCTATTTTTTACTATGATATTTTTCACAATATTGTTATATGAAAATACTACATTAATATCCAAAAGTTTAAGTACATTAGCAATGCCTAAAAAGCCCGGGAAAAATGGAAGTACTAAAATATTTTTTGACAAAGTACGAGTGTTATTATTGACACGATAGAAAGTTCGTTTTGCCTTGTTGAGACAAGATTCCATAAACGCAGATGGGTAACACAGATCACTTCCAATACCGTTGATTTTTTCCAATTCGGCATCGATGTATTCCGGACTGGCGATCCTAAGGGCGCGGAGAAACATTGATGAAAAAATGGCCTTCTTAGTGGGGGTGTCATGTCCCGAGTAAAAGTGTACGTAGGACAAATTGTTTGTTGTTTTCCGATAGATACTAAACTTAAAACCTGGGCTTTCCCTATGTACCCGCACATCCAAAAATGGGATTGAATTGTCTTGTTCCACTTCTAAAGTAAACTTAATGGAGGGGACTTGATCATTTAACTGAAGGAGGAAGTTATCCAGGTCACGATTCATGGGCCAGATACACAAAATATCGTCGACGTACCGCAACCAAGGGATGCCAACCCCCAGGATTCTCGGAATGTAAGTAATTTCGAAAAACTCCATATAAATATTGGAGAGGAGGGGCGATAAGGGGTTGCCCATGGCCATCCTAAACACTTGTTGATAATACTCGTTATTGAAAGTGAATTTACAGTCTTTGATGCAAAGCTTAATAAGTTCCAAAACAATGTGTTAAGGTAGTGGCAGGTCATACTTATGTAATTCTTGGGAGAGAAAGTCAAGCATATCATCAATCGGCACTTTTGTAAACAATGAACAAACGTCAAAACTGATCAATCTATCGTTAGTTTCAGTACGTGCATAATTCAATTTTTCAGTAAGATCCATGGAATTTTTTACATGTGAATCAGAGATAGTGCCGAGAATGGGGACAAGACTTTGACAAGCCATTTGGAGAGTTTATAAGTAATAGAGCCCACCGAGCTAATAATAGGGCGCATAGGGTTGCCAGGTTTGTGGGTTTTAATAAGACCGTAAAGGTAGGGCAGAGAAGGTGAAGTGGACATGAAAAGCGAATTAAGTCCTTATGATCTTTGAGAATGCGTTTCAAGCCACTATTAAATGATTTGATGACGTCATCCTGCGGGTTCTTCCTAAGTTTGCTGTATGTGGCGGGGTCCTGGAGAAGCTCGCTCATCTTTCCGATGTCGTCCACTTTGTCCATAATAACTATGGTGTTAGCCTTGTCTGCTTTAGTAATATGGAGCTTCCCATCTTTTTTTAATTGTGAGAGGCCATCGCGAAAACGTTTAGGAAAGTTATCTTCGTAATTACCATTCGCCGCACTATAGGTCAGACGGGAAAGGATTTGCACACACGTATAAAACAGCATCAATATTCCGTTAGAACAGGACAGTTGTCCAGTGCTCTTTCTGTCCATTTGTCAGAGTTATCCCACTGTATTAATTGGAATAATGCTTCAGTTTTATTTCATTCTAGCAACATTGTCAATAGAAATATTCTTGAGTCTGCCATTATCCAACTTTCAAATAACTTCAACATAAGCAAAGGTCTTTTTCAACTCGATCCTGTTGTTTTGAATTCCTTCAAAACAAATTTAGATAAAAAGGGTAGGACGCTAAATCTTTGGTAAACTTGTACGCTACTTTATTAACTTTTAATCTTCATTTTATTTTTATATATATCGAAACTTGACTCTAAAAGGCAAAGTGTTAAAACCCGGGTAGATTTCCAGTATAAATTTGTATTTTTAATTCATTTGATCTTGTGCTAAAAATCGATATTTTTCCTTACAAATCTGTATGCCTCTTTGTTAATCCTCTAATCTTTAATTTTTAATTTTTATTTTTACTTCTCCTTTTATTGCATATATATATATATATATATATATATATATATATATATATATATATATATATATATATATATATATATATATACAGTATGTATGTGTGTAGATATGTATGTATATATATATATATATATGTTTGTGTGTATGTTATTTATTTATTTATTTATTTTTTTTCTTTCTGTAACCTATATATATAGGCCGTAACCTTTCATGTACTTCAGTGTTCCTGAGGATGTCATTAGACGAAAGCGCTTGAGCACCTTTTTGTGTTTCCTTTCCTTCGTGGTTTTATTCATCATATATATATATATAGGGTGTCCATAAAGTCGCGCATCATAGGAACATAAGCAATGTCTATTTAGTTATGTTTCCATCAGGCCAAATATGTTGAGGATCATTCATAGAAACCTGCTTTTTCGTTTATAAACATGTTTGGGATTGGCCGGAATCATTTCCAACAAATAAATAAAACAAAATAAATAACTAAACAAAATAAATGTATTTTCCTATGATGCGTGAATTTATGGACACCGTATAATGGACACCGTATATATATATATATATATATATATATATATATATATATATACATACTTTTTTTTATCATGAGTATATGTGATGGAAATACTGATATATGAAACCGTGAAACCTTTACGCCAATCATGTTAACAAAAGAGAATATCACTTATGTGCCAACCATCCCTCTCTATCATCATCACCTGGATATATGAAAAACCTTGTAACAAAAAAAATACAATTTTACATGAAATGACGTGTAGAACACTGCTTCTGAACTTTTTTGCGCAGCGTGTAACATGCCTGAATTTATGGCCGTTTTCTCTAAATGAAGATGTAGAAGGAAAACTAATTCAATCATTCACTTTCAGTTTCAATGTTTTCTGATGATGATCTTCGCATGAACAAATCTTTCGTCCAACTCGAAGGACTTCAAGTTGACACTTCATCTGTATTTGTATTCCTCTAAGAGGATTCTCTTATTGGAATCTTAACGATGTCAGTGATTGAAGGAAGTTAATATCAAAAGGCATCATTCTGTAATACAGTGCATACAAGAGCGTAACTAGCTTTCAAAAGTTGGGGGGGACAACTATAATGATGAAAAATCCTGCGATGAATTTCTGTGCTGCTATCCTGTAGGTAATGTGTTTGCGACCAAAATGATGCTCTTAAAATACTATGATTTAGAGAATGATCTATATTTATGATAGTAATAGGAAAATCAAAGAAGCATTTTCACAACTACCTTATGTATATCAAGTATATACTTAACATTAAAGGAAAACAATATATGCAATAATTAAGTAAAAAATAACTAGATGTCTCATTAAAGTATCTATCACTGCAGTATTAGTACTGAATCAGTAATACTTTCCAGCATACTAACAGGACTAATATAATTAAAGATTTACTCATCATAGATTATTTCAAGAACTATGATAAATATTTTCCTTCACGTAAGCTAACTTAGATCAAAAGTTGGGGGGAACAAAACCTATATTATCCCCCTCAGTTCAAAAGTTTGGGGGGGGACATGTCTCCCCCCCCCGTTAGTTACGCCCATGAGTGCATATACAGGGTGATTCTGCAATTATGCCACACTTTTCAAAATTATTTACAAATAGATGAATTTAAAACTTGGTACGATTAGTGTGGAAGGATGGGAGGATTTTAGGATCTTTTCCGTTAGACTGCCGCCATTGAAACATAATTAAACTCCAGCCTTCTTTAGTTAGCTTTATAAGGCTACCTAACAAAAATAACACGACCTAACCTAACCAATCGTCAAGGTCGTACAGTTGACCTAACGATTGGTTAGGTTAGGTCGTGATATTTTCGTTAGTTAGCCTTATAAGGCTAAGTAAAGAAGGCTGGGGGCACTCACCTCTTATGTTTCAATGGCGGCAGTCAAACGGAAAAGATCCGGATTTTACAAGTAGAAAACATACTCAAAGTGTCTTCCTCTTTGCCAAATTACGTGATGAATCCGTGCAGTGTAATTTCTTATCACGTACTCCAGGGTGCGACCTTTGAACCAACCTTTATTGAGGCAATGGTGGAACCAGAGTACTTACCTCCTCTTCCTCTAAAAACAGTTCATCCCGTTTCTTACTGTATGGCTATGATAAGGATAGAGACAGGGTTTGGTTTCAAGAGAACGGCGCAAGTCTTCATACAATAATAATGTCTGGTTGGACTTTCTGCGTGAAACTTTTGGCCCGAGGGTTCTATCTAACATACACTTCCACCTTCACCTTCCTTTAGATACCCTCTTTTTATGAGGATATTTGAAGGACAGGGTCTTCAAAGAAAATTCCAAGAAATTGGAAGCTTTTAAAGCAGCGATTAAACGTGAAACTTTCTCCACTTATACTGAAACGTTGGAAATTACACTGCCCAGATTTGTCATTTAACTTCCCAAAAGGGTGAACACTTTCACCATGTTTTGTACATATAAAATACCTCCCATCCTTCCACAATAATCGTGCCAAGTTTCAGGAAGTTAATTCAATGATTTTCAAATAGTTTTGGAAAGAGTGGCATTATATATATATATGGCTTCTCACGTTCGAGCAAGTTATTAAATAAGAGGCAAGCTGTCAAACCACCTGCTATCATGCCACATCATTCACGACAAGACGGCTTCCTTAAAACCCCAAAATTCAGACTAGAAATGGATTTAAGAATTATCCTTAAATTACGCTAAATTTATATATGAAAGTAGAAACTTCACGTCCTTTTAAAAACGTGGAAAGATGTATGAAAAATATTTTACAAAACGACCGTTCATATTACAATATTCTTTTAATGAAACTATTGGCTAAAATCGCCTTTTAATTTATAGTATGATCGATGCAAAATAAGTACATTTTACACTGGATGTCTCGAAACCCTGAAGTCAATGGCTGTATACAGTTGGTTCATAAAGTCTTGTCCTGAAACTCCATATTTTATACCGATATTTATCAGTAAAAAGAATGGAATTTCAAAACAATACGTTTTGAAGATACCTGTTCAGTGTTCACACTTGTATACCCTTTTACATACCTGGTCACATTGTTATAACGGCCTTTTCAGTAAGCCAAATATTCAACATTATAAAGTGCAATATACCATCCCTGTTCTTTTCATTTAATTTCATACATCATCTCATCACAAACAACAATTTAGTTCAAGGTTTGGTTATGAATCTAAACTATTTGCATGCATTTCCTTACATACAAATTAGATAATATATGAGTAGAGCTTACTTTTAATTAAGAAAGTAATAAGAAAAGACTGATTTTCATACTCTGTGACTTTAATAGACCCAAAAAAGATTTTAAAACGGAAACGTATACTCTGCTTAATTATTATTTTTTTCTTTCAAGTTAATACGTATTTTTCATTCCTTTTAGCGCTTTTAATAGTTTTCATCGTACAAAAACTTTAATGCCTCTCTCAATGTTAGAGTAGTAGATTTGAAGTTTTGGACTCCAAGTATGATAATTGCCTTCTATTGCTTATTAAAATAGTTACAGGTCTGTCTATATAAGTACGGAATATTGAATACATAATTCTCTCTCTCTCTCTCTCTCTCTCTCTCTCTCTCTCTCTCTCTCTCTCTCTCTCTCTCTCTATATATATATATATATATATATATATATATATATATATATATACAGGTGGGTGACCCTTCGGTGCTCTTCCAATATGTGCTCTACCGCGAAACTGTGATCTACCATATTCCAACTAATATTCCATATTCCAGGCTAACTAACGAAAATATCACGACTTAACCTAACCAATCGTCAAGGGCGTATAGTTGACCTAACGATTGGTTAGGTTAAGTCATGATATTTTCGTTAGTTAGCCTTATAAGGCTAGTTTCACGGTAGAGCACGTATTGGAATATGGTAGATCACAGTTTCGCGGTAGAGCACATATTGGAAGAGCACCGACCCTCCTTCCCCGTTGGAGGGGGCTCAGGCTCCTGCGAAAGAAGTTGCCCCGTCGTTGGTGAAGAGCTCTTCAACTCCCGACAGCCCTGGCTGTTCAGGAAACGGGTCATGCTAGGGGGCGGTCAGAATAGGGAAGGCTTCCTCTGTGCAGTGCTTTTTAATGCTAGGCCGATTAGGAATAAGTTTTGCGAGCTACGGGCGCTCTTAGCATCAGAATACCAGGATATTTTGCCATCACTGAGTCCTGGATTCATACTGATCGTAGGGACTACGTTGGGGAGTTCGAGATTCCCGGGTATAGAATGTTTCACAAGGACCGCAGCCGTGGGGAGGGGGAGGGGTACTAATATACGTCAGGGACACGTTGAGTCCGGTTGACTGCCAGTTCCGATCGGAACGGGAACTGCTTGGCGTCGCTCTGAACCTGGGAGGGACGAACTATAGGATAATCTTGGTGTACAGACCTCCGCATTTCCTCCTCGAGGAGGATACAGCTCTGTACACCGAACTCCGTAGCCTGGCTAAAGGACAGGGTGTGTGTGTGTAGTTTTAGGAGACTTCAACTGTCGCGACATAAAGTGGGAAGACAGGACTGCTGATGCCGAAGGGAGGAGGCTAGTTGACTTTGCTGATGAGAACTTCCTGACTCAGTTGGTCAATGGGCCTACACGAGGCGAAAGCGTTATAGACTTAGTATTTACGACCGAAGACAACCTCGTCACTGGCCTCACCGTTGACGAATCGTTGGGCGGGAGTGATCACAGACTGATTAGGTTCTGTGTGTGCGTCCCTCGGGTGAAACGTAGTAACTCGAAAGGCAGTAAACTCGATCTACTGCGGGCGGACTTTGTTGGCCTCCGGGATAGCGTAGGTGAGATGGGGTTAGAGGTTGACGGCGATGTTGAGGGAGTGTGGAGTGCATTCCGGGACCAGTTTATGGTGCTGCAGTCTGCTCCCATACCCTCAAAAACGGTCACCCCTGTTTCAACGCAGCCTAAGTGGTTCAATTGGACATCGCTTCGGCTATCTAAATAGGAAAGCTGCGTATAGGAGGGCGAAGGCCAATCGTTCCCATGAAAACAAAGAGGCTTATGTCCGCCTGTGCAGGGAAGTGAAGGCGAAGGTTAGGCTAGCCAAACGTAACGAAGAACTCCTGGTGGCAAGCTTCTGCAATGGGAACCCTAAGGAGTTCTTCAGTTATGTTAATAGTAGAAAGCCCATTAGAAGTATGATAGGCCAGTTAAAGGATCCCAGCGGCGCGCTGCGGACCTCCGACGCGGACATCGCTAATGTGCTGAATGAGTACTTTGCGGGAATGTTCACCAGGGAGGAAACCCGCGTCATCCCCGAGCCAGGCGTCAGGGACGAAGGTGCTGCCTGGATAGTGTTCGGTGTACCGTGACAGTCGTTGCCGATAGAATAGACAAACTGAGCGCGTGTAAGGCTCCTGGGCTACACCAGTTCCTCTCCAGAGTGTTGCGGGAAGTGCGCGACCAGGTGGCTCCCCACCTGGCTACAGTCTTCAGCAAATCATTGGAGACGGGCTAGCTGCCTGGTGACTGGAGGGAAGCCAACGTGACCCCTATCTTTAAGAAAGGGGATCACGAAAGTCCAAGGAACTATCGTCCCACTAGTCTGACTTCGGTTGTAGGTAAATTATTACAGGGGATAAGAGCGGAGAGGATCGTTGACCATTTGGATTCCTACAAGCTGCTTGGGGACTCCCAACATGGGTTTAGACGGCATAGGTCGTGTCTCACCAACTTGCTCGAATTTTTCCACGTCATGTTGAGTGAGTATGATAAGAGTTGGGCGATTGATATACTTTATCTCGACTTTGAGAAAGCCTTTGATAAGGTACTTCACCGCCGGCTAATGGCAAAAGCCCGCGCGCTGGGTATCGGTGGGGAAGTAGGTAGGTGGATTGAAAACTGGCTGAAGAATAGGCGGCAGAGGGTTGTAATTAAAGGGGCTCGTTCGGGTTGGGCCTCGGTCACTAGCGGGGTTCCTCAGGGTTCCGTTTTGGGGCCACTGTTATTCATCATTTACATAAATGATATCGACGCTGGCATCGTCAGTAGGATCGCCAAATTCGCTGATGACACGAAGCTTGGGGCCAATGTTGGAACGACAGAGGCGATCGAGCAACTGCGTGCGGACCTTGGTAGGATAGGAGAGTGGTCCGAAAAATGGCAAATGCCGTTTAACTTGGGTAAATGCAAGGTGACGCACATTGGCTACGCCAATCTCAAGTCGGACTACTCCATGTTGGGGAGTAATATCGAGGCCACCGATTTGGAAAAGGACTTGGGTGTGCTAATTACTAGCGACCTTAAGTTTACCAAACAGTGCGTAGAGGTAGAAAAGAAAGCCCAGAAGCTGTTGGGTTATATCAGGAGGCAATTTCGATTTTGGAACAAGGAGATTGTGCTCTCTCTGTACAATTCTCTGGTTCCGCCGCACCAGGAAAGATATTGAGACGCTGGAGCGAGTGCAGGCGAGGGCCCCAGAGTTAATCCCTTCCGTTAGGCATATGGGCTACAATCGACACTTACGCTCTCTGAATTTGTTTTCGCTGGAAACTCGGAGGCTGCGCGGTCAACTCATCGAGGTCTTCAAGTTCTTACTCGGGTTCAACAATGTCGATTTTAGAAGCATGTTTAGTTTAAATGATAACCCAACTCGCAACAATGTTTGGAAGTTGGATTTGAAACGGTTTAGTGCTAGTGTGTGTGGGAATTACTTTACCTATAAGATCTGTGACACGTGGAACAGGCTACCTTCAGAAGTTGTGAACAGTTCCTCTGTGGATCAGTTCAAGAAAGGTTAGACCAAATCTTGCACACTGTTTGAGGGTGTAGGAATTTTTCCCTGGCACCCGTTGCTAAAATGAAACGAACATTTCAAAAGGTGGAACGTATTCGTGGATCTGAAGAAAAAGATTATATAAATCACGTGAAGGATGGTGTTTAAAATTATGCAACGTACAAACCTGTGCAGATGTAGTCTTAATTCCTCCATACTCTAATAAGCTGATTTAATTTGACTTAAATTAATGTATGCCAGTCTAACTTAACTTTATCCTACCACAAAAACTATTGATAGAATATCTCGTTGACGAATACTGATGGATTTGCTAGCCTAAGAGTTCCAGGAGGGGCTTCGTTGGTCATACAAGTTTTATAGTGCAAATGAGGAAACACCATAGCCGGAGGAATAGAACTACGAAAATCATTAATTATGCAACGTTCCTCTCTCAGTACTTGTCTGGCTCACCTGCTTATATTAATGCCGTTTTGAGCTATGACTTTGTTCGGTTTCTGCACTGTAGGTGTAGATGTTTCATTACGATTATATACCCAAGATCCATCCGCAAAAGATTTATACCTTCCATATCCTTCTCTGAGCTTGTCAAAGAATATCTTGATGTTGCGCTTATGGAAAGCAGTTGACCTTGAAAGACTGCCAGATTCAGGTTTCATAATGCTGAGCTCAGGGTGCAGAGCTCATGAAGCCATATAACCGATCTTCACCTGCTATTTTTGGCTCATTCCACGAGTCAGGAATAGTTTTTTGTTCTTGTGGTCATTTCAAATGCTAAGCGACGACTGTCGTTTGTTGACAGACCACACTTCATTTTTGAGCAAGTAATTAGATATTCTTTTAGAGATTCTTCCTTATCAGATGTAAAAATTAATCGGCATTCATAGTTGGGTCGCATTCAAACAATTTCACCCTCTTCAGCGCTCTTGGCTTTCTGGAAATATCTGCAAAAAATAAAAAGGTGGAAATGTGACCCATGCTGGATAGGGCTTACTAGAACTTAATCTTTGTATTATGATTAATGTAAATATACCGTGCGTTTCACAAGAAAGCACTTCACTGCTACGAGCATGAGACAGACGAACCCAAGTGACAACATTAGTACTTCGGCCTTGACCCTTCGGCTAGAAACGTGTTAAGTATTCTTCAATCATTATCTTACCTGTGAAGAGTGTTCCGAACGACTCCCTTCAGTACAGCTGCTTTCCTATTGCTAGTGCCCTTCACTACCATGGCCACAGCTTCCCTCATGGACTTCTACGTAAACAGACTGATGTCCGTTTTTCTTTCTCTGTTTCTTGGCATGGCTTCTGTGTTGATAATGGATTAAAAAAAATTAGTTTATGATTTGTAATTTTCTTGCCTTCATATCACTACATCATTATTTCAAAAATAATGTTTGCATGTCTTTTACATACAGTATTCTTATAAGTGCAATGCTATCATAAAATAATATTGCA
The DNA here is from genome assembly GCA_023014485.1 of Bathynomus jamesi. Taxonomy (NCBI): domain Eukaryota; kingdom Metazoa; phylum Arthropoda; class Malacostraca; order Isopoda; family Cirolanidae; genus Bathynomus; species Bathynomus jamesi. The sequence goes on along the minus strand of JAJOZX010004707.1, from coordinate 9,549 downwards.
TACTGCTATAATACATCATGGAAATCTTATGATAAAAAATGTACAGTCAAATGAACCATTAAAAAGTGTGGGGTACAGTGGCACAGTGTCCCAGTCTAGGCCGGGCTGAAACTATAATTTTTGTTTGATTTTAATTTATCAGAGTGACTAACAGTTGGCTTTTGATATAAAAATAAGATTCCTGAAAAACATAATTGGTGGCCACCAACGTGTGTCCGGCCACCCCAGTTTTTGTAAAAACATCTAATGCCGCACTAGCAAAATCAGGAAAATGGCAATATCTCTTCTTCTGAACATGCTAGAGAGATGGTTTGCATACCAAAACATGCATAATTTGATTTAGAACAAATTATTAAGAGTGATGTTTTTCATAAAACCTTTAGTTTTGAGTTATTTTAGAAAAACTAATTTTTTGGGCCCATAGACCCCCTTTCAACTGAATGTCAACACAATAAAACATTCTCAAGCTGCAAATTGACATGTATTAGTGGTTTTCAATCAGCAATCAAAATCAATCAAAATCAGCCATTTTAAATTCATTGAAAATGCTTTTTGACATTCCAAAACGCCAAACATTAAATTATACAGTTAACAAATTGTCATTTTGTCATATTTTAGCATGATAAATAATAATCTAGAACTTAAAATATTTTTTAGACACAAAATCTTTCATTAATTTACGTGATCTAATTTTGTTTCTAATAAGACCATCTCTACGCTCATGACCTACAACAGCCAAGGATGCTTCAGTGACAAGCTTGATGTGCCTTTCAACATTCTGACTGTGGCACTCGTGATCCAGTTTCAATGCGGTATTAATGATATCACGCAGTTCATCATTACTGAATTCTTTTAATACAGGTGGAACAGTTTCCCATTGGGACATAGCAGACAGCTTGTAGTATGCAGAAGCTTTGAAATTGATGATTGGCTTTCTAAAGACCCTAACATTCTCATCTATAGCAGGATATTCATCAGTACCACCTTCATGATCCTCTTCATTCTCATCATCACTTTCAATTATTCCACCTGCAAAATCATTGCTACTACCAGATTCATCATGAAAATCCTCTATAACTCCCCTCAGACACAGAACTTTATTGACAGCACACCTCCTCACCTCTTCATCTTCATCAGCCAGCATTCCAACTAAAATATTTTCACCATGAGCAAAATAGCTGTTATTGTTTAATACGTCATAACAAATTTCTCTAATTTTCCTGTCATGGAATTTATTTACTCTTTGGATCATATTGAATAGGTTTCTTGACCCATCACTTAGCCTCTTATTAGCCTTGATATTGAACCAACTGTGAAAGTATACTTTGATGATGAATTCTACTATGATTTTGAGGTTCCTACTGGGTCTTTTTTGTGAAACATAAAAGCGAAGAATTCTACAGGCTAAGGTGAGCCATCGAGAGTGATTTAGCAGGCCAACTTCTAAGAGTGCAAGGTCTTCATCCACTTCACCAGTAATAATTGCCCAGCAGATGCAGTATCCATAGTATTGGTCTGTTGATAAATTATTGACCACCTCATTTGGTAGAAGCACAAATGCAGGATAAGGTATAGATTTGAAGTCCACAACATTCCATTCTGACACATCCCCATTGAGCTGAGAACCAATAGAGCCAGAAAATTTGTCTGGACTTTTTGTTGTCCCATCTAAAGTTATGAAGATGTGTCTAAGTGGCAATTCATTTAGATGCAGAAGACAAATATCCCACTGAAGAGGTTGCCCTAAAAACATTTCCAAATATCTGATTGACCCATGCATATGTCCTGTGTTAGTATTTGTCCCATCTGCTTTAACTAAGTTTAATTTGGCCTCAAGTTCTGTCCCTTTAATGATCTTATAAATGCCATGAGCAATGTCAATGCCTTTGCCACTCTCCGGGGTAAAATGGTCGAGGTAGAAATCATCTGAAAATAAATGTAATTAATTTTACAATTAAATAAAAATGAAAAAGGAAGGAATAAAGTTAACTAGACAGTTGTCACTTAAAAAGAAAATTTTTTAAGTAATTGAAATATTACTTTATAGTACAGTAATATAACAGCATAACGCCTATAACTGTATGACAATCATTTCCATTTACCTAGCTCTCCAGTAATGACATAATGTTCCTCTAGGATTGTGGATGTATAATACTTTTCATTTACTTTGTTAACAGCAAGTGTAGCATCCTTTCTACCGTCAAAGCCAATGCCAGTCACTTTTTCAAATATCACTTCTTCTTCCTTCTTCCTTTCAGCTCTCAATTTAGCTCTCTCCCTTCTCAACTTGTTTCTGAAAAGTATTTCAAAAATATTGGCCATGCATTACTGCATTAGCATTATACAAATATACAAAATACAAATGTCAGTGTCCTGTTTGAAACTAATTAATGTAGCAGAACCAATAGCCGCTCCTGCTCTATCACTTACTTGATATCTGTTAGGATATTTAAAGTAGATTTACATATCTATTGTCAATGAATAATTTATTGGTAATCTTAATCTCTTAGTCACAATGATTTCACTTTAAGCTGTATTAAAAGATTTCTTTCAGTACTATACCTGTCACATGCTTCAGCTAATGAGCGTAATCTAGTTCTGTTCTGTAATGTTGAGACTTCTGGAACATAGTCTGCATCAAATGAATCATTACAACTGTCGCTATCTGTCAACTCAGGAATGTCCATAGGTTCAGGAGGATGAGGAGGAGGAACTGATTCTTTTGCTTTTTGAGATTGAATAACCCGTGATTTGAATTTTAAGTCAGTGGCTGTTTCTGGGACTTCTTTCAGGGTACAGTAACCATGCCTAGTTGTTTTCTGGTCCTACAAAGTGATTATATTTCATTACACTATAATGTATCTTTTATCTATGGGTCTCTATATGTAAATTGAAATTCTTACAAAAATGAGAAAATACTAAAATATTACTTATCATTAACATCATTAATAGTGTATTATTGATATTACTAACTTATTAAATGCACTTTAAAAATTGTAGCAAATTATTAATAATTGATAATATTAATAATTGATATTAATAATTGATAATTAATTAATATTAATTAATAATTTACAACTTGAAATTCAATCAACAGACCTACCTCATAAAACTGGTAATCAGATTCAGTCATTTTTAGTAAGTGCTTTTTCTCTGTATCTGCCAACAGTTTGTGATCATGTTGATATGTCAAATAAAACGTTTACAGTTTTCAGAAAATCATCCAGATCTTGATGATATTTAGGTCCCCTTTTCTTTTTGTCATACTTCAGAAGGCGGTTGAATTCCTTTATTTGGGTCTTCAGTCGGCTCTGTATGGCATTTACTGATATTGGATAAACATTATATGTGACCCACAATTTATGCAATTCCTCAGAAGTAGCTCTCAGTACAGCATCTGTTTTATAGTCTCCGAAACACAAACACCTTTCAATAACTTGCTTCAACGTAGGCAATTTCCCTAAAGAAACTGTTCTGCTGGCATAAAACGTACATCACCAAGTACTTTAGCAACTGTTTTCCTTGTAGAAGTCATACTTTATATTGCAAATGTTGAATTCAATGACAAATTGCAGTTGGAAACTTATAACAAAGGCACCTGAAAAAAAAACAAGTTTTCAATTTATTACGTTTAAAAAAAGTTCATGAAGCAGCCCCACCCTCTATTCTTTAATCAAGCATAATGGATGCAAGATAACAAGGAAAAGTCATATCATGTGATCACTATGTCCATGTCAACATCCTTTTAGGGCAATGTTAGTAATCAAAAAGCCAAATCATGCTTATTTTAGAATTTCTTTTGTCACTAAGGTCCGTCAAAAGGGGGTCTATGGGCCCCAAAAATTAGTTTTTCTAAAATAACTCAAAAACTAAAGGTTTTATGAAAATATACCACTCTTAATAATTTGTTCTAAATTAAATGCTACATCTTTTGGTATGCAAATTATCTCTCTAGCATGTTCAGAAGAAGAGATATTGCCATTTTCCTGATTTTGCTAGTGCGGCATTAGATGTTTTTACAAAAACGGGGGTGGCCGGACACACGTTGGTGGCCACCAATTATTGTTTTAAGGAATCTTATTTTTATATCAAAAGCCAACTGTTAATGACTCTGATTAATTCTATCTTGAGTTTCAGCCCGGCCTAGACTGTCCCACTGTACACCAATGTTGTGTGTTCCACTGTGCCCCGTTGTCTTTATTTCAGAACGAGCTGATTCAAATCCTAACTCAGCCAAAGCAGTACGTTATATAAGGAAGAACAAGAGTATGATAAAGAGTTAATAAAACTTGTTTAAGGACTACATTTCTAAGTTTAAACATTATAGCAACGCTCCTTGAAATCTTTTTCGCGATATAATTTACATTATCACTCCATTGCAAATTCTTATCTAGCATTACTCCACGAAATTTTGTTACAGTACACTCCTTTATAGCGATTTCATTAACATTAAGTTCATCAAGAGGTACATTTCTTTTATTAGTAAAAATCATGAAATTTGTTTTACTGGTATTTAGGAAGAGTTTATTGGTGGTCAACCACTTCATTACACTGATGAATTCTGAATTAAATATATTCTTAGCTGAATTAACGTCTTTGCAAGAAAAAAACACGGTTGTATCATCTGCAAAGATTATGAAGTTCAGTGTATCAGATGAAGGTGGAAGATCATTTATATATAATAAAAATAACAGTGAATCCAGAACTGAGCCCTGTGGCACACCATGTTTGACAAGCGCTTTAGTTGAGTAAACCTTATTTACTGATACAAAATGATATCTGTTGGACAAATAACTTTTAATCCATACACTGATTGCTCCTCTAAAGCCGTAACAATATAATTTATTAAATAGAATATTATGGTATATTACATCAAACGCCTTACTCAAATCCATAAATATTGATATCATTATTTCTTTGTTCTCTTTAGTTTCCATAAGATTTAAAATAGCCATTTCCGTTGTTTTATTATTACGGAAGCCATATTGATTTGGAGATAATAAATTGTAGGATTGTAAATATCGCTGCATTCTACCTTTTACAAATTTTTCAAAAACTTTGCTAAACACAGATAATGAACACACCGGCCTGTAATTTGTTGCTAGCATAGGACCACCCCCTTTAAAAAGGGTGTTATACAACCAGTATTTAGCATTGATGGGAATATTCCTTTGGAAATACTTTGATTGATAACACTGAACAACGAGTATTTTTCATCAGATATAATTATGATTCCAAATCTGTTTTCGGTTTTTCTCTAGCACGTCTAGTTTTCGAGGTGAGCCTGATCATAATATATATAATAAATATAATATATACTGTATATAATATAATACTATATATAATAATATATATAATATGCATATAACTTTATATAATAATATATATAATATGCATATAACTTTATATAATATAATAATATATATACACAATATATAATATGCGTACTTATAATATACATATAATATGCAAAATAACTATATAATATAATATAGTGTATAATAAATACTATGTATACAATACCGGATGTCTCAAAATGAATATAGCAAAAAAAAATTCAAATAACTTTTGTTGGTAATTGAGATAATGAAATGGTTTTTACATGAATACAAGGGTTAACTGTATAAGTTTTAGTTGGTTGTGAATATTGATTGTCACTTTCTTTTCTTTTCAGAATAAACCCCATTTTCCAGAATAATGACAAGGCTACATTTCACATATGGGGCATTGTTAATCGGCTCAATTGTAGGATTTGGGGAGAGGAAAATCCTCATGAGCTGTATGAACATGAAAGGGATCCACCTACAGTAAAGTTAACGTATGGTGTGGCCTGTCAAGTTCCCGCATTTATGGACCCTATTTTTTTGATGAACGCACTGTCACCGGCATTTCATACCTTAACACGTTACGAGAGTTCTTTATTCCACAATTGCAGGAAAATACTGGCCTGCTACAAAGAGCTTTCTTTCAACAGGATGGAGCAACCCCCTCACTTTCCTTGCAATGTTAAAGTGTTTTTAAATGAAACTTTCGCTGGACGATGGATTGGTCGGGGAGGAACTATGAAATGGCCGGCCCGTTCACCCGACTTAACACCTTTGGATTTTTATCTATGGGGTTTTCTGAAAATTAAAGACTACACTTGCAAACCAAGAACATTGAAGAACTTAAGCATCGTATTGTTGATGCAGTGACATCCATCCCTACAGTCGTGCTGGAAAAGCTTTTCGAGAATTTGAACGCCGCATACGATTGATCATAGTGAAGGATGGACGACATGTACAAATTTATCAATAATTTGAAAAAGCTAAACAATACCGTAATGAATTAAAGTAACCTAAAACTTATACGTCTAATGCTTGTGTTCATGTAAAAACTATTTCATTATCTCAATTACCACAAAAGTTATTTGATTTCTTTTTGCTATATTTATTTTGGGACACCAGGTATATAATATGCGTCCTTTATACATGTAGCGGAGTATTTTGTCGTTGCAGCTTAGGTGTAGGTTTTTGCTTTACCGTTTCTGTACCTCATGTATGGCATTTTGTCGTTTCAACTTAGGCTTTCCGCAGGTTGTCTTGTGGTATTTTTGGTGAGAGCAGTTGCTGGCCACAAATTTGCAAACGTTGCACATGTACACCCTTTTATTCTTTGGCGTAACAGTCACATGTCTAGTTGTGTGTTGTGTTGTGCTTTGTTTTGTGTCGACCACGTACACATTTTATTTTTTTGGGTGATTTACATCAACTTACTCATCGATCATCATGCCTCGAAAGTGTAAAAATCACCCCCGACAATTTCTGTTACGTGTGCGGCTCGTTTGCGACTAAATTACAACTGCGTACAATCACGATGGATCTTCGGAAAACTTACCGGTTATACTTCGGCTCTCCACTAGGCGACCAAGCTAAGGCGTAGACGCCACATATTATCTGTACCGCTTGTTCGAATGGATTACGTGATTGGTTGAACCAAAGGAAAAAGTCGATGCCGTTCGCTATACCCATGATATGGAGGGAGCCGAAAAACCATCATGGTGATTGTTACTTTTGCAATGTTAACATAACTGGATTCTCCGTGTTTATCCGAACGTAGACTCCGCGATCAAATCGATCCCTCACGATGAGACGATGCCGATTCAGGTACCTCCACAGCATGGAGTCGATTCTTTAGAACACGAAAGGGAATCCGACGATGGTGCGAAAGGCGGAGATGCGGGACCTTTGGCCGATCTTGACTACACACCTGACGAAGAGCAATCGGAGCCGTAGAGGCTTACCCAAAACGAGTTGAATGAACCATTAGAAACTTAGCCCTCTCCAAAGAGAAATCAGAACTTCTCGAGACTCAAGCAGAAACACTTACTTGAGAAGAACGTCCGAGTGTGTCACTATCACTATCGAAAACGAAACCATGATTTGGCGACATTCTTTACAGTAGACGCTCCGCTCTGTTACTGCTATGCTATCAATGGACTGTTCAAGAACTTGTCACAGGTACTGAGGTACACACCATTTGAGTGGCGTCTTTTCATTGATTCCTCACAGCGAAGCTTGAAAGTGGTTCTCCTGCATAACGGGAACTTAAAGTCGTTCATCCCGATCGCCCATTCCGTTCATCTAAAGGAGACGTACGCTAACATGAATATACTACTCAAAGCAATCCAATACAACACTCATCAATGGAATATCTGTGGTAATCTCAAAGTCATTGGTATGTTAGTGGGCATGCAAGGAGGTTCACGAAATACTGTTGTTTCCTATGCCTATAGGACAGCCGTGCTACCGCGGATCATTACATCAGACGTGACTGGCATTAAAGAAGCACATACGAGCCAGGAACGGGCAGTGCCCAGTGTGTTCCTTTAGTTGATCCAAAGAAGATTTTCCTGCCACCTCTCCACATTGAGTTCAGCTTAATGAAAAATTTTGTGAAAGCGATGCGTAAGGCGAATTCGAGAGGGTTTCGCTACCTTGTTGAGAAATTTGCAAACATCCGTGCCGCGAAATTGAAGGAGGGAATCTTTGTTGGGCCCCAAATCATGGAGGTTCTGCAGGATGAAGGCTTTCAAGAAAGCCTCAATGCCTTAGAAACTAAAAGCATGGCAGGCTTGCTTTCAAATTGATTTGTGGAAACTTCTTGGGTAACCACAAGTCTCCCTCATACAAAGATGAAGTTCAGAAACTGCTCGATGCATATCAAGAAATGGGCTGTCGCATGTCTTTGAAAATACATTTTTTACATTCGCATCTAGATTTCTTTCCCGAAAACCTTGGCGCGGTGACTGACGAACAGGGGGAACGCTTCCATCAAGACATCCAGTCAATGGAAAATCGCTACCAAGGTTTCTGGAACGAAAGTATGCTGGCAGACTACTGCTGGATGTTATACCGCGACGATCCGGACAACGTTTACAAAAGGAAATTGTACTCGCAACGTTTTTAGGTTGGTGTACATTTCTTTTTATGAATAAAGTTGTTGTACTTTACGATAAATTGTGTTGAAATTAACACGAGTGATGTTTCGATAACTAGATGTGCGAGAGGTAAACCGAAAACAGATTTGGAATCAGCATACAAATCTGGTCTAGAAAAGTGTGTATACATCTTTGATGAGAGAAAAAAGTTCGATTTTGCCGACCAGTGTAATTTTAGCCAAAGTTACAGATATCTTATCTTTAACAAGTTTCAATATAGGTACAAGAATGTTATGAATGTTATTTTTTGTATTTTTTAATTTACCAATAATATTTCGGACCTCAGTAGAGGGAGCAGGAACAAAAGAAAATGAATTTAGTGGGCTGGATGTCATATATCCTGGAGGTGAGTGATCATTATTTAGTAATTGTGAGCGAAGCTTATCCACTATTGGTAAAATGTATATTTAAAGAGTCTGCAATAGAAGTATCATCAATAATTTATTTATTATCAACACTAGTACAGTTCCCGCCGCTTCGCTGACGGTTAGCCAGGTTAAACTACAAAAAGAACCCAGCCGTGAAAATTTTGAGCTTCACATTGTGTCACATTTCTGAATCTGGTATCTCCCAAAACCTCCTCACCCCCATTCATACAACTTGGGGGCTAACCCCCTCCCCCTTACCCCCACCCCTCCCCATTACCACACCCATCCCCCATTACCCCCACCCCCACCCTCCCCCCATTGCTAAACTACAGAAAGAACAGTCATGAAAATCTTGAGCTTCACATTGCCGCCCGTAATACAATTTCTGAATTTTTTTTACAATTTCTGAATTTTTTTCTCAATTTTTTCTCACAATTTCTGAAAGTGTGACGGACAGACGGACAGACGGACAGACGGACAGCTCTCTTATTATAGTATAGATTTAATTTCTCTATTGAATTTTTCTTAATTTGGTTTCCGAGAAGACTGTTTATGATTGTCCAAGTGTTTCTCATGTCTCCTTATGTTTGGAAAATTGATTATAATAGTTATATTTTGCAATTTTGATTATTTTAGTTAAATTGTTTCTGTATTGAGTAAATTGTACTTTGGGAAATTTTCTTTGTAATTACCAATTTGAAT